>BSBK01000403.1:497500-920000 GCA_027943335.1 Chamaecyparis obtusa
AAGTATCCCATCTTGGAACCCTACATCTCCAATGATATATAAAAATGTACACTCAATCTGATAAAAAACATCTTCTTATTAGAAATATTATGTACTACATGTATAAGAAGTAGTATCTATTATGTAGCTCAAACAAGTTGCAAGCACTTATTATTACTAAATTTTTACCTTTAAAGTAAAATGAAGGTTGTATCTATTTTGTTGTTCATATACTTACTAATTTTAGTAAAGCTTAATGAATACTTTATAGGTGAACATGTTATATAAACCAAACTTAACATGAAAAAGTACTCACCTCCATTTGAAGTGGGGTTTCTTTCCCCCAATTTCCTTATAGCTTCTTACAAGTATGCTACTATGAGAACTTTAGCTCCTCTTTCATTCATTCATCCATTTTTAAAATATCAAATTCAATCATTATAATCACATGTACATAATTAACACATAAAAATCATTAACACACAACATTCATGAATAATTCATTAACACATCATTCATCAACATTTACTAGTACACAATTGCATTCATTAAGACAACATTCTTTCATTAGCAAAAAAGTTTAATTACAACCATTTCTTTTTTTTTGTTTCTTGTTCATTTTTTTAAGGTAACACATGTCTCCTCCTCATGTGTTGAGGAACATGAGGTTGTTGTGCTAAAGGGGGGTCCACTGCAATAACAACTACATGGGTTAAATTCACAACATCAATAAATCAATATTAAATATATATACTAATCAATATAAATATATATAAATAATTAAATCACATACCTTGTACATTTCAATCATGTCATTAATCATCTTCTTCATCCATCTCATCATCATCACCATCATCATCATCATCATCATCATCATCATCATCATCATCATCATCCTCCTCCTCCTCCTCCTCCTCGTCATCGTCGTCGTCGTCATCATCATCACCACCACCACCACCACTATCATCATCATCATCATCATCATCATCATCATCATCATCATCACCACCACCACCACCACCACCACCACCACCACCATCACCACCACCACCACCACCATCATCTTCTTCTTCTTCATCATCTTCTTCTTTTTATTCATCTTCAGTATCTTCTTCTTCCATCATATTATAGTTTACTAGCGTTCCTCTTGGATCATGTCTAACAAAAAATGACCAACCCGGTTTATGTGGAATCTCTAAGTAAAACACTTGCTTACATTGGCTTGGAAGAACATAGGGCTCATCTCCAACTGGCTCAAATGACTTTGTATTAATCATTGTAAATCTATTATCATGTTGAATAACAATTCTATCAAGATCATTTTCATTTAGTCGTAGCCTGTACCATTTGACAACAAAGAGAACTAATTTGAAGGAGTTAAAGTCGCACTCAATAATATCACCCAAGATGATATAGTATTGATTTTGAGATTATTGAGGATGTATGTCATTTCAAGATGAAATATTGGTGACCTTGAAGAATGCAGTTATCCCAGAATCACAAGTTTTCTTTGTGTTGACATCCAATTTTTTTATACGAAATTTGTGGCCATGATAGTACATAGCTTTGTGGTGCTTGACCTACAATTTTTCAAGTGTGAAAATTATTTGCATTGTGAGTTGATATGAAACATATGGGTCATGGTCAATTGGTCATTAATAAATGTTTACATACCTATCTACCTCTTAAACCATATGCTAGATCAATTACCATTGACATAACATTGGAATCTCCATGAAGATGAGCTTCTATAACCAATGAAGCAACACCTTCCCATGTTATTGAGTGACCATTTTTTTGACATTGTTCAATCCATATCGTCATCCAATCAAGATTGTTTGCAATATTCAAATATAGTGCATCCCACTCTCGACCAACTGTATAAAAAAAATAGACCAATAAGAAATAAATTATATTGAAAATTTATAAGAATTAATTAACTACAATAACATCTTATAGTTACCTCTCACTTTCATCAATCTACCTTTCCCCATCAAGTACTCCCCTTAGAATTTTTTAATGGAGTTGGGATCCCAAATATGATCTACATAGATCTTTGTTGCAAACTTAGGAAGATATTCACTAATGTATACCATGGTCTAGTATACCATATATCCCTCCACCATAGAACCCTCAGGATGTGCTCTTTTTCAAACCAAGCCCTTCAAAAATTGGAAGTGCCTCTCAACCATCCACATTGAACTAGTTTGTACAAGTCCACACAATTCAATCTCCTCAACTTGATGTATGAGGTAGTGTTCTTGTGCATTGGAAAAAGTTGAAGGTAGACACTTTTGCATTTCACACATAAGATGAGGAATTTTTTTCTTCCAATATTTTTTTTTACTAAGGTAACAACAGGTTTTGAAGGGGCCTCGAAACCCTTTAACAAATCTTGGAAAAGATAAGCATGGAATAAACAACAAGACAACAGACTATCCCAAGAAAGGATAGACACTAAAAGGGACACTTCCCAGATTTACAATAAGAACTATCTCAAAAAGAGAAAAAAAATGATATGGAAAACCCCCAGCAACATAAGGCAAAAAAAGCCACCAGCAATAGGATTAGGATAGAGTCTTCAAGAAGCCCTCTGATTCCACCAGCTGACTTTGCATAGTCTTAATAGAATCTTTCATATTAGTTATTTCTTGTTCCCAAGCCATGATCTTCCTTCTGGTGTTAGATCTAGTTCTTGTTTCGGGTCCTAGTTGCTGGCTAGAATCAATTTCTTCATTTTTTCCTTTCATTATGTCTATATTATTTCCTTCCAGCATAGTGTAGAGAGTCTTCATATTTTCCATAGTAGCTTCCATGCTAGTATTAGACAGAGTTAGCAATTTCTTAAGCATAGCTTCATTGTTATTGATCTTGTCATATACTGGATTTATCACTTTCTCCAAGGATTTATTAATTTTTTCCTCCAACATTGTAGTATCATTGGAAACCTTATCAAAAACCTCCTCACCTCTTTTATTCAAAGCAACAACATTCCTTAGCTTATCAATGGTATCCTCCAGCTGTTCATTCCTAGTTTCTAGTCTTATGCACCTATTTTTCAACTCCACAAGGTCATTTTGGACCCATTTATCTAAATTGTATCCATACAATGCCTTGTTCTTAGCCATTTGAAGTTTTTTCATGATAATGGATCTCTTCACATGGGATTCCCTTTTCCTCAAGTCCTCCTCAAGAGATCATTGATTGATATTACCTTCAGAGCTAATCTCACAGTCATCATCATTATTATCTATATCCTTCCCAGGGTCAAGGGTTTTTGAATTAGCTAGGGCATCTGCATCCATAGTCCTGATGTCCTCTTTGTTGGAATCTTTGACAGCAGTATTGGCAGCCTTCTTGTTGTCCTACTTAGCTTCAATATTGAGTTCATTTGTGTTACAATTTAAATCTTGTATATCTACTCCCTCATCTTCATTTCTATTTTCTTCACCAGCATCTAAAGTATCAGGATTATCCTTCTCCCTATTATGAGAACTGTCATCCTTAGCTTCAATTTTGTTACTGGCCCCCTTAATCTCTTTAAGATTCTCCTGATTGGTCCCTAAATACACTTCAACAATATCAATGATGTTTTTGGTAACATCTTTAGGGTTCATGATTTCCACTTCTTGGATGGTTTGAGAATAGAGAATGTTCACATAATCTTTTCTCATGATAGAGTTGAAGATAGGCATAAGGTCCTTCCCAGAACTTACCCTATTATCGTCATCCTCTTTCACAATATCATCTTTTTCTATTTTATCCACCACAACCTCCTGACAATCCTACAAACCAGTAGCCTCAAGGAGAGTTGTACTATCCTCTTTAATCCCAATATTGTCTTTAACATCCAGCTCGACCTCCTAACCATCCTTCGACCCAGTAGTCTCAATGGAATTCATAGAGGAGGAAGGGGCTTTTTTGTTTGAGGTAATTTTCTTCCTCAAGGGAGGACCAGCAGAGTTCTTCCTCTTTTTGCAGCTAACCTAAATAGGGATGGGCTCGGGGACATGGTCCCTAGCATACTCAACTATAAGAAGAATAAGCCCAACATGGAGGATAGGAGAGTCCCTCATCCTATGTTCATTAATACTTTGGCTCAAAGAACTTAACAAAAACAACAGAAAAGAAACCCTAGTTTCATGTCTAAAATGGTTCACCAAAACAAAGTGATAATTATAGACTCTAGAGAATTGACCTTCCAGGGTGAAATACTCCATTATTACCCTTATGATAGAGCCCCAGATACTCTCAATGTTGTCCATATTGACATAATTATTCTTACCTTTAATTAGGAGAGCTCATTCTTCATTAGTTTCGGGGAAATCCTTGTACACTTGATTGCCCACTTTCTTCTCTTTTGAATACTACATGCCCTCAAGAGGAAGGCATGTGATATTCATGAGGGTCTACAGAGTGAGGCTGAAAGATTTACTAGCCAAGTTAATAGTTCCTTTGTCCCAGCTAGCCAAAAAAGCTCTTGAGACCTCCTTATCATACCCATGCAGCCTCTTTAGGTACTAATGCACTTTTCCTTTTTTGAGTTTATTCTAGACTTCTTTATCTTGTCTCCATTTACAGTCAACAGGTTCCTCCCTCTTAAGCTCTCCACCCATAATTGAAATCTCACCTGATTCCTCAGTCTCAGAGAAAAAACTCTCCTTAGAATGCAGAATAAGTAAAATACAATTACACGAGAAGCGCTTCAGAAAATGGAGATGGATCTCTTGGTTTATAACCCATATAGTGTGTGAAATCAAGGGGATGTGACAAGTATTTAATAACCTGGCACATCACCTTCATAGAAATCATAATCAGGAGTAAATTTGGAAGTGAGTTCATTAACATATCATTCACTAAGTACCACATCACCTCTGACTTGCTCAAGGACTAGCTTGTGTCATGTTATGTAGTCATTGTAATACCCCAAAAGTGGGCTATAAGTTCATTAATCTCCTACATCTTCAATTCGAACGAAATCGACATCAAAGTCCTAACCTAAGGCACATCTAAATATCATCAAATCTAATTGATTATCTTAAAATCTGCATCCGAGAATATTCCTTGAATATTCTTAATTATCTTAATTATTTTTAATTTAATGATTATTTGGCGATAAATCCAATTTATCCTAAAGTTTGATTAATTAAGTATTTTCATATTTAATTAATTAGATTTAATATTTGCCACTTAATTATTTAATTGAATTTAATTATATTTATTCCTAGATAGTATTATTTAAATTTGACAATAAATCAAAATTCATATTATTAATTAATTAAATTCTTATTTAATTAATTAATAGCACATGTCATATTTAATAATATTATTTTTGAATAAAAGTTTGATTTAATGATTAATTGACCCATAAATTAATTATTTTATTTCAAAAATTAGTTAAGTTGAGCATAAATCACTTTATTATTAAATTAATTCATAATTAAAACATGCACAATCATAAAAGCAGACAACTGTCAATTATCAATTAAAGCCAAACTCTATTTTGAGTTAAAACTTAGCTTTTGCATATTTTTGTGAGTTAATTATCCTTTCTTTAAAAATAACTCAAAAATCAACCTGAGTTATTTGAGTGATTTATGGCTTTTATCCATGCACCTCCAAAGCCCTGGATTTCTATAAATTAAAGGCTTCAGCTCTTCATAATTCATCTCATATTTTGCACAATCACGCTGGAGAATTGGAGACTGAGGGAATCAACTTGCGAATTCAAAGCGTTGTGAGATCAATTTCAATTGCATAGCTTTTATATCTTAGCATAGAATTTCATAGTTTTCATATCATTGTTAGAATCTTCATTGTTAGATCATTTAGCATCCATAGCATATCCGTTTATCATTCTTATTGCATAGAAAATATCAAAAATATAGATTAATTGCATTCAATTTCATATCCATCTTTTGCATTCAAATCCTTCATTTAGGTGTCGTCTAGGTCACTGATCTCAATTACAATCTGAGAACATCAATCTCGCACCTATTAGAAGGCAGTAAATCACTTGGTTAGATTAGATTTCAATTTTGCATGATTTTGATTATCACTAACCTCTAATGTTTTACTGAGTGTTGTGTCTATACATCAGGTACAATTTTCACACACACATTTTTGGCGCCCACCGTGGGGCCCTGAAATGGGTTTCCAATTCAATTCTATCAATTTCTATCTTTTTCTTCTCGGGATCTGTGCAAAACTATGATTTTTAATTTTTGTCCGTACATCTGTCGTATGAGTTTCTGAAAAATGTCATATGGGAGCATACCCACTGTCGTATGATACTGAACCCCCTATCATACGACAGTCTATCAGATCGAGGGTCATTTCATTGCATACCCACTGTCATTAGGGAGCTCTACTGTCATATGGTATCATACCCAGTGTCGTACGAGTTTTTGGACTATCGTCTGGGAGCATACCCATTGTCGTATGAGTTTTGGTACCAAATTTCAATTGTCGTTTCATTTTTGTAGACAGTTTGTCAGATTTGATTTTCAGATTTTGACTGACAATTAACCCTAACAATTGCACTTTACTATTTCTGATTGATTTCTGCTAATTTTGATTGGGAAAAGTGCAAGAATTGCTAAAAATTAGGTAAAATCTACTAAGCGCGTTGCGAGGATCACCAAGTATTCTCCTTGTTCTGAAAACATTTCGATTTGGACTTAAAATAAATCTCTCATGTGTCAAGCTTGTGTGCATCTTTTCATGCTTTTGATCTATTTCTACACACTTGCATAATTTGATACTAGGTTGTGACCCCTTAAGGATTCATTAAGTAGTCTTAGATACTTGTGATTGATCTTGATTGCTATCTTGGGTTATTGGACTCGCTAATCCATCGGCCCCTCATTTCCGCCCCGTGGTTGCAATCTCAGTGCCATAAAGGGGAGGGGTCAACAGGACAGAAGCGTTAAATGTTCCACTTGGCAACCCTTTTGTGCTTTTAGGAACTCACTTGTTTTCTAAGTTGGGGACTCATTTTTAGCTTGTGTGAGGTGTTAAGTGTTCCACCTTGTGGACTCATCTCATATTTGCTTTAAGCGTTAAGTGTTCCTCTTTCTACTTTTTGGGTACTTTTGGTAGATTTGCTTTCGGGAATATATCTGTGCTCACATAGTAATTAGGCCCTATGAACACTATTCGTGATTCTTGAGAGATTGGATTCCCAACGAAATCCTTCTTGATGATAGAATCCTTGTAGGTAGGGAGGATACTTAGTTCGTTTCACATTCAACTTGTGATCGACACATTCTCTCTCTGGAGAGGTTGATAGATCATGTGGGGTTGATATCACGAGCTTTGGTGAATCAAAATTGGTTAATACGTCTTCTCTTATTGATTGATACATTCTCTCCCTAGAGAGGTTGATAGATCATGTGGAGTTGATATCACAGACCTTGGTGGAACAAAACTTTGTCTTAGCGTGTCGGATTAATCTGCTTGCTTTGTTTGGGTTAAAAGTGAAGAGGTGTCAAAACCTTGAATCTGGAGCCAAGTCCCCTTGTGGTATAAATCTGTGAGTCACCTTTAGAGAGGGTTAACCATAGCGGACAATCCCTTCACAGGGCAAACTGTGTTGACGAAACCTCAAGCGGTCATAGCCATTTTCACCGTGGTAGTGACAGCCGCTATATAAATGTCCTTGTGGAAGAAATCTCCACGGGTATGGTTCATTGTTGGGTTGTTAGATCTCCCTAGAAACTCTTGAAGATTAAGTTTTCGGACTGTGTCAAAACCCTAGTGCATCGGGATTGGAGTTCACCCCTTTGAATCATAAAAGTTGCAGAGTCAAACCATTACTAAAAACCCTAGAGAGGAAAAAAAAAAAAATTTATTCTCAGGTATATGTGTGTTATTGCAAAACTTTTCAGAACATACACAATTAGTACTCTCAGGTATTAGCACAATTTGGTCACTTGATTGTTCATGCGCAAGGTTTCTTTTGCCCTTGTTCATTGTTTTCAGACGTGCTTTGTTCTACGTGTTTGTTTATCTACGTGGCTATTAAAAATGATCAAATCTAGTATAACCTTCAAAATCTAGACAGTACAATTTGCAAACAATCCAGAACTGAAAACCTTAAATTTTGCAAAAATTGACATAAAATTCTTTCTGGAGTCAAAAGTCATTTCAGGAAGTCAAAAGTCGTACGACTTTTTGTCAAATGTCATTTCAGTATTGCCCATCTGTCGTATGATTGAGAACCCAATGTCATACAATTTTTCATGCCAGCAAATCCAAGGAAGTCAAAATCCTGTTAGCAACTATCATATGATATTTACAACTATTGTTTCATTACTACCCAACTGTCATACGAGTTTACAACTGTTGTTTCATTGCTACCCAACTGTCATACGAGTTTAGAAATTGTTGTTTCATAAACTACCCAGTGTTGTACAAGTCTACAGAGTGTCATTTGGAAAAATTTGAGAGAGTTGTCAGAAATTGTCAAATTGCAAGATATCCAATGTTTCCAGCCTAGTTCCAGAATCTGTCAAAAATATCATTGTGTCCAGAACAGAGCAGTAGCTATTGAGCATTCTACCATTTTCTGAGTTTGATCTTTTGAATCTGATCTAGTCTTCTGTTTGATCAATTTGAGTCCTTTTTATCTCATGTCAAAACCTTGTCATAACTATCAATCTTTAATCAATCTTCAAAAATAGACTAAGTGTTGAGAACTCATGTCCGCTATCTTTTGGGCGATCTATCCCATACATCCAGGGCACAGTTTCCTTCACCCACATCTCATCAGATCTTCAAAACTATCATAATCTTGACAAGGTTGCGTCATCCGATTTTCTTGAATCAAATTGTTCTTCAGTTGTCTTCATCCTTTTCTTCTGTTTCATTCATAGTTAATGGTGGAGACCAAAGCTTCTTCACACAAGAAATCAGAAGAAACATCTCAGAACTTACTTTTGGCCAATACCCCGGGTCCAACTCTTGAACAACTCATCAAGTCAGGTATCTACAAAGACGACGGTCTCGGTAACTTTCGATTGAAAACTGGTTACATACCTCCTTTATCAACTCATAGAGGTAATCAGCAAACTCCTCCTCAATCTATTCTAGGGAGCCCAAAAACTCCTATCATGTCTCAAGCAGGGACAAACCACGGTTCTCTAGGAGGAGGATCCCAGGGACACCATTATCAACATAATTTTGACCAAGAACCTACACCCTCTAAAATCCATCAGTGTCAGAATGACGATGAATTCAAGAGAATGATGAGGCATTTCTTGAAAGTGGATAGAGAGGCATACTTTTTACAATTAGCCCAGGAAGGGGCTAAGCTTCCTCCCAACTTTAACAATGATGATATAATCACACATGAGGAATAAAATCCACTCATAGCTATGAAAAAATAGATGCATGCTATACAAGTCAAATTTAACAATCTTAAGAAGGAGAAGGAACCCAAGGAGTTCTCCATGGAGGCCCTATGTCCTTTCCCATTCGACAAAAACTTGTATATGCCACCATTTCCAAAGAAAGTGGAGATACCAAAGTATGACAAATATGACGGACACTCTGATCCTCAAGATCATGTCAGAGAGTTCTGTATGCAATCTATGGAATTCATGCATGAATCGACTTATCTAATGTGTCTTTTTCCTAGATCCTTGGGAGCATCCATTCAGTGGTTTTCAAGATTACCTTCTATGATCAAAACTTTTGAGGAATTGATTAAATTGTTTTATCAACAATATTCCTACAATATTCAACATACGGTCACCATGATTGATATCTATAACCTCAAGCAATATCCAGGAGAATCATTCCTAACTTTCGTCAAGAGGTGGAGAAAGAAGTTCTCTCTATATGCTAGACAAATTTCCGAAATGGAGAAACTTGAAATCTTTATCAATAACCTTGTTCCAGAGCTCAATTATCCATTACAAATGCAAGATTATGTATCTTTTGATAAAATGGTGGATAATGCAATCAAGATTGAGAAAGTACTTGTCAAGAAAGGAGAAATCACACTTCAAAAGGACAAGTCTGAATCTGGACCTAGCTCAAAAGATAAAAACAAGAGCTGGAATAGAAACAAAGTCATCATCTCTGATGGTGTTGTTGACACTATCCACACCCCATCAAAGGCACCGGCCTACAATCTCACCCTTGCCACCAAATCCATTGAAGCTTCAGAGCAAAAATATGTTGAACCATCTCCAAAGAAGGCATTCAAATGATGGGATAATAAATGAAAGTTTACTCCCCTAGGAGAATCTTTGGAATCTTCCCTGAGAACCCTGATAGCTGATAACATGATATCTTTACCACCAATCTGAAACCCTGATCTGGATCCAAAACCATATTGGTGGAAAGATAATGAATTATGTGCTTTCCATCAGACTAAAGGCCACAGAACTAATGGATGCTTCCACTTGAAGCATACCATTCAAGACTTGATAGATCAAGGGGACATCACGATCAATAATCCTACCAGCAATAATGATCACACAGCATTTACAAAACTATTTCCACAACATGGCAAGGGAGTTTCCACTTCTCAGCCTAACATGGGGGCAAAAGTCAACTATGGCTACCCTGGAAACAATGTTGTCATCAATATGGTTGAACCATGTCTCTCTGAGAGCTGCAATGTCATCATGATTGTACGAAGAGACAGAAATCATTCCTCAGCTAATGTGGTTACCAGATCACAAGCTCAGGCTCATCTGAAATGACAAACACCAAGTTCATCTAATGTCCCTAAGATATCTTTCAATCTCACATCTGCTTCTAAATAGAAGGGTGCCTTAAAATCTTCCAATCCAAAGGATACAAGACCTATATCTTACAGCATCATCCAACAACTCCAGCATACCAATGCCAAAATCTCTATGTTTGAGTTACTTCGAATATCTCTAGCTCACAGAGATATCCTAGACAAAGCTTTGCTTGGCTCTAATGTTCCTGATGATCTAGATCTAGATAGGTTCCAGACTATGGTTGGTCATCTAATGTCTCTGCAATATATCTCCTTTTTAGAAGAAGATGACAACTCCCTAAGTCACCCACATAATCAGCCCTTGCACATAGAAGTCTTGATCCAGAACCGTCGAGTCAAACATGTGTTGATAGATGGGGGCGCAGGCCTCAACATTTGTTCTTACAACTTAATCACACAGTTGGGATTCTCAGAGATGGCTATTGATCCTTGAAAGAAGATCACCATAAAAGCCTATGATGAACAAGAAAGAGCTTCTAAAGGCACCATTGTCTTACCTATCCGAGTGGGTCCGGTCATCAAAGATACCACATGCCAAGTGCTTGATCTACCATTGGCTTACAATATCCTTCTAGGGAGACCCTGGATACATGAAATGCAAGCTATTCCTTCTACGTACCATCAATGCTTGAAATTTCCCTATGAAGGAGTGGAGGTTACTATCCCAGTAGATTTGAGTACAACTTGCAATACATTGAAGGAAAGTGTCGATAAGCTTGTTCCCAATAACAGAGAATCTTCCATCAAGCAGCTAAATGTTGCTTCCACATCTAAGATGCATGACATTGCTAAAGAGATCAATATCAAAGAAAATGGGATGGGAGAATACACTATAGAGCCAATCTTGTCTCTGACATCTCTCCCAATCTCACCTAAGTTGTATGGACAATCCTTGAAGCAGTCTAAATCAGAACCTAAGGAACTTATGGAAGCATACAAAAAAAAATTTGTGGCGGGGCAAGTATCCAAACAAGAGTTTGAAGAGGATGAAGCTATGCTGGCATGGCTATATAAAGAGGATTCTGAATCTAAAATTGTTCAACCTAGTGAATCTATAGCACCTACAATCGCTTCTAATTCATATGGTCCAGGAAACAAATTGATAGCCAAGATGGGATATTCCGGTCAAGGACCTCTAGGAATCAGAGGAAAGGGTCTTGTGACACCCATTTCACATATTGGTAGAGCCAAAAAAGATACTGGTGGCTTAGGGTTTAAGAAGAAACCCTATCATCTCAAAGGTGGTTGTTCTCATGTCATAGAACAAATTGCACCAAGAGAACCCCTTCTTAAGAACGAAGAAACAGAACCCTCTGATGATGATTCAGATAGCTCTGAGCTTATCCCCTATGAAAAATTGCCTAAAGAGATCAAAGATCTTCTTGATGATAAAGATGATCCTATCAGAAGAATTAATGTAGTAGAAACATAAGAACCTACTGTAGCGTAAGAGATGGTTATTCTCAAAGGCAATCAAACTGATCAAGAAGAAGGGGATAGTTATTCTGACACTGATTCCCATGAACATGAATTCAAGTCAGAGACTGAGGGTAATCCTTCTTGGGGTATTCATCCTGATTTCACACATTTTCTAAGATTTCCTAGAGATCCTGAATCAGAAGCTGAGTCAAATGACTACGAATGGGGTGCCATTCCAGAAGAAGATGAGCTTATAACAGAGAAATATATTGATGTTATTCACCAATATGTATCTCAACCCAAAGTAGGTCTAGAGTGAAATAATGAACTTAACGTGTCTGATCCACCTATGGCTGAAGAGGACTCCCATGATGATGTTGAGCCTATTCACGAATTGAACATTTTGAGCTGTAATATCACCTTTGAACTTGAGCATCAGGTTAGGACCAATGATGACATATCCATGACTGTGAACACCAAATCCCAAGCCTTTCCCGCTTTGACTATCCAACGCCCTGATCTTATCGACCAAACTTCCACAAACCCAAACCATGGTATTTATACCTTCCCAAATGACTATGCCCTTGCCTGCTACCTCAATACAGTTGAGCCTATGAGTACTTCCATCAGTGAATCAAGCGTCAGCATGACCGAGTTGGACATCAAATATCTTAGTCAGAAAAACAAGAGTAAAAAGAAAAAGAAAAAGAGTTCTGAGGGTGAAAACCACTTTGTGGCATTCTCAGAACTGACAAAAGTAAAAAGAAAAGATGTATCTGAAGGTGAAAACCTCTCTAAGGTGCCTAAGGATGAGATATTTGATGTCCTTCCGAGTCATTTATAGGATAGATCTCCAGTTCTGATTGAGCCAACTCAATCCATCAATTTGGGTACAACAAAGGAACCACAATTGGTATATGTAGCACAATCTCTATCAGAAGAAGAGAAACAAAAATTTACTACATTCTTATCAAACAAAAAGATCAACTTTGCATGGAAATATTCAGATATGCCAAGATTGGATCCCAATCTCATTATGCACCATCTATCCATTGCTCCTGGAGTAAAACCAATCAAACAAAAATTGAGAAAGATGCATCCTCATGTTGCACTCTTAGTCAAAGCAGAACTATAAAAACTCCTAAAAGCTGGATTCATCCATGTCATAGACTATGTTGAGTGGATCTCTAACATTGTACCTATTTTAAAACTAGATGGTTCAATCAGAGTGTGCACAGACTTTAGAGATGTGAACAGAGCATGCCCTAAGGATGATTTTCCACTGCCTAACATTGATCTGATAGTGGACATGACTGCGGGCTATGAAATGTATTCCTTAATGGATGGCTTTTCTGGGTACAACCAAATCAAAATTGCTCCAGAAGATCAAGAGAAAATAGCTTTCACATGTGCGTGGGGAACCTTCTGTTGGAATGTTATGCCATTCGGGCTCAAAAATGCTGGAGCTACATATCAAAGAGCAATGACATCTATTTTTCATGATATGATGCATAAAACAATGGAGGATTACGTGGATGATACCTTGGCAAAATCCATGATTAGAACTGAACATCTAACAGACCTGAGCATGATCCTAGACAGAATGGAATAGTTTAGTCTCTGACTAAATCCTAAGAAGTGTGCTTTTGGTGTCACTTCTGGAAAGCTCTTAGGATACATAGTTTCAAAGAAAGGCATTGAAGTTGATCCGGCTAAAGTCAAGGCTATAATAGAGATGCAACCTCCCACAAATATCAGTCAAATGAGGACGTTGCAAGGCAGAGTACAGTCCATCAGAAGATTCATATCACAGTTAGCTGACATATCACAACCTTTTACAAAAATATTACATAAAGGCGTGACCTTTGCATGGAATGAAGAATGCGAGCACAACTTTAACCATATCAAGACGTATCTATCAAATCCACCTATCTTGATGCCTCCTATTCATGGGAAGCCATTGATCTTGTATGTCTCTGCAACAGCCACATCACTGGGGGCATTGCTAGCGCAAGATGATGAAGACAAGAAAGAAAGAGCCATCTACTATATCAGCAGAACTTTAGTGGCCTATGAGAAGAACTACTCAATGATAGAGAAGGCATGTCTAGCTGTGATCTTTGCATCATAGAAACTGAGACACTATATGTTAGCTCATACCATGCATCTAGTAGCAAAAATTAATCCACTAAAATACCTACTAAGCAAGGCGGCCCTCACCGGTAGATTAGCTAAATGGGTCATGCTTCTAAGTGAATTTGACATTGAATATGTTGAAAGAAAAGCTATAAAAGGTCAAGTTATTGCTGATCAACTAGCAGATGCACCCATGTTTGATGATACACCCATGCAAATGGAATTTCCTGATTCCTCTATCATGCACCTCTCTTCTAGAGCATGGCGGTTATTCTTTGATGGCTCCTACACACAGAATGGATCTGAAGCAGGCATATTGTTCATCACTCATCAAGGATACTCGATACCCAAAGCATTTAGACTAAAGTTTCCTTGTACAAACAATATTGTTGAATATGAGGCACTTCTCAATGGTATGAAAATGGAAATACAGTGGAGAGTTATAGAGATGCACATCCATGGAGACTCACAACTGGTTATCCACCAAGTCAATGATGTGTACCAAACCAAAGATGAAAAGCTCATTCCTTACAAGAGAATGGTAGATGATTTAAAGAAATACTTCATCTCTATCACATTTGAGCAAATACCCAGAACAAAGAATAAGGCTGTCGATGCAATGGTGACATTATCTACTCTCTTACAGTAGCCCAAACATGAACTATGCTACAAGTTCCTGGTGGAAGCCCTATCCTATCCTGCATATGACTCCCCTGAAACCTGCATGATCTGCACCATTGTTGGTTATGACTCATCTCGCTACAAAAATTTGTTCTCTTATCTCCATGACCAAATCATCCCTGAGTCCTTTAACCATTTTGAGAAATGAAACCTTATCCAATCCGCATCCCGATATGTCATCATTGGTAATGATCTGTACAAACAAGGTCTAGATGGTACACTGCTTAGATTTTTAGAATGGGAAGAGTCTCAACGTGCCTTAGAGGAAGTCCATGAGGGTATATGTGGGTCACACTTGAACGATTTAACGTTAGCTCAAAAACTTATTAGGGCTAGGTACTATTGGCCTGAAATGGAGAAAGAGGCTATTAAATTTGCTAAAAAATGTCAACAGTGTCAAGTACATGGCAACTTGATTCATGCTCCAGGGAGAGATCTGATTCCCTTTACTACACAATGGCCTTTTCAACAATGGGCATTTGATCTCATAGGTGCTATCCATCTGCACTCTTCTAATGGACACACCCATATAATCACAGCTACAGATTATTTTACAAAATGGGTAGAAGCAGTTCCTCTAACACAAGCAACGGGGAAACAGATCTCTATGTTCATCCTGAACTACATCATTTGCAGATATGGGATCCCTCACTCTATAATCATAGATAACAGGGGACAATTCAAAAACAAGGATCTAGATGACTTATGTGCTAAATTCAAGATTACACAACATTGGTCTTCTATTTACTATCCTCAAGGGAATGGACAAGCTGAGGCTTCAAACAAAAATCTCTTGAAGATCTTGCACAGAATAGTGAATAAAACAGGAAGAGACTGGCATCTCATGATCAATCCAGCTCTTTGGGCATACAGAACTAGTATCAGAATGCCTACAGGGGCTACACCTTTCGCTTTAGTTTATGGGTCTGAAGCGGTACTGCCTATTGAGGTTGAAATCCCATCACTTAGGATCAGAATGCATGGACTTGTCATTGATGAAGACTACAGAGTGTCTAGGTTACAAGAACTGGAATTACTAGATAAGCACAGGCAAGTAGCGTATGATCATCTCAGAGTGTATCAGAAAAGAATGTCTAGAGGCTACAACAAGAAAGTCTGACACAGAGAATTTCAGGTTAGTGATCTAGTCTTAAGAGAAAATCTTAAAAATCAATCACATCGAGAACGCAAGGGGAAGTTCGAACCCAATTGGGTGGGTCCCTTTGTTATCACTGCTACTTTTGGCTCTGGTGCCTATCAACTCTCAACGACTGAAGGAGAACAGCTCCGAGAACCAATCAACGTTCTCCATCTGAAGAAATTCTACACCTAAGGCATTTAGTTCTTGGTAAATGTCCTGAAAAAAATCTTAAAAATCAGAAAAAGTCCTAAAAAAATGAACGTCTTGGTGAAAACCTAGCAATAGGTGCCTTGATGATTCACAAAAAAATCAAAAAATATCCAAAATTTCAAAAAAAATAAAATATATCAAAAATTCAAAAAAATTGAAAAAATGAAAAACACAAAAAAAAAAAAAGGAAAAGAAAAAGTGCCTTGGTGAAAACCTGGAAACAGGCGCCTTGGTAGCAAAAATAGAATCTCTGCCAAGATGGTGAAAACCCGGCAAACGGGTGCCACTTGTTCCAAACACTCCATCTATCAGCACAATCTTGGTCTTTCCCAGCTTTCAGTCTTGCTTTAGTTTGTACATATCTCCTGGTTAGTTTCAACATTTCCAGTTTTCAATAAGTCGATTTGTACACCAATCAGCTTGGGCGTCTGTATCCTATCAATGTTCAAACTTGGGGGCAATCAATGTCATATCCTATGGCCTCCAATGTATCTTAGATGTATCCTATCCAATCAGGGTCCTTTGAAGCTTCAAGTTGAGTCTGTCTGTCTGTCTCGTCTCCAGAAAGGATTTTGGATCTACAACAATCAAATATCAAAACAAACTGAAAACAATCTGTGCTTCATGATTTTATCTCCTTGTATGCTTACTGATTCGCATTGAGATTTTTGCATATTGTGTCCCTTCGAGCTCTTCGATGATGTCCTTTATAGGATTTAGAGAGTGATGACTGGGGGCATAATCTTTTTTTTGTCTTCTGCTTGTATGTGAAAATCTAACAACTTTGGAAATTCTGGATTGAAATGGTGTCTAACTATAAGAGCCTCTATCTCGAATTGGATGGCCATGTGTACCTTGACCATTGATACCCAAAAAATTCAAAGAAGTTTGATCTAACTATTGTCTTTTTGAGTGAGTTCTTTCTCCTACTGTGAAACGCGATCTTGCCTAAGGATGTGAACGATAAAGGGTCACTACAGGTAATTCACATTGGATTTAGTATGATCTCTTGATTGTTTTTTGTGTTTGTCATGCAAGGTGTATTCAGTTCATCATGACGTTTATGTTTTGATGCTTCTACAAATTGCTATATCAAAATGGACATGATATTCAGGTCATCCTGGTGTTTGTGCCTTGATGCTTATATATAATCTGACATTTTGAAAATAAAGTCAATATTCATATATCCATGGTTGTTGTCCAATGGGTGTTGTATTGATTCTTGTGCATACAAATCGATATTCATATGTCTATGGTTTCATAGCTAGTGGGAATTGTATTGATTTATCCGGTTACCTAAAGTTCAATGATGATAAAAAATTGACATATGATCAGTGACTAGGTCCTAGGTCTTAGGTTGCATTTCATCTTGCATGTCTCTTTGCATTTTGCATGTTTGCATGATCTCACAATGACTAAATGAACTTCAAAGCTTAAATGATTCTTCAATCACATCTTCAAATCTAACAAGAGCTGAACCTAACTCGAAGGTCTCTTTACAGAATCGCAAGCAATGATCCTCCTGGGTTAACCATCTTTTTGACATAAGACTGAGTACTTGTCTTCATCAACCTGCAAAACATATCATGTATATCATTGCATTTACATATCATATCATAAACATTTATTGCATTACATTTACATCCATTGCATAAACATACATATTTCCATAATCATTACATCTGCATAACATTCATACATATGAAAGAAATCATTGCATTGCATTGATCCATACATACATTCTACACTACTCATAGCATTAACATCACATGATATCATCATACATAACAAAAATGACAAGTACACATGATGTCACAACCAAAATTATTGATCTCATCTATATATCAAAAATCTCAAATAGTCAGGGGTGCACTACTGGCACAGGGTACAAACGAATGAGCTCCGTAGAGCTATCAGACACAATAATGTATCAGTGAGAAAGTAACAGATGAGAAGAGAAATCAATTGTCAGCATGCTCCTCTGCATCTAGTGGAGGCAGAGGTGGTGCATCTGGTATCACCTCCGCTCTCGGTGCCCTAGCTCCCTCTGATGCTGCCATGTACTGAGAATAGGTGGGCACTCTCTGTGTAGTAGGGACTACTGCATAGTAAGCAGATACATAATATGAGGCCCTTGCAGTCTGATGAATCACCTCTGCCTGTAATCTCTGCATCTCTACGCGCTTCTCTGTACGTTGCCTATCTGCCTCTCGATGCCTCTCCTCTAATCTGGCATTCTCTATATTCAGGTCCCGAACTTGGATTGTAAGCCATTTGATAATCTCGGCCGAAGTAAGAGGAACTGCTGGCTCTACATCAGCTGCTGGCATATCTGTGTCCTATGCTGGCTGATCTATATGTGAAGGAATGCTAACCCTGTGTGCCTTATGGTGTCTAACCTTAGCACCCAAATCAAATGTGTCATCCACACCTGTACCACCTGGAAACTGCTCAGCTCCTAGAACATCATCTGTAGATCCTACTCCGCCCAGTGTACCACTCTCACCTCTGCTCTGTCTCTGTGTCCCAGAAGATGTACCCGCTGTAGATGTAGAAGGATGCAGAGGCCTCGCATGTCCTAGTTCTCTCTGTGAAGGAGCCATGGCTCTCTGTCTCAGAGGAGTAGGGTGTACCACCTATAGTCTCGGTCCTACTCTCATAGGAGCCCCTGTAACATCCATAGCCTCCTCCATGGAGGGTATCAGCTCTATCAAATTAGAAAATTGGTGAATCCGGTGATCAGCAAGCCATGCCACATATGCATCTATAACCCCTGCATCCACCACCTCTGGATGATACTCCCAGTCTCTCCCAATGATATGACGGTACTCATCAGCACATACAACATAACTGAGCCGTGGTGCCCATCAAAGCCCTATCTCATGCACAATGCGGGCATAAGCAGTATACTCTTGAGGGACATCCTGAATACATCCATACTAATGCCAAACTCTAGTAATCAAAAATCTCTCCAAGACGGTGGAGGTCCATCCTATCAGTACCCTGCTCTGAAAAAAGAATGAAAATTGCTCTCTCGCAGTAGGCCAGGCCTCTATCTGTAAATATGGCCTCCAGATCACGAAGGTCATATCATCTAAACACCGGTGGAAGTACTCGATGTGTCCCATGCAAACCTGTGTGACATAGTCAGCATAAGCATAAATGACAGGGTCCTGTGGCTGCCTCTGCGTCTGAAAAACTGGCCTCAAAACTGGCCTCAAAACTGGGATATGCTCCCAAGCCCATATCTGTAGTACCAACGCTCCTAAAGCAAATGTCTTGCAGTCCTGATACATGACCTCGTGCATCTCGGAATACAAGTGAACCAGCAGACACTGACCCCAAGCAAGCTCAGTAGGTGTAGCCATCAAAAGTGCTACCATAGGTGCCCATCCCATCAAGAAGTCATTCTGCTAACGGCCAGGCATAATCAACTCTCCAATCATCCCCGTAATGATACACTCTGAATGATGTGTCTACCCATATCTCTACACGAGTGTCTCCCAGGATATAGACCCAGTCAGCTGGGTATCATCACCGAACAGTCATCTGAAAGCATGCAGACCAGTGGATCCTCCGCTCACATACTCAGGCCGACGAGGACTATGAAATGGAATACGAAGGATCCTATACATGTCCTTTGGTGTAACAGTGATCTCTCCGGTAGGTAGGTGAAAGGTCTGTGTCTCAGAATGGTATCTCTCTATCAGCGCAGTCAGTAGGCCATGATTTACCCTAATATCGGGTAAATGTATCAAGTGCTCAAAACCACATGTAGCAAGATGAACCCTCATAGGGTCTGGCAAGGCGATACACAATCTCTGGGTGGCCGGATAAGAATGGCGAACATGTACATCAGGATATGTGATCTAAATCATAAAGAAATAAGGTGTTTTATCAGAAATTCAGTTCAAAATCAGGCCAAAAGTATCAGAATGACACAGTTTTGAAGGTTCAGAAGGTGGGGCAAAGTGTCCGCAATCAGGCAAAAGGATCAGAAAAGTTAGATTTTTGCCCTAAAAATGAGTTTTTAACACTCTATTTTTCAAATGACATTCCAGACTGGCATCAAATGTCGTACGACATTCCACAATAGACCAAACAACAATCCATAGTCATATGACACTGCGCCTGGATTCATACGAGTTTCGAGGGACCCGATGAAATGTTGTACGACACAAGGGTCCCTCTCATACGACACTTGGGCATGGTTGAAACAACAAACTAAATTCAAATGAAATGTCGTATGAGTCTGGACTGGGACTCGTACGAGTTTCTACACATACGAAATTCTAAAGCTAAAAATGCGTATGGAAAATTTTTTAAATGCTATAAATCATCAAAAACATGCATTTTCAGGGGGGAACAGAGGTCCACCTACCGGATGTCCATACTGTCGAGGTCTGTCATGTCTTCGGCTGCGCTCAAAATGGTGCGAACTCACAGGTACTTTCAGTTCTCGCTGGTCTGCCATTTTTCTTGTTCAGAGGGCTCCATAGAATCTCTAAAGTCAAAGGGTTGAAATGAATTGAAAATGACCCTTCCGACCTTTATATATCTTTCGACCTAATTTTTAAAAGTGCTCCATTTTCCATGAAAATTGCACCCCTAGCTAATTTCGACGTTCTGAATCCATTTTCGGGATAAAAATTGAAATCTGAGATCGTTTATTATGTCAAAATCGCAATTTAAAATTTTTGGAACTAGGACGGTCTACTGCTTGCATAATCGACCTTCAATCTTCACAGAAATCCAGTATTCAACTTAACTGATTAGCTTACATCAAACTATCAAAATTTCAACTTGGTCAACCTTGGTCAACTCATGGTTTAACCTAGTCAAACTTGGTCTTCAGGACCTCCAAATGATGCAGAATGCGTTCTCGGACGTGTATAACCACTTTTCAAATCAATTAGCATGCTTCTGAACTATCAACGCTGACCTTTTCTTGTCAGATTTCAATTTTCATCCCGAAGGGGGCATGGTATTGCACATCATTCAAATTTTGTAAATTAAATTCTATCGATCAAGTCTATCAATATCTTTCATCAGTGATCAAGACAAACAATCACGTCTAGTTGCTGATTCATCAAAAGTCCTCATCGCTCGGGGCAAATCTATCATCACTTGGGGCATATCAGATTCATCAAGATCCATATCAATCTGGTATTTTCCTAATCTTATAAACTGTATCAGTTTTTGCAACCATCGGATCATAGTGTTCTTTCCTTGGTTCTTCGGCAACTGAAGGATTCAAATGTGATACTTGCTAGTTCTGCTAAGACAATCGAGTCTAGAACGGGTCACTCACTTCTTATCAATCCTAAGGTTCAAAATCAGGTATTTTGACACTTTTTCGCAATCATCGGTTCATTGCTGCTATAGTAAACATTATCTTTGGTCATTTAGGACCTCCTATCTCAATATCTTTCAATCGGTTTCTATCTTGAGATCGGTTTATCTTTTGAATCCTTTTCATATCTTTATCAAACACGGACTATCTTTGAACCACTGCGCCTCGCACAGTAATTCAAAGAGGGGCAAAATGTAATACCCCAAAAATGGGCTATAAGTTCATTAATCTCCTACATCTTCAATTCAAACGAAATCGACATCAAAGTCCTAACCTAAGGCACATCTAAATATCATCAAATCTAATTGATTATCTTAAAATCTGCATCGGGGAATATTCTTTGAATATTCCTAATTATCTTAATTATTTTTAATTTAATGATTATTTGGCGATAAATCCAATTTATCCTAAAGTTTGATTAATTAAGTATTTTCATATTTAATTAATTAGATTTAATATTTGCCACTTAATTATTTAATTGAATTTAATTATATTTATTCCTAGATAGTATTATTTAAATTTGACAATAAATCAAAATTCATATTATTAATTAATTAAATTCTTATTTAATTAATTAATAGCACATGTCATATTTAATAATATTATTTTTGAATAAAAGTTTGATTTAATGATTAATTGACCCATAAATTAATTATTTTATTTCAAAAATCAGTTAAGTTGAGCATAAATCACTTTATTATTAAATTAATTCATAATTAAAACATGCACAATCATAAAAGCAGACAACTGTCAATTATCAATTAAAGCCAAACTCTATTTTGAGTTAAAACTTAGCTTTTGCATGTTTTTGTGAGTTAATTATCCTTTATTTAAAAATAACTCAAAAATCAACCTGAGTTATTTGAGTGATTTATGGCTTTTATCCATGCACCTCCAAAGCCCTGGATTTCTATAAATTAAAGGCTTTAGCTCTTCATAATTCATCTCATATTTTGCACAATCACGCTGGAGAATTGGAGACTGAGGGAATCAACTTGCGAATTCAAAGCGTTGTGAGATCAATTTCAATTGCATAGCTTTTATATCTTAGCATAGAATTTCATAGTTTTCATATCATTGTTAGAATCTTCATTGTTAGATCATTTAGCATCCATAGCATATCCGTTTATCATTCTTATTGCATAGAAAATATCAAAAATATAGATTAATTGCATTCAATTTCATATCCATCTTTTGCATTCAAATCCTTCATTTAGGTGTCGTCTAGGTCACTGATCTCGATTACAATCTGAGAACATCAATCTCGCACCTATTAGAAGGCAATAAATCGCTTGGTTAGATTAGATTTCAATTTTGCACGATTTTGATTATCACTAACCTCTAATGTTTTACTGAGTGTTGTGTCTACAGATCAGGTACAATTTTCACACACACAGTCATTATTGGCATTGTTTATTATTCTTTCTTTTTGCCTAAGTATGTCATAATTAATGCATGAGTTGATCTCGTCACTAATTTTTTAAGAGCCATATCATTTGATAATTCTATCACTTCTAGCCCCAAAATTGGCAAGACCATCGGCTACCTGGTTTGTCTCATGAAAATTATAGGAGACATGAAAAGAATCAAAAGTTTGTGAAATAATTTTGATTTTTTCAATGATGTTCTCTATAGTCTAGGAGGGAGGAGTAATTACTTTGATGTTGTTGACAATATTGAGAGAATCTCCTTTGAGCCAAACTTTTTGACACCCTAATTCTTCCACCAACATAATTACATTAAGAGAAGCCATCTCCTCAACTCTGTGATTTGACTACAACCCCAAGGGGGCCGCAACATCTCCCACATATTTTCCATTCCAATCTCTAAGAATACCACCACCCCTAGAAACTCATGGATTACCTTTTGAAGCACCATCAAAGTTAGCTTTGATCTAGCCATTGGGAGGAGCAATCCAAAACCGAGTTGCTTCTTGGGAGATTGAGCTAGGAATTAGTAGGGGTGAAGTTCCAATTACTGATATCATCTTCAGACACATAATCCTTGAACTTCTTCTTACTATTGAGAATAGCACAGATAAAGTTTTCCTCCAACCCTCTGCATATGTTGTTCCCAATGACCTTAGGTTTAGCAAATTTCTCCCTAAAAATTATGTTGTTTCTTTCCTTCCAGATACACCAGCAAAGGTGAGGAGGGATAATTTTCCAAAACTCTCTAGCCAGATCATTAGGGAAAGAACAGCTCCATTGAGTAACAAATTATTTCCAAGAGTTAGGAAAAAGCCAACACATATTCCATTTTTTGAAAATAAGATCCCATACCTACGAGTATAGGTGCAATGAAGCATACGATGATCACAAGATTCAACATCTGCCATGTAGAGAATACATCTATTAACCAAAAAGAATCCCCTTTTTGACAAATTGTCAATAGTAAGGGGTTTGTTCTAAATAAGAATCCAAAAGAAAAAATTAATTTTATGGGTTAGGAACTTATACCACACAGTCGAGCAAAGAGGTTTGTCTTCCCTAGATGAAGACAAAGAGCAAGCTGAAGCAACCAAGTATTCTACATCAGAAGAAGGGGCCCATATGATTTTATCTTGAAAGTTATCCCTAATGAACCAGGATTGTAATTCATTCATAAGACCAGAGAATCTATTGTCAATTATTCCAATATCTTTCCATTTGTTATCTTGTCAGTAATTAGAAACTTTGAATCCAATGGTAGCTTTGGCCTAATTAATAGCTTCCTTCCACTCTTGTTTAAAGGATAGGGGCTCTTTTTAGATCCAAGAATCCTCCTAGAAATCAATTTTTTTCCCATCACCCAACTTCCATCTTCTCCCCTCAATAATGATGTCTTTTGAGGAACTAATACTATTCCAAATGTAGGAACCATTCATTTTATCTTCATTTTTTATGTAGTCCTCCATGTTTCTAGTGTTGAAGAGATACTTGTTTCTAATGATATCATTCCACTACTTTCTATCCGCATAAATTCTCCAAATTTGCTTAGTCAGAAGGGCCTTGTTGACAATTTTAATTGGTCTCAGCCCTAGCCCCCCTTTTCTCTTTGGCTTGCAAACCTTCTCCCAAGCTATCAAGCTTAATCTTTTTTATCTTCCACTCTAGACCATAAATTTTTTTTTTGGATATTCTCAATGACCAAAGCAAATTTATGAGAAATCTTAAAAAGACTCAATGCATAAACATGCAGATTTTGTAAAGTAGATTTGATAATTTGAAGTTTACCAAAGTTTCTCAGAAGAGTTCCTTTCCAACCAGCTAACTTGTTATTAAATATTTCAACAATAAGGTTCTAGAAGCTTTCAGGGGGCTTAAAGAAAAGGGGAAGACCCAGATAGGAAGAGGGAAGATTCCCAATGCTACAACCGAGGATTTTTCAAATCTTCATCTATCTTTCTTGAGTATTGATGAAAAACATAAAGATTTTATTCCAATTAACAAGTTGGCCTAAAGTAGAAGTATAACAAGATAGGGCTTTTTTAAGATTTCTAGCTTCCTTAACAGTGGCCTCACCATTATCAGAGTATCACCAACAAATTTCTCATGAGAGAAAATGGAACTGACCAAAGAAGGTTGAAGACTTGAAATAATTCCCTCACTGACAAGTTTGTTAATATATCTTCCAAGGCATTCAACTAGAATAGTGAACAAGATTGGAGAAATGGGATCTCCTTGCCTAAGGCCTCTAGAAGGTTTAAAAAACTTGGAAGATCCACCATTAACAATAACAGAGGACAAAATAGTAGAAACTAATTGAGATATGAGTTTTAAAACCCCGGAATCAAAGCTAAGAATTTTCTGGAGGAATTGCCAATCCACCCTATCATAAGCTTTAGATAGGTCAAGTTTCATGAGGAAACCTTGTTTCTTCATTGCTTCCAAGAAATGAATATTTTCATGGGATACAGAAATAGAATCTAGAATTTTCCTTCCTGGAACAAAGCTACTCTACTAGGGGGAAATAATGGAAGGTAAAAGAGAAAGTAGCCTAGTAGTTAAACCTTTAGCAATTATCTTATAAACTGCATTATAGAGACTAATCAGTCTGAAGGCTTCAATCATGTTGGCCCCTATCTTTTTGGGAATCAGAACTAGAAACATAGCATTTAGTTCCCTTAGAAGAACTCTGGTTCCAAAAAATTCTTTGACTGCATCCTGCAAATCTTTACCAATTATGTCCCAAAACTATTGAAAGAAGAATAGAGGGAAACCATCAGGACCCAAAGATTTTTCCCCTTCAAAGGAAAATGCAGGTGCCTTGATTTCCTTATCCAAAGGGATGGCCTTAAGAGATAAATTGGTACTCTGGTCAATCAGATTAGGAATCGATGTAAGGATCTCATTTTGACTTTTCATATCAAGGTTTTCCTCCTTGGATAAAAGAAAAGAGAAAAAAAGGAGCATTTCCTTTCTAATATCTTCTTCCTTATTCAAGGTTTTTCCATTGGAAACAAGGGAAGAAATATTGTTAATGGATTTGTCTTTCATAGTTGTCATATGAAAAAATCATGTATTTTTATCCCCAGCTTTAATCTATAGAGCTCTTGATCTCTGTCTCCAAAAATATTCCTCTTTAGAAATTGTAGGATTTGAGCAATACAAATCCACAAAACCCAAAGATCACCTGCATACAAAAACCTATTACAAGGAAGTAGAGACAAGAAGAGGGAAAGGGTTTGACTCAAAAATATGAAGAAGAAAATATCCTCAAATAATGAATGAATTGAATGTACAATGGATCATCCATATAAAGGAGATTGAAAGCCTTAAAAGGCAACCCTAGTGCATGTAATAATTAGTTAAATTATTACAAGACTAATGCATGCAAATTTATATTTAAAACAACTAGTGCTTGAGTTTAAAACAACTAGTGCATGTGTGTTTAAATATAAACAACTAAAGAAAAAAAATTGACATCTTAAGAAGGGAGTAAAGATTAACTAAAATGATTAATACTTTACTCTAACACCCCCCTTAAGATGAGCAACAATGCAGCTACAAACAATGCAAGAAGAAAGAAAAGGAAACTACAGTGCTGAAAGCATAAATAGGTCTCGACAACATGGCCTGATGAGGTACCCAAGTACAAAAGAGAGTTTCTATAAAGAGGAGAAATAGAGAAAAAACCACATGGGAAAAACTCTACTCCAAAAAGAGACAAAAACTAATCTGAAGGACTAAAGAAGCCTCCAAAACTAGGAATGTTCCAAAAAATAAGAACAAGAATGAACATGTAGAACATCACTGAAGCAAGAAGATGCAAACTCTATCAAGAAGTAACTGCTGATCTGAAGATTCTCCACTGAAATAGAGCATGACTAGGTAGAGAAGACTATAATCTATATGAGTGCCCTCAAATGACACTACTCAAATCAGGAGGCAAACAAAGGCAAATAACTGAACTTGAAGATACAGATGGTATAAAATACCAAATCCTGAAGAGCTATTCAATGAAAGATGGAAGAGTGCCTCTAAAAATAGGAAAGAAAGAGTGTTTATATGGTAAATGATCCATCTCACCGAAATGCATAGGTACCTAGCCACTGCATCCACCTAGTACATAGGAAAAAAATATTGAATACATAGCTCACACTATCGAACCAAGGAAGTAGAAGAACAATCAATAGAAACCCCCCCACAATGCTGACAAGGGAGAGGTGATAGGTATAGTAAAAATAGTGCCAATAAGAACTGCATTGTGAAGAACCAAGAACATCGAAGGTGTAGTGAAAGTACAAACACAACTAAAGATACCCTGAGGCTAATGTTGTGGAAGGAACACTCACTTGACAAAGGTAGATGACAAACAAATGCAAACATCAAACCCCCCCATGACACTTTCTAATGGAGTGCAAGTACAAAGAGCACAAACATGTTCAAGATTCCAAGCATGCAATAGAATGACACTTTATCTCAGTGTGTGTTCATAAAAGAATGCTACAAAAGTGAAGTATACACTGCTCAAATAAGAGCAAAGGCTACTAAAACAAAAGAACAACCTAAGAATATTCATCCCCTAAAGGGAAGAGATCCCAGGACCTATAACATCCAAGATATCCACCAGAGTGTAGAAATGCAAAAAACTAAATAAAATATACCTAGAGAAGAATCTGGAAAAATGACTCAGAACTAGAAAGCTCTTATAATAAGCTTTCCAACGATATCTTGCTTTCCCAAAATGGAGTCTAGATGCGCAAGATAGAGCTTCCAAAGTGCAAAACTGAACATCTGGCTTTGGCAGTAAACAAAACCATCAAAAAAGAAAAATCAGAAATTAAAACCTCCAGATCTTGATAGAGCTCGGAAACATCTTTCCAGCGATAACTTGTTTGCCCAATTTTGACACTATATGCTCAAGTTATGAGCAAAAAACCACTGAGTGCTCCAGAGGGCCCAAAATGGTGTCTAGATGTGCTGATGTCAGTACTTCACGTGCTTAAAATTGACGGCCAAATGACCATCGCAACATAATTCTGGGCCCCTAGTCGCCATATGACCAAGAGCTTAAACTACATTCATGTGGCTTAAATTTGATGGCCAAATGGCCGTTGCTGGCCACAAAAAAGAAAGAAAAAAAATTATAAAATCGTATGCGCACCTTGGGATCTATGCCAGGCCTTTCAAATTTTTGCCTTGATTTATGTGCCATTTTTTTGGGTCTTAATTTGTGTGTGGACAACAAAATTTTTGTCTCGATTTGCATGTCAAAAACAAAGAAGTTTACCTTGAGAAGCATGTCAATCCATACAAATTCTACCTCATGAAGTGTGATAAGCTATCTGGTACCAAAAAAATGCCCCAAAATGCAAAGTTGTCCAAATTTGACATGTTTTATATCAAAATAGGGGTTTTGAGGTGCTACGAGCTCAACGGTGAGGTCTGTTTGAGCTCAAAATGCACCAAAATTTAGGGGCCCCCTAATTTCAATAAAAAATAACTAAAAAAGCCCTAATCTAAACTAGATGAATTTCTAATCTCTGAATCCTTCAAACCTGAACAAGTTGTAGCAGATTAGGCTCTGATACCATGTAGGATTTGAGAAATACAAATTCACAAAACCCGAAGATCACCTGCATACAAAAACCTGTTACAAGGAAGTAGAGACAAGAAGAGGGCAAGGGTTTGACTCAAAAATATGAAGAAAATATCCTCAAATAATGAATGAATTGAATGTACAATGGATCATCCATATAAAGGAGATCGAAAGCCTTGAAAGGAAACCCTAGTGCATGTAATAATTAGTTAAATTATTACAAGACTAATGCATACAAGTTTATATTTAAAACAACTAGTGCATGAGTTTAAAACAACTAGTGCATGTGTGTTTAAATATAAACAACTAAAGCAAAAGAGTTGACATCTTAAGAAGGGAGTAAAGACTAATTAACATAATTAATACTTTACTCTAACAAAAATAATGTTATGAAAATCAGCCACACGCAAGTTTTCAAATTTTTTAAGCTCCTCTAAGAGCCCCTCCCTCTAAATTTGGTCCTGGATTGCCTTTAGTTCATTCTATTTTCTATTTTTGCAAAGGAAAATATCTCTAAAGAATTCCTTATTCCATATTTTAACTTTCCTTTTTACAACACTTAGTTTTTTAACTATTTTGTACATTGCACCACCATCCTGCTTATAATTCCACCACTTAGCAATGCAAACTTTCAAGCTAGGGTCAGCCATCCACATTTTTTCAAAATGAAAAGGAATATTCTTTTTCCCATTAAGGAGGTTGGCATTAAAAACTATAGGGAAGTGATCAGAACCAATTCTCAGGGAGGAAGACAAAGAACAAGAAAACTTATAAATCTAGTCAAAAGATACAAGAGTTCTATCTAATTTGACCTAAATGAGATCATCTCCAGTTCTTCTATTCAACTAGGTATAGGATATTCCTTCTAGCTCTAAGTCCATAAAGGATTGGTCATTGATATAATCCATAATATCCATTCTATTGTCAATTTGAGAGGGGACAACGCCCATTTTGTCATCAAAATTTAGGGGAGTATTGAAATCTCCCATAGCCATCTAGCTATCCTCTTGATAATTGCTTTTGATTTCTTTAAGCCTTTTCCAAAATTTCAATCTGCCATTTTTAGTATTGGGAGCATCTATATTCATCAAATTCCAAGAAAAATCATCTTTAAGATGTTTAACTTTGACAAGGATGATATTTTTTTCAACAAGTAAAATCGTGCAGTTGATAGATATATTATTCCAAAATATGACAACTCCTCCAAAAACTCTATCAAAGTCACTTCCTAAACTATTACCATCCTTAAAGGGGTGAAGTTTTTTCACTTTACTACTAAACATCTTAGTTTCTTGAATTACAAAAATTTCAAGTTTACTGTCTCTCACCAGATTTTTCAACACATCTTGCTTATGGGGACTATTCAGACCTCTAATATTCCAAGAAAGAATCTTTATTTAAAGGCTTGGAGAGAAAATATTTGGGATAGTAGACTGTTTACCATCTGCTATATTCTTTTTTTCTTCTTTCTCCCTAGTAATTATGTGAGTAGGTCTACCTCTTCTATCCCCTAATGGAGAGCCAACATCAGCTTTATGTTGCCTTCTAATTTGAACTCCTCCCAGGGGGGTGCTTTCTTGTTTCTTTCCTGATTCTATGGTCCTTTGACTCCCCCTGCCTTTTTTATATGTTTTTTGATCTTCATTTTGTCAATGACCTCTGACTAGGGTGTCTCATGGTGCTTCATTAAAGGGTGGTCATTAGCCAAGCACTCCATTTGGTTGTCTTCCTCACTTGCTTCAGACCAACTCCTACTATTGATGGTAGGTGCAGAAGAATTATCAAGCCCATAGGATGGAGATAAAACATAAATTGTTTTTCCTATATTGGTTCCTCCCAAATCTATTGGGGAAGGGGTATTTCCATTTTTATCTTTCTCTTCTTTCTTGGGACTTGGAGAGTCCAGCTAAACTATCTCGTCATCTTTATCCTCTGCTATTTCTGACTGTATAGAGACTTCAACTTCTTTCAAGTTCTCAGCTGTAACTAAATGATCAATTTATTCTCTATTTTTCAAGGCTTGTTCCTTTTCATTACCTCCTACTTTTAGTGAGTCAATGTTCTTCTCTTCCTCAGTAGGAATATTGGGTTTTGTGTGGGTCTCTACTGCTTCATTCTTTTCTCTCCATTTTGTTCTTACCTCTTTCTTTTTGCCTTGGTGCCCTTTCTCCTTAGGTTTCATCAAACATTGTTTTTCCCAATGCCCATCTTTTTTTCACGTGAAGAAAGCAAAGGGAAGAGATTCATAATCCACCATTTGAATATATTTCCCAAGTTTTGAGTTAATAGTAATGACTTCTAGAAAATCTTCCTTATGGTGGATATTGACACAGATTCTAGCATAGACTAGTCTAGTCATTGTTGCAGTCATCGGGTCAATAGATAAAAGCTCCCCTAAAGATCCAACCAAGCCCACAAAAGTATCCTCATGCCAGTATTCTAGAGGGAGACCTTGGAATCAAACCCACATCAGGGTCACATCAAACATGTTTGCATTCAAGTCCAGGTTAGTTCCCCATTTTTGAAGAGCCAAAGATGATTTTCTTAACATTCAGGGACCCCCACATAGGACATAGAAAGGTCTTAAACACTTGATAAAATGAACAAGAAGAAACCCTTTGGAAAGGCCGCTATATCCACTTGACCCTTTAGCTTCCATTTTATGGTTGAGAGAAGTCTAACAACATCTATGTTAGGTCTCGACCCAGTGAAATTTCCCACTAGAGTATTCTTCATCGTAGACATTGTATGGTCTACAAGTGAATCAGGAAGGGAAATACTAAAAAATCCCTTTTTTAGATCGGAAATGTTATCAACACAAGGAAACAGAGACTTTCGTGTTGGTTTGACCCCGAACAAGGATGACCAACTACCTTTTTTTGAACTTTTAGAAGAAAATTGACCAGCATTCCCAGCATAGGGATAGTTACCGACACCTACCACTGATTTTGAACCGCTATCTCAGGAATGATTTGTGTCTGGGTCTTTGTCCCTTTTTGCATCCTTGGTGGAGCCCTCTGCTGACTCTCCCCCGACCTTCTGCTGCTCACCTATCTCTGTGAACACCTAGTTACTTCTAGATGTTGATTTCCTACCCGATGATGAATTTGAAATCTCTCTCCTGACTTTCTCTTCCTTTTCCACCATCTTGAGAATGATTACCATCTGGGTCTTTGTCCCCTTTCGGGTCCTTGGTGGAGCCCTCCATAGAATCTTCCCTAGTCTTATGTTGTTCACCTGCCACTGTAGAATCCTAAGTTCTACTAGTTGCAGGTTTCCCGGCCGGTGAAGATTTTGAATTCTCTCCCTCTAGCCAATGTCTTCCCTCTCTGCTCTCCATTTCTGGTTCAGTCAAACCTAGAGTTATACTCTCTTCCAATCCTTTATATCTTCTTTATTGATTTCTTTCTATGACAACCACCTCATGTATTTTCCAAGATCATATATAACTTTTTTGACACTGTTGTCAAAGTTGTGTGGGAGAGATAGAGGTAGAATGTACTACAATAATTGTAAATTGATTTTTTCAATATTTTATTAAATAATACAATGAAAACTACATGCAATATACAAATATATAGTGAATATAGAATAACATGAATTACCTTAATAAATGTATGTCAATCATGTTTTTTTATTCCCAGACCAAATTCAATTTTCTTTGATATTAGATTGTTTATGTTCACAACAAATCTTGTGGGAAATTAATTTTTTTGTATGACTTCTTTTATAGCATTTCTCTCTTACTCTGACAATAACCAAGGAAGGGCACTTATATCAATCTATTCTCCATTGTTATTTGATCGAATGACATTTTTCATTGCATGGTTGGATTCTTCAATGTCACTACAAATTTTGACTATTTTGTCTTTGTCATGCCTTCCATCCAATATTTTCCATAATTTTTCTGTTACATTCTTTCCAACATGCATAGTATTAAACAAATGCACAATTGGGATTTTCTTGTAGTACGATAACCTACTAAATTGTGTAGGATAACTTTTTAGTATTTTTGGAAGTTGGTCATTAATGCCTTAATGACCTTTACAAGCATTAATTACATCATCAATAAACAAAACACAATATCAAAATATAAATTTCAAACATAAACCATCAGATGGAATGACATTACCTTGATAAATTATTCTATTGTATTCCAACTTCCACATGTGATGTGTCATTCTCCATGGCTTTGACGTAGTCTCTTCTTTCCCATTGAAAAGATGTTTTTCAGTAATTTGGTACTTATGATTTCTATGGAGAAAGTGTCTATAGTCATGAAACACCTTCTTTCCTAAACTTTTTTAATGATGAGATTTCATCTTTGGATCTGTATCATCGAAAAATGGAAGTACTTCCATTTAGAACTAGTTTAGCCCTCCAAGTAAGTGGTTTGGGGTCATGTCAAATGCCTTGAATGGGTCTTTCACTTGGATCTGGCTTTTTCCCCTATCCTACCCTATTTTCTACTTCTTTCCTACCTAATTCTGGCATATCTCTCTGAGAATTTGAGGTTTTTGACCTCAGGCTCAAGGTAGACATTCAGGGTCAAGGTTGACCTTGACCATGACCTAGGTTAGGGTCAACCTCGACCCTAACCCAAGGTTTAAATTTCAAATTCTAAAGATTTCTAGATGTCGAGGTTCAGAAAGAATTCTTTCCCGCTTCCGTGTCGGTTGCTTTGGGCTTCAAAATGGTAACTTTTAAAAGGTATTTAATTTAGGTCCACTCCTAGGGGTATGAGCCTAATGGGAATTTATTTCTCCTATGTCGGCCTCTCTAGAAGTTTGTGCCCTAGACTAATATATAAGGAAGCCTTTTCCTCTCATTTTGGCAAGAAGTAAGAAAAGAAAGAAAGGAAGCAAAAAGAGAGAAAGAAAAGGGAAGAAATCATCCATTCTCAAGCATTCAAGCATTCAAGATCCAATTCATCAAGGAGATCCATTAGTAGCCATTGAAGGATTCAAGCTCTATGGAGCCCTATTGTTGAATATTTCTCCATCCATATCCATTCAAGCTTCTTCCTATTCCAAGATCCATTCAGGATAGGTGTTGAAGATCTAAAAGCAATTAATTTGAGACATCCTACAATTCTACATCCATTTGGAGCATCCATACTTGTGGATTCAAGGATTCAAATCCTCCACAAGGATTTCAACATAAGCAAGGTAAATTGTTCTATTTACTTTGTTTATTACTGCAATTTCAATTCTATTTCAAGGTTAATTCCAAAACTAGGGTTTGACCAAGGAAAACCCCTCATCCAAAAAACAAAGCCATTTTCCTCATAGGTGCAGGCGTAGAACAACAAATTACAGAGCAGATTTGGATACCCTTTTCGACAAACTTTTGGGATCCGCAAACAGAATTTCCGTCAGAGTAGTGCAGGTCAAGGTCGACATAAAGGGGTCAAGGTCAACCTAGTTCATAAAAGAAAAATATTTATGGGTTTTCTTTGTCTCAATGCTTTTATTCTAGATCCATTTGTAGAATTTTCAAAAACTCAGCACAGACACCAGAAAATAGAAATTTCCAAATCTGCTATACTTTGAGGTTAGTATTTGTCTTCAATTCATTTCAATACTCTCTTCCAAAATGGAATGTAAGGTTTTCCTCTTTCTTCATATTACTAATTGATTGATTCATTTATGCATTGACCATTTTCTTATGGTTAATCAATTTGGATCTTTCCTTTCGAAATTTGGGGTTAAGAAGATAATCTTACCTTCCCCAATTCATCTATATATATAGGATAACCATTCACCCACATTTCAAATCACCATTCATCATTTCATTTTCCAACATATATATTTCTATTTTCTTTACATTTTGGTGAACCTTCTTATGACAACTCTTTCTTTTGTGGTGCTAGATTTACATTTCATGTTAGATCTTTCATGTATATTAGATTAGCCTTCTTTTATGTGCTTGCATTTACATTTCAAAAATAAAACAAAAAAATCATATAAAGAAAAAATAGAAAAACATTTATTTGTTCATGCCTTGTGTTTTCCTAATTTAGTTCATTTGCATTGCATTGGTATATAAGCTTTACTACCTCTAGTCCTACTTATAATATCCTCGTTAGAAGAAGTCGTAGACTTATGGGTTACTTTGATCCTGAGTCTTCCTCTCCTTTCCTTAGGATCCTGGATGACAATTTGATCACTCATGATTCCAATCGTACTATGGAGCATAAATCTTCTCACTCATCTCATGATGATGATGATGCTTTAAGATTTCCTCCTAAACAAGTCCAAAAACTTTCAACTGAACTTGATAAAATGGGAAATTGGCTTATTCAAGAAAACCATAATCAAGATTATATTCAAGCTATAGAGGCTCTTAAGAAATTTCTTTGGGATAGTGATCAAGGTATTAATATCTTGTGTGGTATCACTCATCTTGTGCATTTAAATGTCAAACCTTTAGCTCAAGAATCTCAAGATTGAGGATTTACTCCTCCTATCACTAGTGTGAAACCTTCTTTCATTCCTTTACCTAGCATTCCTACTTATACTCCTCCTTTAGTGACTACATATATTCCATCTCTTCCTATGATTGTTCCACTAGTGTCTCTACCTACCTCACAACCTTCTTACCATAGTGTTCCTTTTACCTATTCCAACCCTCTTCCAACTATGGTTCCAAGTGTTCCACCAGTTGTGTCTTCTATTCCTACTGCTTCCTACACTTTCCCTAGTGTTTCTAATGTTTCTATGCCTCATATTTCTTCTAATGATTCCACAATCATTAGTCTAGCTCAAACTATTTCCTCTTTACAACAACAACTTTCCTCCTTAACTCAATCCAAGTTTAGTATTCCTACATGTGACATGGGTAGTCCTTTATCCCTAGACATTATTCATGCTCCTATTCCTTAACAAGCCGATATGCCTCGTCTTGAGAATTACAATGGTAAGGGAGACCATGTCACTCATGTTAAAACATTTCAAATCCTTTGTCGTGACTATGCTCATGACCATAGGATTGTAGCCAAGCTATTTGCTATAACTTTTCATGATAAGGCCTTGCAATGGTATTGTTCCTTGCCTCCTTATTCTATTGATTCTTTTCCAAAACTTCCTAATGCCTTTATGCAATGGTTCCAAAATAACATTGGTCTACAAATGTCCTTAACTAATTTGATGCATTTTAAACAAAATACTAAAGAAAAATTGACTGAATTTATTGGTAGATTTTAAGCATTTGTGTGCTCAAATTTCTTATCTTGTTCCTAATATTGATATTCGGCATATGTTTATTTCAAATTTATAAAAGGATATTAGAGATAAGATTCTGCTTAATGAATTTACCTCTTTTCAACAACTTTGTGTAGCGCTTTATCATTATCAATTACAAGTGAGTCAATTTGAGAGAAACACTCCAATGGCTCCTGTTCTAGTTGATAAGATTGATGTTGCTCCTAATCCCAACAAGTTTCAAAAACCTAACAACTATGTCAAGATAAATAAGCAAGCAAATGCAGTTGTTGATCAAGTTGTTGTTGCATCCAACAATGCCACTTATGTATCCACTATTTTTCATCTGAATAGTACATTTACTCCTCTTGCTGAATCTTTACATTATATTATGAGTAAATTGTTGAATGCTAATATGATTACTTTTCCTCCTATTCAGCCTCTTTTACCTACTACGATGGCATCCAAATCCTTTGATCCCAAAGCCTTTTGTCAATACCATCGTTAGAATGGACATGATACTGAGAAGTGTTATTCTCTAAAACATAAGGCTCAAGACTTAATTGATTCTAATGCTTTATTTGTAGATAATTTTGATGGTAGTGGGAACAAATTTGTCTCTCCTCCTAATCAAAACCTCTAAATCTATATGAATCCTTTGCCTACACATGATACTAATACCATTGTTCAACCATCTTATGTTGATGTTGTTTATGATTCAAAGATGGATGATCACAATCATTAGGTTAACCATGTGGAGCATGTTGTTTTGTCTCAACCTGTATCTCCACCCCAGCCTCAATCTCAAGTTCTACCTCAACCTAAGCCTAAACTGGAACCTCAACCTAAACCTCAAAAACAACCTAAGAATAAAAGACCTAGGGAACTCTTGATCACCTTTGATGATTCTGAGAATATTAAAGCTCCTGATGATCCCCTCTACATTTATCCTAGGATTTCAAAGATACCTACGCATGGTTGTCTTGTTGATCCTACATCCTTAGTCAATGTCATTACTGAAGAAAACTTTTTTTTCAACAACATACAACATGATTGTTATGATACATCTAATGTGTGGATCCAAACTTGTAATGGTTTTCTCTATCCATCATTTGGTTCTATTAACTTGCATATTGAACTTTGTGGTAAAATTGTGGACACAACCTTCGTTGTTGTTCCTACTTCTAATTAGTTTCAAGTTAAGCTTGGTTTGCCTTGGTTGAATGCCATGCATCCTATTGCTTCTCCTATCCATAAATGTATTAAATTCATCCATGATGAAGAAGTTAAGATGATTAATCATAGTTTATATCAACCTTCTAGGCCTAGGGATTGTGCTACCCTTGACTTCTTTTGGCCTTCATTACCTAATTCATGTCCTTCTCGACCTAATAACCTTTTTCGCTCATATCAAGCCTATAAACATTGAAAGATTGTTGAGTTAAGCATGCCTCAGATGGATCTTAACCATGGTCTTTTGCCTACACCTTCCATATCTCCTTTATCTATTGCTTCTAGTTATGTTAATCAAGCTCCTAGTGTTGCTTTTCAGCCTACTAAGCATCCTACTAATCCTCCTATAGAACCTGTGAAGGAACCAGTGGTTGTTCCTCCTAGTTCTCAACATATTTTAAACAAGACAAAACATAACCAATCTGCCAATGAATGTTGTAAGAAGTGTTAGGCTCAAGCTAAGGCACATTCCTCTATTCTTAAAAATTCTTTACCTTCTTTTGACCAACCTATGCTTGATGTGTTGGAAGAAGTTAATGTTAATAATGATGTTAAGATGAATGATTATGATGATTCTATTCGTATCTTAGATTCTATTTCGATTAATCTTGATGAAGAAGATACTCTTGATGATCCTAATTATGCTAATAATGAATATGAGACTATTGAAATTGATACTAATTTACATAATATGCTTTCAACACAATTGATAATTACACCTAGTATCAAACATCATGATTCTCAAGAGAATCCTTGTTTGGAACTGGCTATTATTCCTACTATGTTGGATATAGTCCCTCTTGCGAGTTTCCCACCTTCCCTAAATGATATAAACTGAGATGGGGAGAGTAGGTGATGTGCTTGATTGGCTTGTCCTCCATGGTAGTTTTTTTGTGTGTTTTCCTATTGTATTGTGTTTCTCCCATAATGTGTTTTCTAAATGTTTGTTAGATTCTTTTATATGACCCTTGTTACTTTGTTGGTGCAAGGTGATAAAGGAATCAAACCTATTGTACTATTCCTCTATATGTATATCTATTCTTCTATATGTTATTTTCATGTTATGTTGTACCTATACTATTGTTCGTAAATGTTTTCCTTGTGTGGTCTGGTTGGATTTGCGACTTGGTAGCACTGATTCTTTTTGGTCTCCATGTTGTGGTCTAAAAAGACTCTTCTTCATAACTCTTGTGTTTTCTTTCCTCCATTGTGATTGTAGTTCTACTTTCTTTGGGTAATGATGTCAATTCATTTGCAATAAAATATATATATATATATATAGATATATATATATATATATATATATATATATATATATATATATATATATATATATATATATATATATATATATATATATATATATATATATATATATATATATATAAATTGTTAGAATAATATATTGAAATACATACCAATGGATGAAATGCATTACCCCCTTCAATGTGACCATGTTGCCTACAATGTTCCTCAGCTATTTTGATTAGATATCTTTGAGTCTTTAAGCCCTTGCAAATTTTGCAGGGACAATAACATTTTTCATCACCTTTTATTTTAAAGTTAGACCACAATCTAGCAATTGTCTCCTTATTTTGTTTTGGGTTGATATTGTCAAAAATGGTCTTTCTTCAATGGAATGAATCGTTACTTTTACATTGACTAGAATGTTGGTGGAAGAAGGATGATTTGTTTGCAACCTGCAGATATAGACATTGAACAACCATTTTTTCAACTCTAATTTTCTCAACACAAAGGGGCATTTATTATAGCCATAGAAACTTGATTATTTTTAAATGGAATACGCCAAGGAGTACCATCAGAAATATTGACTGTTTACAATCATGAATAGTAAACCTAAATCAAATGGCTCATTTTTTTATTAGCATGTGTAGTGTCTGTTTATATGAAAAATGAATGAAATATCAAGCTAAAATAAAATAGTGAACAAAATAGTATTCCACATAGAGTGAATGACATATACCATCAAAAGAAGGTGAAATCCACAATTAGCACAAACTGGGACATGGGAAAAGTCAAATTCAAGGCCTAATTTATCAAGAGCAACAAACAATGCGGAACCCCACAATCAAAAACATGAAACCTAATAAAAAAACACTGCAAAACTTGATTGGGACAATGGAATTTACAAAGTAAGGAAAGGTGAGAGGATCAATCAAATAATCAAAAAAAGAAACACTCTTTGAAAACAATCTTCAAAATCCTATCACCAAGCACAGACATAGGAAATCAAAAAGGGACAAAAAGACAAGAAATAAGAAAAATCATTAGGACTATAGAAAAATCATTAAGACTATAGACAATCAAGTTCTAGAAATGGATAGTTCTGATGCTTTGCCATTACAATAATTGAGCATTAATCATTTGGTACTTCTTGGTGTATTCCATTTAAGTATGTTAGGCACAAATTATTCCATTTAGATATGTCCAAATTTTTTCCAGTAATGATTTGGGGAATGCAATCATGTAAAACACAAACTAATATTATTATTTTTATGGGACTTCACACAACCAATGAATAAAAATTCAAATGCCAATTTCTTCAATAGTTTCTTTAACAATTCAATTGTCTCAAGTAGACAAGATTCTCAATGGAACTGCTTTGATAACATATAGATACAAATAAGATATTGGAGTTGATCAACCTTCACCTATGCATATAAGAGTTGATCAGCGAAGGTATATGCACAGGTGAAAAACATGCAGATTTGACCAAGCATTACTGGGAACTAGACCCCACAACAAATGGACTTGTGATGATTTTCATAATAGTACATGTGTTGTAGGGTTAGCTCCCAGTAGTGCTTAGGAAAATTTTCATGTTCATCACCTGTGCATATAAGAGTTGATCAGAGAAGGTATATGCACAAGTGAAAAACATGTATATTTGACCAAGTAATATTGGGAGCTAGACCCCACAACAAATGGACTTGTGATGACTTTCACAATAGTACATGTGTTGCAAGGTTAGCTCCTAGTAGTGCTTAGGAAATTCTTCATGTTCATCACCTGTGCATATAAGAGTTGATCAGAGAAGGTATATGCACAAGTGACAAACATGTAGATTTGACCAAGCAATACTGGGAGATAGACCCGATAACAAATGGACTTGTGATGATTTTCACAATAGTACATGTGTTGTAGGGTAAGCTCCTAGTTTTTCTTAGGAAAATATGCATGTTCCTCACCTGTGCATATAAGAGTTGATCAGAGAAGGTATATGCATAGGTGACAAACATGCAAATTTGACCAAGCAATACTGGGAGCTAGACCCAACAACAAATGGACTTGTGATGATTTTTACAATAGTACATGTGTTGTAGGATAAGCTCCCAGTAGTGCTTATGCAAATCTACATCTTCATCAGCTATGTATATAATAGTTTATCAGAGCAGGTATATGCACAAGTGACAAACATGCAGATTTGACCAAGCAATACTAGGAGCTAGACCCAATGGTGCTTAGGAAAATTTGTTGTCTTGTAACCTCATAATCATAATAGTATGTCCCAAAATAGTGATTTGAGCCACAGGAAATACTCAATCCATGCTATTATTGCCTCAACACCACATTTTCTTATGAGAAGGTATTGATATGGAAAAACTAATGGATACAACAAGCTAAATGTTCTAACTTCCTAAACTACCCAACAACTGTCCTCAAACCAACTGTAACTGACTGTTACCCTTAATCTATTGAACTCATCAATTGCCTATGATATCCCATTAATACATGTATTAGCCTTTATAGGCTTTTCTAAGGCAATGTGACTTCATGACCTTTTGAAGTGGCTCTAATGGCCCAAGGACATCCATATATGGTATTACATTACAAATGACCTTTTATGGTCATTATTTGTCTTCAAAAATCCTTTAGTATCCATCAGTGACCCTGGTGTTCATCCTTGGCCTTGGTGCTCTACACCAATATGATAAGGTTAGTTGCTGGGATAATGACCTATAAAGGTCCAAATGAATGTAAAATGGCCACTAGACAACAAAGGTTAACAATAAACTGTTTGCAAACAGTCAATAACTGGCTGTTACTAGTCTAAGAAGGTTTGTAACTAGTTTGAAAGAGGTGTATTTTTCTTGAGGATGTGTGAGTTTGGAGAGAGGAGAGATAGGGAGAGATAGGTAGGCGTGGATGAATCAAGGAAGCAATGTAAAACTTGTTTTGAACAATGTAATGTAAATTTATTGTAACTTGCCATGTCTCTGCTCGTGAGGACACAATACATGTTTTGTGTTCTTAAATTATTCTTTTAATGCAATTATGGTTTAAATGGACTAGGATAATGGTGGTTAATCATTCATATTCATAGTAGATAGGTTTTTGTGAAGTTTGAAAGTGATTAGACCCCTGTTTCAATTGACTGTTCATGTACAGTCAGGGTGTGCAATAGTCAAATTAACTTGATATGTGGTGTATTGGTGTGATCCCTCACTACCATGGATAGTAGGGGATGTAGAGAGAGATTTTTTTATGTATTTAATGTTTTCAAAGATGTTGATTTGTAGGTTAGAACCGGGGAAGGAAGATTGGAACTTTGATTTCTTGGAAAGTGCCATGGAAGGGTCACTTGCCCTTGGGACAGCCAAGGTTTAAAGAATTTTTCTATTGAGGTGGAAAGGAGTTTTGTAGTTGTGAGATGGATTTTTTGTCAAGTTGTTATCTTTCTTAACTACTAGATGGTGTTGGTCATCATTTTTTTGCCTAGTGAAAAATCTTGGAGAGCCTCTCAAAATCCCTTTGTAAGTATGCCCCACTTGGTGGATGGTTGTTTGTGTGTTGTCAATGGATTTTTTTGGCCTTTGTGTTTTAAGTGGATAGTCATGGCCTCTTGTTCCCTAAGAAACCTTTTTAAGGAGGACTAGTAACTTTGTTGATTGTGTTCCCTTTGTGTCCATGACTTGTAATGACCATCACATTTGTTAATGTGTTGGTAATCTCTTAACATCTTTTTTCTTTGGTTGTGTATGGGTCAACACCCTTATTTGTTTGTTGAACTTTTTGTACCTTGGGGAGAGCTCCTATTTTATCCCCACCTTAATGTAAAGAACACTAATGGCATGTCCACATCATAAACTATAATATTTTAACATCAAATTATAAACTATATCTATGAATATACTATTAAATATTAAAGTCTTCAACTAAATGTAAATTATATCTAACAACATACTCTAAACTAATAACATTTTCTAGCTAGAACCAAAATCTAGCAAACCAAAAAAAATATTAAGAGTTTTGACATAAATCCCTCATGGACAATAAATAGTGGTAATAGAAAAAAACCATAGTAAATTAGACATAGGAAGGAGGCCTAATATCACAACCACACTGGTGGAGCACATGGCTCTAGTCTTAGGTTAGGAACTTAAATAATTCTTTATAGTTCCCTTCATTATCAACATCTTTTCCGAATACTTTTTTTTGAATCAGGCACAAGGAATTTCCTATGTTTTTCATCACATGAACACTAAGCGTAGAAAGATGAACCATCTTCCCTTCTAGATCAAGCAGTTTGGTTTTCATCATCCCAAAAATTGACCTTTTCTTCTTCATTTCTCTAGCCATGGTTTAAAATTCAATGGAGCTCTCTTTCATACTAATCTTGTTGGTCTCCTATTTGTCAGGCATAACATCATGGGTTAGGTCAACCTTCTCCATTTTGATGTAGCCAGAGATGTGTGTATATCTATTGTAACCTACCCTATCTCTGTCCATGAGGACACAATACATGTTTTGTATTCTTAAATTATTCTTTCAATGCAAGTATGGTTGGAATGGACTAGGATAATAGTGGTTAATCATTCCTATGTAGAGTAAATAGGTTTTTGTGAAGTTTGAAAGTGATTAGACCCCTATTTCAATTTACTGTTCATGTACAGTCAAGGTGTGCAAGAGTCAAATTAACTTGATACTATGGTGTATTGGTGTGATACCTCACTACCATAGATGGTAGAGGATGTAGAGAGGGATTTTTTTATGTATTGAATGTTTTAAAAGATGTTGGTTTGTAGGTTGGAACTGGGGAAGGAAGATTGGAACTCTGATTGCTTGGAAAGTGCCATGGAAGGGTCACTTTCCCTTGGGACAATCAAGGTTTGAAGCATTTGTCCACATGAGGACCATGTTTTATGGAATATAATGTTATAATATGTTGATTCCATGGTGTTTGAACCATTAGTTTGGTTGGGAAGTGATTGGAGGGATCACTTTGAGAAAGGCCTAGGTGTGAAGGCCTTAAAAGGAGGGTTTAGTGACTTAGTTGTTAAAAATTGATGGAACCTTTTGTAAATGGGAAAATCCTTTTTTTTGGTTGATGTTACAACTCTATTGAAGGTTGAGAGGATTGGAGTTGTGAGGAACTAATAGTTTCTTTGTAATGGGAGGCCTAATGAAGAGCTAATAGGTAGAGCACCAATTATTGTTTGGGTAGATGGTTCAAAGAAGCCATAGATGGATTTGAGATATTTTATGTAACTCCCAAAAGGTTATTTGGATATTCTCTTTTTTTCCCTACTATTTTGGGGAAGTTTTGTGACAACCTCAGAAAACTGGTATGGCAGGGCTACTTCAAGGCAACCATAAGCTCAAGTTTTTCATTGGCTATTACAGGTTTACTTGGGGCAGTGGTGCAAGAAAACCAAGGCAAAGGACAAGGCCTATAGCATACACCAGGGTCATTGATAGACCTTGGAAGGATTTGAAGAAAAACATGACCCTACAAGGTCTTTGGCATTGTAACGAGACTAATAATGGTCATTAAAATATGTTTTGCTTATGTTTTGGATTCTATGTGAATCCTTTTCTAAAGGATCAAAGCATTGTAAGCCATTGATGGAATGTGAAGGCTAGGAATGCACCTAGGGGTCACTTGAGGATCCTAGGTAGATATATTGGTTTAATGACCTTAAGGTCATCTATAATTGTAATATGGCCATTTGGAGCCATTAAAACATGTAAAAGCACTCGAGAATATTAATGGAGAGATAATGCACGGTACAAATGAAAATGCAGATAAACCTCCTTCATGCACTGCCCTTCTTCACCATGGGAAATAATGAAGTGATAAATGAAACTTTTTTTTAAAGTTATATGGCCATTTGGAGCCATTAAAACATGTAAAAGCACTCAAAGTGCAAAAAGATGTAAATTTGCATTTGTATGCAAATATGGCCTAGAAGGCTCATGAAGGGGCTAAGATTAAGTTAAGAGGTTGTTTATAAACTTTTGAAATTTCCAAAAAGGGGCATTGGTTGTCATGTTGTCGAGTTGACAACTTGGTTGTCAATTTGACAGCAACAAATTAACATTTTGCTATGTTTGCATTAGAGGAACAGTTGGTTTTAACTATTGTAGGAGTTAGAAGTTAGTTATTGGAGTTAGTTGTCAAGTGTTTGAATGTTCTTTAGAGGAGATCCATGTGAGTGGATAATGTATGTAGAGGTTTGTGTTTTGGGGGACCATTGAAGATTGTCTAGAATTAATAAACAACAAAGCTTTCTCTGCAATCATTGTTCCACCCGTGGGTACAGTCATCAAACTAGTGAATTCAAATGCTTTGAACTAATATGTGTTGATTGGAAAATGGAGTAGAAACATTGTGTTGTGATTTTCTTATACTTCCCTAACATTTTTGTATCATTTCATCTACATTTGAAGGTAGAGGAATCAACTTTGTGTTGACTATTCCTAGGTTTTGTTTTGCAATCAGCAATTTGGGATTGAATTCTCCTTAAATGGATTGACTCTCCCACCCCTGTGACTAAGGTGATTGGTTGGAGGGGTCAATTAATGTATAATATCCTTGTAAGATAATGTTTTAATGTAGGGATATGGTGTATGGATTTGAAGAGACCACACGAGGGTGGTCAAATGTTGATTGAAGGGTGCCCGGTTTTGCACCAGTCATTATTGTGAGTGAATACACTTAAGAATGGGTGTATTTTGTGATGGATCATTGTTAGTGGAGTCCATATAGGTGTGTTAGATCTAGTGGGGGGGATCTACAGAGATTTTATAAGTTCCTTTTGAATAAGCCCTGGCCTAATGACCCTAGGAATGAGGGTTTGGTGTATAGAAGAAGAGGTAAGTGGTAAGGCCCTAAAAACTTGAAAATATATTATTTCTAACCCTTATACAAGACTGTTCCTTGGTTGGTAAATCAGACACCTTTATCTTGTTAGGAAATCCTATGACATCAATCATTTTGATCTTCTTAATAGATGCTCCCATGTTGTTTTCAATGTTGATAGTTATGGTATAGGTATTGCTTATAGTTTTAGGATTCTAATGTCCAAGGTGATAGCCCAACTTTACATCAAATGCACAATAATGCAACACTAGGCACATAGATTTGTTGGGCCCTAAATTAAATTGCACCATCCTCATATTCTTAATGTTAGGATTAACAGCCCACAATACAACTGAGAGGGGGGGTGAATCAGTTGTATGACATAATATTAAACTTTAAACCTTTAAGCTTATCAATATCAAATCCAATGAACACAGTGAATGCCAACACAATAACACAATATTTTGGTTACGAGGAAACCCTGTTAAAGTTAAAAACCCAGGTGGGAATTAGCACCCACTAATGATGTACTGAGAGTATAGTAATCCTTGTTAGAAGATATAGCCCTGTTAGGAGCTTATTGAAACATTACAGTACATAGTCCTTGTTAGAGGACAGACCCTTTTAGGATTCAAGAACAAAAGAGGGCTGACTGCCCAATGCTCACTACCCAAAGAAGGTTAAGTCCACCTTCTGAACTCACTAGTTCACAACAAGTGTATATGAAGAAATACACAATCTTTTGAACTTTTTGCCAGCAACTATCTTTTCTTGATCAGTTCCAATGAAGTCCACAATTAATACTTTGCTCTACATACAGTAGACACAAATTCGCAACCTCCTTATATCACACTTATCACATCCATGTCTCTTCCAAAAAAAAGACCTTTTATTTATACCTTATTAAATTTTACCAAGAACAGGTTGGCCCATAAGGCTTTCCTAATTATAAAAAATTACATAGGTCCTTGCTAGGATACACACAGTATCATAAACAAGTTTACAATGATTACATTACAACAATTAAAGACCGATATCTATGAATTATGCTTGCCAAACAAAACACATGCTTCATTCCCTGAGTCGGCTTCCTAATAAGCCATCGCCAGAGCACACGCCACAGATGATGTCACCAATCATTCTGTACCTTGCACTAACCAATGAACATCTATCAGTACCTTTTCCATCATCCTTCAAGATCGCATACCTTGAATCCAATCCCTCTGAAATCTATACCAAAAACTCAAAGACTAACTCTGTCAATTCTCACTGTCACAGTCTAGTGACCAGTCTTTACCAAAATAGTTGTATCTTCCTTAATATGCATCCTTTAATGATGCAATCTCAGATATAACATCACAACATCCATCTAAACTCTCTTCTAACTTTTTAGCATTTGAAACAACCATACACCTTCTGTACACTGTGATTACTAGTTTGGTTCCTTAATAGAAGCATATGTTGACATCAGTGACAAAACAAAAATGACAACAATATGAGTGCCCATTCAATAACGTAGTGATTAAACATATTAAATGTCTCAATCACCACCCATGCATTAGAAATATCCAACAATCTCCCCCTTTGGTATTGATGTCAACATATGGGAAAATCTTATCCCAAAGTTGTATCAACCCAAAAGTCCTTCCACAGATCAATCTCCCCAAACAGTGAGGATTTTCTCATAACAACACTCCCCCTTTGACAACAATGGAAAAGGGTGCCAACTACCTTCACAGATAAAATTTCTTCCACGATCACTCCCCCTAAGGAGTAGATCCCTACATTCGGTCCAGAAAATGATGAGGCTCTGAGCACTTCTGGACTGATGCATCTTTGCATCATTTAGTTCTAACTAGGAGGGGCCTGAACCCTTAACATACCTCTAAGATATTCAAAGGTATCTTTTGGTAGTGGCTTTGTAAAGATGTCTACAATCTTCTCTTTTGTACTGATATATTCAAGCTTGATTTCTTTTTCTACCACCTTGTCTCTTAAGAAGTGATATTTGATAGAAATGTGTTTAGTTTTAGAGTGCACCACCAGATTCTTTAACATGTTTACTATGTTGATGTTATCACAATGGATAAACATAGGCTCATTAAAAGTTATTCCAATGTCTGTCAGCATTTGTTTCATCCAAACAATTTGAGTGCAATTTATAGCAGGAGCAACATATTCTGATTTAGTAGTAGATTGTGCAATGCAATCTTGTTTCTTACTTAGCTAAGAAACCAACTTTTTCCCAAGGAAAAATGCACCACCACTTGTACTTTTTCTGTCATCAATATTTCCTTCCCAATCAACATCAGTATAAGTATGAAGTTCAAATCTATCATTCATGTCATACCATAAACCATAGTTTATGGTTCCTCTGAGATACCTTAGTATCCTTTTAACAGTAGCTAGATGAGTCTCTTTGGGTTTTGCCTGATATCTAGCCACAATTCCAACAGCATTAGCAATATATGGTCTGGTGTGAGTCAGATATTGTACCCCTCCAACCATTGATCTATACAAAGTCTGAAAAACACATTTTGATTCATCATCAATTGATAGCTTGTTTCCAGTCACCATAGGTGTTCCTACTGGTTTACAATCTTCCATACCAAATTTCTTAAGCAATTCTTTGAGATACTTGGTCTGAGAAATGAAAATACCATTCTCATTCTGAGTTATTTGTAGTCCAAGAAAGAATTTCATTTTGCCTATTATGGACATCTCAAATTTACTTTCCATTTCTTTAGCAAAATTCTTACACAGATCATCCTTACCTCCAAAGATAATGTCATCTACAAATACCTCTACTATCAGGATTCCATCTTTAGTGGTTCTTAAGTATAGATTACTGTCCGCATTACCTTTTCTGAATCCAAGTCCAAGTAGATACTTGTCCAACCTTACATACCAAGCCCTAGGAGCTTGGTTCAATCCATACAGTGCTTTCTTTAACTTGCACACCATGTCTTTGTCTTCACATAGAGGAAATCCATCTGGTTGTTCTATGTATACTTCTTCTTCAAGATCTCCATTCAAAAATGCAGATTTAACATCCATCTGATACACTTTGAAGTTTTTGTGTGCAGCATCAAGTATAGTTATGTTTCTTTTCTCTGCTTTCCCATTCCATTGTGGAGTTCTAGGAGAAGATGTTTGTCTTTTTATCCCATGCTCTTCATAGTAAGAATTGAATAGATATGATGTAAACTCTCCACCTCTGTCTAATCTTAAACACTTTATTTTCAGTCCTGATTCATTCTCTACCTTTGCTTTAAATAACTTGAATTTGTCAAATGCTTCTAATTTCTCTCTCAAATAAGTAACCCACATCATTCTAGAAAAATCATCAACAAAGAGTATAAAATACCTTTCACCGCAGTATGACTTTGTTCTTGTAGGCCCACATAGATCTGTATGTACTAGATCCAACTTTCCTTTTGATGTAAATGTTTTTCTTTTATGACTATTTTTAGTTTTCTTTCCCATAACACATTCTCTGCATACAGTGTTAGAAGGTTTCACAATCTTCGGTAGATCTCTTACTGCATTAGCCATACTTTCTTTCACAATGTTATCAAAGTTAACATGACAAAATCTTCTGTGCCATAACCAACTATCATCTACCTTCACAACAAAACAAGAGGCTCCAAATGTGTTTAGTTAAATACATTACCTCTAGATCTTGAACCTGTGGCAATCAGTTTTCCTTCCTTGTTTCTGATAAAGCACTTACCATCAACAAAACTTAACTAAAAGTTTTTATCCATTAAATATCCAACACTCAACAAGTTATGTTTCAGTCCTTCAATAAGTAGTACATTGTCTGTATTAGTCTTTCCATCCAAAGTGATGGATCCTACTCCTATGATGGATTTTGGGAGATTGTCCCCAAATCTTACAACACCTCCATCATAATTTACTAATTTAACAATTTTTTTCTTATCACCAATCATGTGATGAGAACATCCACTATCAATTATCCATTCAGTCTTCTTGTCAACATGAGATACTAAGGCTTTTTCTTCATGAATTGGCTCATCTTTAATAGCAACAAATCCAATCTCTCCATTGTCTAAATCATCATCATCATTAGAGATTCCTTCACTAGCATAATAACATTCTTTATCTCTTCTAATCTTTGCATAATCAGGTTTGTATCTAGGAACTCTTGTAGGACATCTAGATGCAAAATGACCTACCTTATTTCATGAAAAACATTTCAAAGGTAATTTGCCTTCAAATTTTCCCTTACCTCTTTTCTCTCTTCTAGCTATTAGTGCAACAAGTTCTTCCATCTTCTTTTCTTCTTCCATTATCTTCTCCCATTCCTCAGCATATTCACCAAGCTCTTCTCTCAGGTCTTCTTTGCTTGTACTCAAAAGTGCAGATACTTTCTTGTGTGCAAATGCCCTAAATGCATATTCAATTTTAGGAGCATCTTCTCCTAATTCTGCATCTTCAAAGGTGTTTAATTTTGCAATCAACATCTCTCTACTAAAGTTTGTAGTTAGAGGTATAGTTTCTTGAATTGACATTGCCTTGAATTCGTAGGTAGGAGTTAGAGATCTAAGAATTTTTGCAATGAATTCATCTTCATCATAAGTACTTCCACAATTTCTAATTCCAATTACAGCTTCTGTAACCCTTTGAATATAAGCTTTAATGCTTTCATCTTCATTCATTTGCAGCTTCTCCATCTTTGTCTTCCAGTTCTATAATTTTGCTTGTTTGGTATCTCTGTCTCCTTCATAGAGTGCCTCTAGTCTATTCCAAATATCATGTGCCAAGTCCAAATCTTTAATTTTATTAAACTCACCCTCAGATAGTGCATTGATCAGTGCTTCTCTTGCGACCATGTTGCATGAAAATAGTTTCTTTTCATCATCGGTGGCTGACACTAAGTCATTCTCAGCTTTCAAAGTTTCCTTCTTCTTCACAATCATCTAGTAGTCTATGCCAAGGCATAGCAAATGTGTTCGCATCTTGTTTTTCCAACTGTCAAAGTTTTCAAGATCAAACTTAGGAATATCCTTCCTATAGTATGCCATTTTCCAAGATCACCTCAAGCTAGATCCAATGAGTGCTAAGTGTTCCATTCATTCTCATGAGAGATGGGTTCATGTGAACCACTACTCATGAATCATGGGTCAATGAGTTTGACTCAAAAAAACTACACAGTTGAATCCTGATAGCAATATCACAATCACCTCAAGCTGTTAAGCTTTCTCTCTGAGGACCACAAGCTATGATACTAATTGTTAGGATTAATAGTCCACAATACAACTGAGAGGGGGGGCGAATCAGTTGTATGATAGAATATTAAACTTTAAACCTTTAAGCTTATCAATATCAGATCTAATGAACACAATGAATGCCAACACAATAACACAATATTTTGGTTATGAGGAAACCCTGTTAAAGCTAAAAAACCTGGTGGGAATTAACACCCACTAATGATGTACCGAGAGTATAGTAATCCTTGTTAGAAGATATAGCCATGTTAGGAGCTTATTGAAACATTACAATACATAGTCCTTGTTAGAGGATAGACCCTTTTAGGATTCAAAAACAAAAGAGGGCTCACTTCCCAAGGTGCACTACCCAAAGAAGGTTAAGTCCACCTTCTGGACTCACTAGTTTGCAACAAGTGTATATGAAGAAATACATAATCTTTTGAACTGTTTGCTAACAACTATCTTTGCTTGATCAATTTCAATGAAGTCCACCAATAATCCTCTGCTCTACAGACATCAGACACAAATTCAAAACCTCCTTATATCACACTTATCACATCCATGTCGCTTCCAAAGAAAAGATCTTTTATTTATACCTTATTACATTTTACCAAGAACAAGTCAGCCCATAAGGCTTTCCTAATTACAAACAATTACATAGGTCCTTGCTAGTATACACACGGTATCATAAACAAGTTTACAATGATTACATTACAACAATTAAAGACTGACATCTATGAATTATACTTGCCAAACAAAACACACGCTTCATTCCCTGAGTCAACTTCTTGATAAGCCATTGCCAGAGCACACGCCACAGATGATGTCACCAATCATTCTATACCTTGCACTAACCAATGAACATCTATCAGTACCTTTTCCATCATCCTTCAAGATCGCATACCTTGAATCCAATCCCTCTGAAATCTATACCAAAAACTCAGAGACTAACTCTGTCAATTCTCACTGTCACAGTCCAGTGACCAGTCTTTACCAAAATAGCTATATCTTCCTTAATGTGCATCCATTAATGATGCGATCTCAGATATAAGATCACAATCCATCTAAACTCTCTTTTGACTTCGTAGCATCTGAAACAACCGTACACCTTCTGTACACTGTGATTACCAGTCTGGTTCCTTCATAGAAGCATATGTTGACATTAGTGGCAAAACACAAATGACAATAGTATGAGTGCTCATTCAGTAATGTAGTGATTAAAAATATTAAATGTCTCAATCACCACCCATGCATTAGCAATATCCAACACTTAATAAACCTATTGTCCAAATCCACAACTGGCTCATTGGTCCCTTTTCTTATGATTGTGAACTCAAGTATGGAGAATTTGGATCTATCCTATCTCTAATTGCAACCCAAAAATACCTCATATATTCTTCCCATGAGTCAATTTTGTTTTTTATTGGATAGATTTGTATTCCACTCCCTTGAAGCATCCTCTAGGGACTACACAAATGTTTTATCATAACATCCTCAAGATCAATCTCACAATCATTTATTATATTAATAAAGTGCCTAAGTTGTTACTCTCCTAAGATTACATTCTTCCCTTGAAACTCAAGAAATTTCCCTATGGTCTCCTTAAGATTTAGATTAGGGTAGTCAAGAATACCATAAAGGTCTAGTTTTGTATATATGTCAAGTATAAGGGACTACCTTGCTGGCAGGAACCATTGAGCCTATCTCTTGATCATGTCTATAATGAGACCTTCCTCTATGCATAAGTATTCTAGCATAATAAGTCAATCTAAAAGGTATTCCAGCAGTTCTTACTACATTGCTAACAAAACCATTCAAAGTTTATAAATACTCTCACAAATGAAAAGAAACAAAACATTGTGTAATTAAGAAAAGTAACACAATTCCAAAAATTTATGGATGGGTAAAGTTGTAGAATCTTTCAAAGGAACTCTAGGTTAGTGTCTCCTTGACAATGGACATTTGTTGGCATAATTTGACAAAGTACCAACTACACTTGAGACAAGAACCAAAATTAATACATCCTCAACAACAATGCCATATGTTATCTCTCAAAGTAGTGGAACCCCAAACCCCTCATGACAAACTACACCTTAGTAATTGGGATGCCAACTAAGGTGGATAGCTTGAGGCTTATGGTTAGGAAATAAGAACAATAGACCAGTATATGTCATTGTTGGCTGCAACTAGACCACTAAGACCTCCAAATGACCCAATGAGAACCTTCTCGCATATGCACCCAAAGATTCTTTTTGTCTTGTTTTGATTAACCCCCTACTATTTTCCAAGGTGGATGGTTCTCCCATCATATGTTGTAGACGTTTCATATCATGAAATAAAAAATAACACAAATTGAAACCTAGATGATGGGCTTGAAGACAGGGTTCATAAGGCAGATTTTCAATGTAGACATGAGCATTCTAAGGGCCAAAAAGATGACCAAAAATATCTTGTAATGGTTCCTCGTCGTTTATCTAGAATGTTGTTTTGGAGAAGGGCATTGAAACTAAATATTTATGAACAAATATTGAGCAAGATCTTATCAAATTTTATCCCCAAAGAGAAGAAATAAGATATTATAAATGGATTGCACAGGTATATAAATTTTCTTAACACTTCATACAAGATCATAGTTGTGGGTGTGGAACAAACCTAAATGAAAATCCTTACAAAGAAGATAATGCAGTCCAAATGAAAACACATACAATCCTCCTTCACGTATTGCCCTTCTTCATCGTGGGGAATATTAATGGAGAGATAATGTGCACAGTCCAAATGAAAATGCAGATAATCCTCCTTCACGCGATGCCCTTCTTCGTCATGGGGAATAATGAAGTGACAAATGAAAAAAAATTAAAAAGTTATGCCTGTGTTGGTCGTAATTTCGACCACCATGGTAATGGTGAAAATTTTGACCAACGCAAGCATGGATTAAAAAAAATCAAATTTATCCTCCTATAATCTGACCAACCAAAACCTTTTAATTTGTTGGTCGAAAATTTTGGTGGAAAAATAAGGTCAAATGTACTAGTTATATATATATATATATATATATATATATATATATATATATATATATATATATATATATATATATATATATATATATATATATATATATATATATATATATATATATATATATATATATATATATATATATATATATATATATATATATATATATATATATATATATATATATATATTGATGCAGGAGCATCCTGGGTGTAAGAGCAATCTTGCATCACCCAAAAATATTTATGTTTTTGTATTCAATAAGGGCTATTTTGTGCAGAGCTGCTATTTATGGAAAGTTACTATTTTTGGTAATTTTTGTATGTGCTCAGAATGATCTGATTTCTTTCCTGGAGGTTCATTTTGGTCATATAAGTCTGCCAGTAAAGTTTCATTGCCAGATCAAGTGTATATTGGAAGATATTGAAGATTTTCGGTATTGGCAGCAGGGTACAGAAACTTTGAACTCAGTTTTGAAGGCTTTAGAGGCCCCGGATGAGGTCAAAAATTTGGGTGATGGGCGCTTGCGCGGGTCAAGCCTGTAGAGCACTTCGTGGCGTTTCCGAAATGGGGTTATAATAGCCGATCGGGTCAACTGGTGATGACTTATGGTCTTCGGAAGTTGGGCCACCTGAAATGGCGAAAAATAATTTTCTTCAAAATTTCTGTTTGGGTTTCAAAGGTTATCTTGAGCCGACTACGATGTAATGAAATGTAAAATAAAATAATTCTAAGTTTGGTCGGCCTTATTGGCTAAAATTCTGGAACCTTCCCAGGCGGTGGGGAATTGCCTATATAAGGAAGGCTGTATTATTGTCTTAGGTAGTTCAGAATAGTTCTGGGTAGTAGATCTGGGTATTGATTCGAGGCTTTGTCCTAAAGAATATTGTAAGGGAATGCCCATGTGGCTTTGCATATTGTAATTCTGAAAGTTTGTAATTCCACATTTGTGGAGATAATAAGAAGCCAATTTTTCTGTTCTTGCATATTATTGTTGTTGTTTCTCTTTTTCTGTTATGTGTTTGTGGTATTTAGGGGAGCACCCTTCATCATATATATATATATATATATATATATATAGAGAGAGAGAGAGAGAGAGTTTATTCTCATAAAGCATATCTTATGAAGGAATTTCTCACCTATCCTATGATATGTTATGATTGTTAATATTAGAATAAAATTTTCTTAGTATTGTTTTGTAGCTTTACCTTGCCAACTTCAGCTATGGAGACTTGAGTTTTAGGTCTATCTGGGCACTTCAGGGCATAGTGTCCAAACTAGTCACATCTAAAACATTGTACTTTGGATATGTCCTTCCTTTTCTTAGATGATCTTTTGTCTTTAGTTTCTTTTTCATTCTTCCTCTTGAAGTTCCATCTTTTCACTTTCTTGTGGGAATTAGTATTTAGCACATGAATGTCTTCATTTGTAGAGTTTTGACCAATACCCCTAGTGATTAGCCTGGATTCCTCTTGAATGCAGTATATCTTCAACCGATCAAATTTAGGTAATTTTGAACTAGCACTGATTCTTTGAATGAATTATTCCCATGAAGTTGGTAGTCCATTCAAATCTGACATAGATAACTCCTTTCTATCAATAAGTTGCCCAAAAGTGGAAATTTGGTCCCTTAATTCCATAATCCTCATAAAGTATGATGAAATAGATTCTCTTTTTTTCATCTTTATATGATGAGGATTTTTCTTAATTGATAATACCTTGCTATTGTTATTAATCTCATACATATTTTCTAATGTTGAGAACATTTTGTATGTAGTGTCCAATTTGGAGATAATGGGAACTATATGGTCTTTAACAACATCTACCAATAACTTTTCATGGTTTTATTGTTATTCTTTATTCATTGGCATTTATCTCCTTCATCTTTAGACATCTCTTTCTCATTTTCTACAAATGTGTCCAATTCATGTTCTCTAAGAGTGAGCATAATTCTAAACTTCCATGAAACAAAATTTGAGGCTCCTTCAAGACAATCTTGAAATCTGACTTCATTTTTCATTTTAGTCTTCATATAAAATTAATACAAATGGGAGTTTGATTGTCCTTTTAAAATTTGAAATCTGATCGGATCTTCCTTAGAATAGCTCCGATACCATGTTGTTTTTAATGTAGGAATAATTACTGAGAGGGGAGGGTGAATCAGTAATCACCAATTCAAACTTAAATTCACCCAATTCAAACTGATCAAACTGATAAGCAATTTAACCTTTTAAGCATTCATTCATCACAATAGGTAAAGTAGGCTTTAAATAACATGCTGATGTAGGAGCATCTCGGGTCCTTGGCAATCTTGTGTCACCAAAAACATATTTGAGTTTGTTTGGGTTGCTCAATTCCTTCTTTGACCGAGTTGGTTGGGTGTTGCTCGGTTTCCTTTGTTCGCGGTGTTGGTCAGTTATCTCTTTGGCACTCAGTGAATTTCCCCAGCGCTCAATGATGCTTGTCTAGCGCTCAGTTTCCTTTCTTACCAAGTTGCTTGTTTTGGATTTCTTTTGAGGCTAACTTGTGCAGTTAATTTGGGTCGCGAATTTAATGTTGGTATCCATCATTGGGAAGCATCTGGACCTAGATCTGGTCATTCCTTCCGTTGATTGTGGATCTGAAGGTTGACTTGGTTCGGTAGCCTCTTGTATAAATGTAGTTGTTTGGTTAGAGTTTAGGAGTCAGTTTTTGGATAGAAGATAGAAGATAGAATTTCAAAGATTGTGGATAGATCATCGCATGTTTGAGGACTTCTGTACTTAATTGTAATATATGGCCGAAACCGGGAAGGCCTTACAGCCCGACATGTATGAATCAATTTGAAGATAATATATGAAAGTTTTTTGCATTCTCACTCTCACTATTGCGTGTTGTTGCTTCCGCATGTTGTTGAGCAAGGTGGATCTGGTTAGGGTGTGCCATTTCTAGCCCCTCCTGTCCTATCTTGCATCACATGCAAATACATAAAACTCATCCACACAAATTAAACATCAGATATATCATGTGGAAACCCAATTAGGGTGAAAACCATTGTGTGAGAATGATGCTCACAAATTGTGTACTCTTCTGGAATACACTATGTTAGGAGCTTGCTCGGTTAAGGGTTACAACAACAGTTTTAAATGCTATCCGATTAAGGGATTTTCCTTTAGATCTATTAGGATCTATGCCCCATTAAGAGTAACATTGTTAGAGGACTTTAAACACTCTTTAGAATGTCACCTTGTTAGATTATTTTACAATGGGACCTATTTGGATCCACCTAATTAAGGGATTTTGTTGTTACAATTATTAGAGAGTAACAGATAGAAAATGATATGTAATTTTCACTACCTCTACTAGATCAGATCCAATTAAGTTCCCATCTTTTAAGCACAAGAGAATAAACAACTTCATCCACTTCTAATTTTTTAACGAGGGCCCCTCAGCAAACTATTTTTCCTTAGACAAAACATCAAATGCCATACCCACCTAACCTTCACTCGCGCATATCTCCTAAGGATTCCCTGATGACACATACCTATGGGGGGCTAGAATCCTCAGCACCAATTGTAACATCAATATTCTATTTTCTTTAACTTTTTGAAATTTTAATATAGATGATAAAGATAATTTTGTTAACTATTTTAAATATATTATTATAAAATAAAATTATATAATATAAGCATGCTTCATTTAAGAAACTTAAGTTCAATATAATAATATTATATATTTAATTTTTATATAGATCTCTCTCTCTCTCTCTCTCTCTCTCTCTCTCTCTCTCTCTCTCTCTCTCTCTCTCTCTCTCAACCTTACTATCTTCTTGATTTATAGGTTTTGTTTGATTTGTGATTGGATCTTTGTAAGGATGAATATTGAATTTAAGTTATCATTTCTTCACTAAGATCTTTGTTATGGAATCATTACTAAATGACCTACCAATCAGCCTCATGTAATACACAAATGTATACAATTAATGCACCAAAAACTTCACTAACTTTGTCCTTCCACGCCTCTTATGTGCACCCATTGCACACCAAGGTGTAATTACTAATTTGTATGTTAATGAACTTTTAAAGATTTATAATTAAATTAATTTTTTTAATGAAATTTAATGATTTTGCATTATTATTATTGTACAAATTGAAATATTTCTATTTTCTAAATTTTTTCGACCTATATTTGATAGCCATTAAAAATTAACTTTTATTTACATGAATACAATGTAAAATAATAAGTAATAAAAAATTATAATTTTCTTCAATCCATTATTGTATGTTCACACAAAATTTTAATTTTTCTGTTACTATATTTTAATTTCTATATACTAATTGCAGTCAATACAAAATATTTATAAGTCATCTATCTCAATTTTGAATAAATATAAAATAAAAGGTTCATTTCATATTGCTTACATGTGAATCCTCTCAAATAAATAAAAATTGACATAAAACTAAAACCTTCATAAATATTTTTCTTGTTATAAACAAGATATTTATATATTTATAATAGAAGATAAATTCATAATTCAATATTTTCTATATATATTTAATGAAATTCCCTTATTTATCAAATTATATTGAGTTTTACTTAACCTAAACTTTTTAATATGATTCCATTCAACTTATTGTTATTAATGCAAAATATAAAACTTCTGATTTTACAAATTCATAAAATAATCCCTCATACTATGTTGAACACTTCAATGCACATTTTGAAGACTTTGCTGTCGAATTATTGAAGATATCAAAGCAGAAATAATATAGTCAAGGCAAGAAATAATATTTAGCATGGGACGTCGTTTTTGACTGCCATCCTAGGTTTTGAACGAGAAAGAAAATATATAAATGCATGTAATCTTTATTTTTAATGGCATGAATGAACCAATACCAAGAATATAATATAATTCATAATTTTATTTCTTGTGCTACCTAGTTAAGGGTGTTAGTGTGAGTATTTTATTTCAATTAAATGAGTTCTTATATTTTTAGGATGATGAAATTTATAGGAGGTATCTAAATTTTTTATTAGAATCAATAATAAAGAGGAGTGTTGTATATATTTTTTATGGTTCTATCTAAGTGGACCCTTTCTTTCGAGATTGGTTTATTATAGAAAATATTATACTATGGTATCAAAGAATGGATGATTTTACAAAATTAAAAAAAGTGTTCAAGCGTCAATTGATTATGCTCTTGAATTTGATTTTTGTGAGCACCATGTATGTGACAAATAAAAATGTTTTCAATTTTTTTCTAGTTCTAAGAAATTTTTTGTGATGTTGAACTTGATTCATATGTATGGTTTGTTCCTATTAATATTCTTTTTATTTCTATCTTTATGCTATGTACTTTTTATGCATGATTATTCTAAGACATGATTGTATTTCTTTAAGAGAATTATTGTGACTTGTAATTGTATGTTAATGAAAAACATAAGGAGTTTCATACAAAATGATATAAATCTATTTTTCATTTTAGTTGCATGTGTAAGTTTGTTGTTATATACTTATAGGATGTTCTTAGGTTTTGAGTCTCCACAATGAAGTTCAAGTGACAAGCATTTGGGAGCTTCATGTGTATAGGATGCATTTATTTTCAAAGTCAAATGCATTTATTTTATTTCTCTTTATTTTATCAAATAAACTCAAGGATTACCATCCCAAGCCTATCATATTCTAAAGTGAAGAAGGGCTTCCATTCCTTGCAGGTTTGTCTTAAACTATCATTTGTCTAATCTTGAGCTCCAAGCTCTTCAATCTTATGTTGACATCTTCTAACCATAGGAGTCAATTCTACATTAAATAGTTAGTAAAAATACAATTTAGATCACCAACACCACCAAAGGTCTTACAATAAGAGTAGAACTTCCAATATGATGTTTGACAACTAGTCACTATTTTTATTTATAGATATAATTGAGTAATATTAAACTAGTGAACTTAGTGATGTCAATGGATTAAGCTAGCCTATGAAAAATATAGGAATTGTATGATTCATATTCATTCATTATCTATTCTCATTTATCTAGCAATGGCTGGAGGGAATAGTATACCCACTAGTGGATTCAAAACATGTCAAAACATAACAACATACTTAATGATTACTTAAAATAATATAATATTTTATTAAATAATTTAAAAATCTACATTTTTGGATGATTTATCTAGAGGTGATATTATAATGCTTGTAAATTTTAAGTCATTTATCTTAATTCTATGAAAAGGGGATACTATACTTATCATGGTATATGTTAAAGAAGAATTTATTGTATGCAATATTGTTTGCATATAGTTACCACTATCTTAAGTGAACTCAATAAGTTGAAAAAAAGATTTCAAGAAGAAAATGTAGACATTACAATTAATGCCAAAACTATAAACGATTAGTAATGCATGGTCATATATATAAACCTAATTTATAGTAAATACATATCTAGTTAAGGGATTTATTTATAACAACTGTGCTACTACTTCAAATTGAAGGCAGATGTGAGAGTTGTTAATAGATCACATAAAGTATTTTATTTTCATATATAATTTGAATGAAATGTTTTGGGATAGTATGTCTTTAATGTATCATTTTTTCTAATCTTATTATCCATCAAATTCTCAAAACTAGGATAATATTTCATGAAAATACTTGATTTTTTTTTATACACCTACAACACGCCATTTCAGATGAAGTTGACATTATAATCTCATTTTAACACATTAATAGATGTAAAAGAGAACTTTACTATCTTTTCTTTTCTTTTTTACAAAGATGAACGTGTAGTTTAGCCCAGTGACAAAGCTTAATTCCTTACAAAGCAAACACCGCTATAACCTCTCAAACAATATACAACAAACCCTTATACACACCAAGAATGAAACAAAAATTAAACACTATTTATTAATTTGTTATATACTTCACTTACCAAAGTTCTATAAGTAAAAACACATGAAAGATCTTTTATAGCACCAAACATCAATACAAAATACAATTAATCTTTATATGATGAATTTGAGGCAAGTAAAAGAAGATTTTTCCAGGCGAAACATTATAGGTAATGAACTTTGTGATGATCATAACAACAATGCCACCTATACCCTTAACAGCCATTAAATTCACAGGTAACGTGCATGGGAAAATTAATTAGAGATTATAACAATTGTTTAAGTTGTATTAATGTTTATCGACAAGTAATTATTGATATTAGAAGTGGAAATTTTTATCAATCCAATATCATATGATGGCGCCCGTCTTAGCTGACTTCTTTCATTTATTTTCACATTGCTTTGATATTTGCAGTTCGATAGTCTGCATTTTTCATCAGTCAAAAGTTAGAAAATTCTTCCACCTACTCCTAGATTTAACCACAATGAAAGGAGTGTAATTTTTTCCCTCCAGGCTTTGAGAACAACAAATCACCATTAGTTATATTGTCATTATTTTTTATTGTATCATCACTTTTCTGATGAGATTGATTATCATCATCTTCAAAAACCTCTACCTCAAGAGCAGTCTCTTGAGGATCACCTAAAACATTTGATAGATTTATCATTTAATTGATTTCTTCTATCATTTGAAGCTATCATTTCTTCACTAAGACCTTTGTTACGAAATCATTGCTAAATGGCCTACCAATTAACTTCATGTAATACACAAATGTATACACTTAATAGACCAAAAACTTCACTAGTTTTCCTTCCACACCTCGTATGTGCACCCATTGCACACCAAGATGCAATTACTAATTTGTATGTTAATGAACTTTTTAAGATTTAAAATTAAGTTAAAAAATTTAAATATTTTTAATATTTTGCATTATTATTATTATACAAAATTGAAATATTTCCATTTTCTAATTTTTTCAACCTATATTTGATAGTCATTAAAAATTGAACTTTTATTTACATGAATAAAATGTAAAATAATAATGAAAAAAAAATTATAATTTTGAATTAAAAAATGACATGTATCGATCCATTATTGTATGTTCACACAAAATTTTAATTTTTTTTTACTATATTTTAACTTCTATATATTAATTGCGGTCAATACAAAATATTAATAAGTCATCTAACCCAGTTTTGAATAAATATAAGATAAAAGATTCATTTTATATCGCTCACATGTGAATCCTTTCAAACAAATAAAAATTGACATAAAACTAAAACCTTCATAAATATTTTTCTAGTTATAAATGATATATTTATATATTATTACAATTATATCTATGAAAATACTACAAGATAAATTCATAATTTAATACATTCTATATATTTAATGAAATTCCCTTATTTATCAATTTTTTTTGAGTTTTACTTAACCTGAACTTTTGAATATAATTCCATTCAACTTATTGTTATAAATGCAAAATATAAAACTTTTGCTTTTACAAATTCATAAAATAATCCCTCATACTATGTTGAACACTTCAATGCACATTTGAAGACTTTGCTGTCGAATTATTGAAGATACCAAAGCAGAAATAATATAGTCAAGGCAAGAAATAATATTTAGCATGAGACGTCGTTTTTGACTGCCATCCTAGGTTTTGAACGAGAAAGAAATTATATAAATGCATGTAATCTTTATTTTTAATGGCATGAATGAACCAGTACCAAGAATATAATATAATTCATAATTTTATTTCTTGTGCTACCTAGTTAAGGGTGTTAGTGTGAGTATTTTATTTCAATTAAATGAGTTCTTATATTTTGAGGATGATAAAATTTATAGTAGGTACCTAAATTTTTTATTTCAATAATAAAGAAGAGTGTTGTATATATATTTTTAGGGTCGTATCTAAGTGGAGCTTTGCTTTTGAGATTAATTTATTACACAAAAGATTATACTATGGTATCAAAAAATGGATGGCTTTAAAAAGTAAAAAATTTGTTTCAAGATGTCAATTGATTATGCTCTTGAATTTTATTTTTGTGAGCACCATGTATATGACAAATAAAACCATTTTCAATTTTATTCCAATTCTAACAAATTTTCTGTGGTGTTGAACTTGATTCATTTGAATGATTTGTTCCTATTAATATTCCTTTTATTTCTATCTTTCTACTATGTATTTTTTATGAATGATTATTCTAAGACATGACTGCATTTCTTCAAGAGAATTACCTTAATTGTGACTTGTAATTGTATGTTAATGAAAAACATAAGGGGATTCATACAAAATGATATAAATCTATTTTTCACTTTAGTTGCATGTGCAAGTTTGTTGTTATATACTTATAGGATGTTCTTAGGTTTTGAGTCTACAAGCCTCGACAGTGAAGTTCAAGTGACAAGCATTTGGGAGCTTCATGTGTATAGGGTGCATTTATTTTCAAAGCCAAATGCATTTATTTTATTTCTCTTTATTTTATCAAATAAACTCAAGGATTACCATCCCAAGCCTATCATATTCTAAAGTGAAGAAGGGATTCCATACATTAAAAATTTGTCTTAAACTATCACTTGTCTAATCTTGGGCTCCAACTCTTCAATCTTATGTTGACATCTTCTAATCATATCAGTTAATTCTATATTAAAGGATTAGTGAAAACACAATCCAGATCACCAACACCTCCAAAGGTCTTACAATAAGACTAGAACTTCCAATATGATGTTTGACAACTAGTCACTATTTTTATTTACAGATATAATTGAGTAATATTAAACTAATGATCTTAGCGATGCCAATCAATTAACCTAGCCTATGAAAAATATAGAAATTGTATGATTCATATTCATTCATTATCTATTTTCATCCATCTAAAGATGGTTGGAGGGAATAGTATACTCATTAGTGTGCTCAAAACATGTCAAAACATAACAACATACTTAATGATTACTTAAAATAATATGATATTTTATTAAATAATTTAAAAATCTACATTTTTAGATGATTTATCTAGAGGTGATATTATATAATGCTTGTAAATTTTATGTCATTTATCTTAATTCTATGAAAAGGGGATACTATACTAATCATGGTATATGGTAAACAAGAATTTATTGTATGCAATATTGTTTGCGTATAGTTACCACTATCTTAAGTGAACTCAATAAGTTGAAAAAACAATTTCAAGAAGAAAATGTAGACATTACAATTAATGCCAAACCTATAAACGATCAGTAATGCATGGCCATATATATAAACCTAATTTACAGTAAATACATATCTAGTTAAGGGATTTATTTATAACAATTGTGATGCTACTTCAAATTGAAGGTAGACGTGAGAGTTGTTAATAGATCACATAAAGTATTTTATTTTCATATATAATTGGAATGAAATGTTTTGGGATAGTATATCTTTAATGTATCATTTTTTCTAATCTTATTATCCATCAAATTCTCAAAACTAGGATAATATTTCATGAAAATACTTGATTTTTTTTTATACACCTACAACACGCTATTTCAGATGAAGTTGACATTATAATCTCATTTTAACACATTAATAGATGTAAAAGAGAACTTTACAATCTTTTCTTTTCTTTTTTACCAAGAGAAATGTATTTAGTCTAGTGACAAAGCTTAATCCTTTACAAAGAAAACATCACTATAACCTCTCAAACAATATACAACAAACCCTTATACACACCACGAATAAAACACAAATTAAACACTATTTATCAATTTATTATATACTTCACTTAGAATAAAAAACACATAAAAGATCTTTTATAACACTAAACATCAATACAAAATAAAATTTATCTTATAAATAAAATCTATCTTTATATGATGAATTTGAGGCAAGTAAAAGAAGATTTTCTAGGGGAAACATTATAGGCAATGAACTTTGTGATGAACATAACAACAATGACCCTTAACAACCAGTTAAATTCACAGGTAACGTCCATTATTTTGAGTCCAATATGATATCATGGCGCCCGTCTTAGCTGACTTCTTTCATTTATTTTCACATTGCTTTGATATTTGCATTTCGATAGTCTGCATTTTTCGGAAATTGGAAGACTTAGACTACGAACAAAATTGCGGCGTGGTATCAGTCAAAAGTTAGAAAATTATTGCTCGCATAGAATTACCTAGGCTGTACATATTGAGGCAAGGAAAATATATATACGGCAGTTTAATAGGGATATGAAGTAGGCTAGTTTGAACTTATGTGTTTGTGAAATTCATATATTTTTTATATATATTTATTACATCAGAAAAGTTATGTCATTGTATATGGGTAGGAAGAATTTGAGGACATATAGATTGTATGTGACATTCATTTAATTGTTCTAGAGGTTTTATATTTATTAGTTGAAAGATTTGGCGATTTTATTAGACGGCATTGTTTCTTGATCAACGGTGTAGATATTGATGTAAGGAAAGATATAAACATAAAGATTATGTCAAGAAATGTTATGTTGTTGTGTATGGGTGTAAGAAAGAATTTTTGTTCATAAAGATTTCATGTAATTTAAATTGATGTTCATTTAGTTGTTTTAGACATTTTATTCATTTGTTGAAAGATTGGTCACTTTATCGTAAGACATTGTTTACATCAACCATAACCATAATGACTATACAGAAAAATTTCTTTATCAATAGTGTAGATATTGAGGTAAGGAAAGATATAAGGCAAGAAAATAGATCAAACCGGTGAAATAGTCATCAAAGACCAAGTATGATGCTATCCTTGATGCAACAATTTGCCCAAATGACAATGAATTTGATGTGTGCTCATGATTTTGGGAGCATAAGGGGGCTCCAAGTGTTCGAGATTGCATATAGTGAATAATGAGAGGTAGGAGTGAAAATTGGTTAAATATTTAATGAGAAAGAATGGAGAGCTAGGATGCAATGCATGAGATCAAGGGTGGAGATGCAATTGGTCTTCACCTTCGTGAGAAGTTGACAAGTGTCAATTTGGGAGGAGATGAGAGGACGAGGGTGGTTGGGAAAGGGAGACTTTGGAGTGTAAGGAGGACTTGTCATGAAGGCATTTCTATTCGTCACTCTCTAAAGTACACGTGGATTTAAAATCAAGGAATATAAAATTCCTTAGAGAGTTAATGAAAAGGGAAGGAGACCCATGTGATGTACCCTCTAAGTGGATAGCCTTAAAGGCTTGGAGGACAGGCGGAGGTAAGTAACTTTGTCATTTAAGAGATGAATTGACCCACTCCTTAAACACTTGGATTAGGAATGTGCACGTGATTAGGAGAGGATGATTAGGCTAATTGAGAAGATTAAGGATGAAATGGGAAAGTTAGAAAAATGGAAGTGGGTGAGGGAAAATGAGATTTTTTAATTAATTTAAATTCAAAATTGAAAGAAGGAAAAAAGGGAATTTAACTATTTATAAGCATGAGATTTATTTAATTATCAAAATTATAGGAATAGTAATTTAGGTATTAAAACATATACTAAATAATTATTACATATAGTTTTCAATTTTATTTCTGTGTCTTAAAGCCCACAAAACTACAGCTGATGTGCATGAGAAAACTTGCCCTCAACGTATCTGAGTTTGAACGCCAAGTGGATGGTAAAATTGACATCCACGTGGCAACCATGACCAAATTTATGGCAACGTGTAGAAATTTGATCTGAGAAATTTCCAGTGGTCTAATATCATGGCGCCCATCTTAGCTGACTGCATTCATTTATATTCATATAATGCTTAGAAAATCATTTGGACAATCTACAAGTTTCCTAATGTGGAGGACTTAGACTGAGACATGCTTTCAGTCAATGTTCAATTTTTTTAGGAAAAAAGGTGGCCAATCTTGTTCAGATTCCAATTGACTTAAATGTATGAGAGAAAAATTCTCGATGTATAAAATTGATATTCAAAGTTCAATGAATTATACTAACTTAGAATTAGTTGGAAAAGCAGCTCCCTCCACATGGCTAAAGATTTTTAGAATCCTTCTGCATGTATATAAGCTGGCATGCTTGCCCAATGCAAAGGCCATCAACAATTGGTTTCTCCTTCACATCTTATTCCATGGGGGAGTTCACATTGTTGCAGGATTTGCATTACTGGAATGGTATGTTATTCAATAATGCAGTAGATTTAGATGAAACAATGTTGGATTTGGATTCAAGTCTGTGGGAATTGCCTGTTTGGAGAGATCCATTTGTTCAAGATGGTGGATCATTAGTATCAGAATTGCTCTATTATGATGCAGAATTGCTCAATTATGATAAGAGATTTTCTGATTTCAGTTCAAATGCAACTGCATCATATGGGCCAGAGGTTCTTGCAGGTGAAGACAATGGATCTTTAGATTCTTGTTCCATGGAACTTGAATTGTCTTCAATACAAGAGGATTTAATGGAGGAAATAAAGCCAGATCAAGTACCCAGAAAGACTCAGGGGATTTTTGATTGTGAAAAGGATGCCATGAGCATTGAAGCTGAACAAGTTTCCAGTGTAGAAAACAATACCGAAAACGATGTGGGTTGTGTGGAGACTGAACATCGGGACCTAGTGCCTACCACAGGAAGCTTGGGCCAATGGAGTCGGGCCCCCAATGCCTGGAGGACTGATCCTCACGGCGTAGTACCTACCTCAGGAAGCTCTTGTCAATCAAGTCATACCCCTAACCCCTCTGAAAGTCAGGCATCTGGAAACTTGATTTCAGACTGTTCAGACTTCAGGGGATTCCTAACCATTCATCTTCTAACAGCATGCTGTGAGGCCATATCAGCTGGGTCTCATGATCTTGTTGAGATTTTGCTTTGCAGGTTGCAAGAAATGGTGTCTCCAACTGGATCCACCATAGAGAGGGTTGCTTTCTATTTGTCTCAGGCATTGAAACAGCTTCATGGTGGTGAGCCCATAGAAGTGAAGATGCCCAAATTAAGGGACATGGGGGCTTTAAGTTTACTCAACCAAGTCTACCCATTCATCAGAACACCTCATTTCACTGCTAACCAGAGCATTCTGGAAGCAATCAAGGGCCCAAGAACAAAACTGCATATTATAGACTTTGACATAATGGAAGGGATGCAGTGGCCACCATTGATGGAAGCCTTGAAAAGTGAAGGTCACAAAATTGAGCACCTCAAAATCACAGCCCTTAAATGGGATTGTGATGATGAAAATGATGAAAGTGATGATGATGATGATTCTTCAGTGTCCTTGTGTACACACACAGGCAGAAGATTATCTGAATATGCAGAGTCCCTGGGGATTCCATTTTCATTTGAGGAAACAACCTTGGAAAGCATAAAGACCAGCAAGGATGAAATTGTAGCTGTGAATTGCATGTGGGAATTGCCACATATGTGTGAGAGAAGCAGAAAAACCTTAATGGGTTTCATTCATGGCGGGCGCCAGCTCAATCCAAATATCCTGACCACTGGAACAGGGCCTCCAGATGAACCCCATGGAAAGCTTGACTTGTTGCAGAGTTTTGGGGAATGTCTGAGAAATCTCTGTGCACTTTTCGACTGTTCAGAAGCAGGATTGCCAGAGCAATTTGGGCTTGCAAGAACAGAGATTGAAAATTTGTTCTTGGCTCCAATGATTTGCAGACCCTTAAATTATTTTTCCTGTGAAAATGGCGAATTGGGTCCTCTGGTAATGGACATCCCACTCAAATGCGGCTTCACTCCAGGTGAAATAAGCAAGAAAAACGCCATTTTTGCAGAGCAGATGCTCCCAATTCATTACAGAGTCGAATTGGAAGGTTCTCACCAGATTCTTCTCCGATGGCATTCCACTGTTTTATCTCGCGTCTCGGTTTGGAAACCTATTAACTAACTACTGTTTATTTGTCGCCATGATAAACTTGCTGGGATTATATTCTTAACTAACTACTGTTTATTATGTTCTTATATTTTAAAGTTTTGATTTACGGAAGTACAATTTTTGTGAACCTGGGTCCAGGTGTCCACACGATAGGAGGATGAAGATTTTGATCCATTTTTTAAGGTTAGACTTATTTAAATTAAAAAAATCAATTTTTAGTAGATTTGTATAAAATATTCAATTGAGGGAGTAAAATCCACAATGTTAATTTTCTATGCTTTGTTCATTCATAGTTGTTAGTTGGATTGGTTGTGTATATCTGGTATACAATGGAATTGACTTCTAATTATAAGTGTGTTTCATATTTGAATACATTTTAACAATAAATTATTATTGGTCATTTCTTTAAAATATATAAAATTTAGGCGACTAGTCTACACATTAAAAATTATATTTAAAATATGTCTATAAATATCAAATTTTTAAAATAAATTAATGTAGACAAAGTAATCTTTATTTAGCAAGACCATTTGCACATATGTGTTCCAAACAATTAGCAAAATAATAAAAATGAAAAAAAATTAACTATTTTTCAAAACAATGCTTTCGGAGTCCACTTTTTGCTTTAAACACTTTCAAATCTTTGAAAAAGTGGAATGTGTTTGCATTAGATTTGTTGTTTATCTTTCTTACACATATAAGAGAGCTCGTTGACATTAAAGAGTTACTTATCAACGTAATTAAAAACAAACTAAATCTAAATTCTACTTTATGCAATAGGTTTGATTTGTTTATTACTAGCTACAAATCAAATCCAATTTATGCTTCATAGGTATGTGCTGATTATTAATAGTTTTTTTGTTTTTCTTACAAAAAAATCTAAATTAATCAAATTTACAAATAGTTAATATGTCAATGGGCTCTTGGTCTACCGGTCAAGTTGAATGGCTCCAAATGAACCCACTAGGGATCAAAATGAGGTCGGGATTGTGCCCCGAGCGAATTTGGCAGAATGGATACCCCTCAGTCCTTGGCTCTTAGCCGAAGAGGTCAACCTAAGGCTTGTGCTCCCGTATCATGTAGCAAAAAATTCATGGTGGCCCTCGCTGGGTTGGTTTTCTCGTAGGCTTCATGCCTTGCTGAGAAACCATGCTCATAGGTCTGGATCTCAATAAAAAAAAAATAGTTAATATTAAAAAATATAAACAAACTAATACTCATAATTCAATTATACTATAGAGAATACAATTTTAGACAGAAGAGAATGAAATCTTCTAAAATTTTAATTTTATTTCCCATCAAGAAATCTCTGCTAATAGTGAAAATGCGAAAATCTCACACAAAAAGGAAGGCTTTTTTTCAGCAGAGGCAAATAAATCTAGGTCTTATTCATGATACCTTGTGGACGGCGAAGGATGTAAATAAGAATTGCCATGAGAATCAAAGGGTAGATAAATGCAGGAAGAACCCAGGGGAAGGGAAAACTCAAAGCGAATATGCAGAATTTACGAGGTACTGTTTCAACTGTTGGAATTATGGACATAAAAAGAATGAATGTCGGATAAAGGAACAGTTGCATCCCTCTTACGATCACCTAAGAGAATTCATTGCCAAACTGAGGGAAAAAGCTAATAGCGAAGGTATGGAACAGTTAGTAAGCAATAAAGGAACAAGAGCCAAGCCTTCCCTCCTTGAAACTTCACAAATCAATTGCGGTAAGGAAATGACCTCACCATCTAATAGGAATATGACAGAATCTAGGGTAGATTCACATAGGAGTGCGGCTATGGTTCCGAATCTATGCATAAAGGTGAGCCCATACAATAGAATCCCTCCTAGGGTTAGGGATTATAGACATAAAGTCTTCTTAGTCCATCTTTTGGACTGGCAATTGAAGGTTTTTTTGAAAACCAAGTATGCAAGGCAAGCACTAGGTCACAGGATCGCTGAGGAAGGAAAGGCTGAACAATACATCATATGATTGGTAATCCCACATATACAGAAAGAGAAGGCTGGGCCGTATCTATACAAATACATCCCGAAAGGCCTTTTGAACGATCTTCCATAAGACATATGATTAAGGGCAAGGAAGAGGAACTCCCTGAGAAATTGACAAAGCAAAATTCGGAATGGAAGGTGGTTAGAGGCAGAAAAAAGGTTTTAAAACAGTCCAAGCCTCTAAGTCCTTTCAAAATTTCCATGAATAATTCCTTTGGAAGGCTCAAGGAGGTTGATAACTAAGTTAAATCATACACTTCCCCCCATAAAAGGGATAGGGTTGTAGGGGAATAGGGTTATAGAGATGGATATTTGAAGAAAGATGAATCCCAAACAACATCCAAAGACATTTACCCCTGTTCCAATAAAACCCTCACCTTTTATGAAGGATTGAAGGAGCAAAGTATTTGTGACAAATCTGTTGTTAGCTACAATCTGAACAACAATAATAAATATAGCCCTCCCCACCGAAGAAGGTTTGAGAGACCCACATTTGGTAATGCTGTAGAAAATATAAATAATCATGACTGGATAGCAGAAAGTCTTCATCGTGACACCATCAATACATCTTATACGCCTCCTCATAGGTGCCTCAGCAAAGAAATAATAGGTAAAACACATGGTGAGATAATTTCATTAGATTACAATAAGATTATGCAGCAGCAAAAGCTTTTAGCCGAAGCAGGTATGATTTGTTGTTGGAAAGGAACTGGTGTATCAATAAAGGAAGTGATAAGTGGATTAGCGACACAACTCCCGGGAGAGATAAGTATAACAATTCTCAGAGATAATTTTTTATACATTAACTGTCATAATGAATCCCTGAAAGAAAGAATTATGAGCAAGAAATCTTTGAAGTTCAGAAATCTACCTTTTTCCTTTTTTGACTGGATGCCTATATTCAATCCATTACATTTAAAAGATTTCGTTCTAGAAAAAGCTATCATCCTTAAAAATTTGCCTTTGGAATTATCTTGTAGAGAAACACTTCGTTTAATTGGCAATAAAATAGGTAGTTTTAAAAGAATTGCTGAGGAAACACCTCTACAGGCTGATAAAATAATCATTGTAGAGATGTATCATCACCAAAAATATATACCCCCCATTAAATTATGTTTTAACCATAACACTGTAATTATTAACCCAATAATAGTAGAAAACTTTATTGAAAGTAATAAAAATACATCAGAAGCTCATAAAAACACAAATTGTGCCTCCCAACCTAACAAAGATATTGAGATCTGTCTCTGTAGCAATAGAGGAGGATTTATATGTAGAACCCCAAAGGAGCAAGGTTTAGCCAACAATTCCTCTTACCCAACAATGGTGAACGAAACATCAAAGGATCAAGATGACCAAAAGGAACAGTGTTAATACCCCTATCAACATTTTAGAAAATCAACAAATAGATGAGACCTGGTTACCTTTAAGGAAAAATCCACAAGACACTATTAGATAGAAATTGGATAGTGTGCTTAGCAGGGACAAAAAATTAATGCAAATAGAGTCTGGAAAAAAGGATAACAAAATCTACCAACAAGAGGAAAGAGATCAAACGGATTTTCAAACAGAATTATTTTTGGAACCTGGATGCGCTAAAGTGGTACAACTAGTAGATCAGGTAAACAAAACAAAAGAAGAGATGAATCAAATCATCAATTACCTGGGAGTGTCTCTACCTGAGGATTTAACAGATAGTTTCTTGGACAATATATGCGACTTCGAGGAATTGAAATCCCAAAAGGAAATTTTAATTAAACAAATACAGGAGTGTATTGTAGAAGAAAGTAGGGATCAGGAAAATAGGCTTGAACAGCCTCTCCTTCATCTACCCTTGGATATGGAAGTTTTAGAAAAATCCCTTGCAGAATATCCAGAAAAACATCCAGACACACAAAAAGAAGATATAGACAAGTTGGGTGCAGAGGAGGTTGATATAACTTATATAAAAAACATAAATATTAAAAAATCAGAAGAAGGGGAACAAGGTGTTTTAATCCCTTTGGAATTAGAAGAGTTAAATTTGGATATATCAGGAACAACTGAAGAACTAATAGAGATATATGATAAAGAACTCATTGATAGGGTTGTTCCCTCAGATCTCCCCGTAAATGCACAAAAAGACCTGGATGACTGGGTATCTCCAAAGATAGGGGATGGGAGAGAAGAAACCCTGGTTAAAGACACAATTGAAGGCCTATTTGGAATAACTAATGAGAACAGAGAACTAGGATTAGCTATGAACAGAGGTAGTCTTAGCACACCTAATATTAATAAACGTAAAAAGAAAAGAGGGAGAAAGTCAGCGGTTGAGCTGAGAAATTTGGATGGTAATGCAGGTAACCAAATTAAAATAGCAGATATCCTGAATACAGGGAAGGGAAAGATCCTTCCCAAAGAGCAATGAAAGTCACTACTTGGAATGTTAGGGGTTTAAATGCCCCCAACAAACAACGCTTAATTAAAAGATACCTAAGAGACTTTGATTCAGAAATAATCTTGATACAGGAAACAAATCTTAATAAAGAGGAAAGCATCAAGTTCAGCAAAAAACTTGGTATTTGGAAATCAAAATACGTTCCAGCAGTAGGTTTCTCAGGTGGTTTGGCAGTACTATGGGATCCCCGCAAAACAATAGCACTACTCACACACACTAATGCTAACTAGATGACATTAACAATTAAAAGCCTGAAATCTGATTTAAAATTCAACTTGACCAATGTATATGGACCTATCTCTAATGAGGAAAAGAGAAAAGTCTGGTCATAATTACAAAGTCTTCTAGCTAATAATCTAGAACAACCGTTCATCATTGGAGGGGATTTCAATGCTATCCTAAATCTCAAAGAAAAGTATGGAGGCTCACAATATATATCACAAGCTCACAAGGATTTTAGCAAGTGGGCTACGGATAATCATCTGATAAGCTTAAATACAAGTAATGGAATTTACACATGGAATAATAGAAGAGAGGGTTTCAGCTACATAGCTAAAAAACTAGATGGATTTTTTACTAGAATGAATCCCAGGAATTTTAATCAAATAGTCAATACTGAAATATTACCAAAAGTAGGATCAGATCACTTCCCAATTAGACTTTCCATTATAGAAAATTCTAAACCGACAAGAAGCCCGTTTAAGTTTGAATTTATGTGGTTCCAGAACCCGAAATTCATAAATCTTTTAGAATAATGGTGGGGACAAGTGTTGGTTAAAGGGTCGAAAATGTTTTGCTTAACAACAAAATTAAAAGCTATCAAACATAAAGCGTTAGAATGGAATAAGAATCACTTTAATAACATATTTAAAGAAAAAGGTCAGGTAGAACAAGAACTAACTGACCTCAATAATACAGTAATAGAACAAGGAATGAATGCCCTTAGCTACCACAAGGAAAAGGAGCTAACGGCTAAGTACAATGACATTCTCCTCAAAGAGGAGATATTCTGGAAGAAAAAGTCCAGGGAGTCATGGCTTAAAGAGGGGGATAGCAATACTAAATTCTTCCATAACACAACCAATTTCAAAAGGAACATTAACAGAATAGCCAAAATTAATACGGGCGAGGGATCGACAATAGAGGACCCTGGAAAGATTTTAGAGGTTCTTACAAATTTTTGTTATTCCCTTCTCAATTCACTAGAAGCTTCAGATCTCAATACCCAAAAAGAAATGCTTAAAGCCATTCCGAAATTGATTACGGAAGCGGACAATAAAATACTAAATAACAAGCTATCTTTAGAAGAGGTAAGAGTAGCAGTATTTCAACTCCATCCAGATAAAGCTCCAGGCCCAGATGGCTTTCAAGTAGGCTTTTTCCAAAAGTGTTGGCATTTTGTTGGAGTAGAGGTATGGCAAGCAGTGGAAGCCACTAGAAACTCAAGAGCTCTTTTAAGTGAAATCAACAACACCTTCTTCACCTTAATTCCAAAGAAAAATGAAAGTATGGAACCAGGGGACTTTAGACCTATCTCCCTATGTAATACCATCTATAAGATCCTCTCAAAGTTTTTAGCAAATAGACTCAAAACCCTCCTCCCAAGAATTATCTCGGAAGAACAGACAGGTTTTGTACCTAACAGATCGATTCTGGATGGTATTATTATAGCGCAAGAGAGTACATACCGCTCAAATTACAAAAGAACCGAGCATGCTAATGAAAATAGACATCCAAAAAGCATACGATAAAGTAGATTGGAGATTCCTGTGTAAATGTATGGAAGCTTTCAGTTTCTCCAAACAATGGATCAACCTTATTTTTAATTGCATCTCAACTCCCAGAATTTCCATTCTTATCAATGGCTCACCAGAAGGTTTCTTTAGTATATCTAGGGGAATAAGGCAAGGAGACCCGATGTCCCCTTTTCTCTACGTTATTATGGCGGAAGCATTAGGAAGAGCAATTATGAAGCAACAAGTAGAAGGAAAAATCATGGGATTAAAGGCTTCAGAAAATATCCCAAATATTACCCATCAACAGTTTGCGGATGATACAATTCTACCTGGCTCCGCCAATAGACAGGAAGTGAGAGCATTAAAAAGCATTCTAAACACTTACGCCAAAGCCTCCGGCCAACATGTTAATCCAACAAAATTAGAAATCTTCTTTATTAATACTTGCCCGAATATCGAAAAGGATATCTGCAGTATAATGGGATACGAAATTGGCAAGTTTCCATGTAAATACTTAGGAATTGACCTGGACACTAGCCTCTTATCTTCCAAACCATGGCAACAAGTATTATCTAAAGTACAAAATAAGAAAAGCTCATGGAAAGGGAAGTGGTTAACTAAAGCAGGCAGGACAACCATGATCAAATCTATACTCTCAGCTATACCTACGTATCACTTGTCAGTTCTCCCCCTTCCAATCAACGTAAAAAAGGAATTAGATAAAATATTCCGAGAATTCTATTGGAAAGGACCCTCCGAAGACAAAAAGATTGCTCTTATCAAATGGGAGAATCTATGCAGACCAATATCAAAAGGAGGTCTAGGCATCAAAAACCTTCTTTGGCAAAACCAAGCTCTCGGGGCCAAACTCATTTGGAGAATGTATAAAGATTCAAGCAGTAAGTGGGCATCTATATTATTACATAAATACATCCCCGAAGGGGACCCCATTAATATCTTCAGAACACAATCACATGTTAAAGGTTCAAGGATATGGAATTATATCAAAGAATGTAGAGAGATAATTGGCAAATACCTATCTTGGAATGTAGGAAGGGGAGATCAAGCATTATTTTGGGATGACTCATGGGCAGGCCTTATTCCCATAAACAAACTAGGATTTACCAAGGAATTTATGGAAGAATGCAAAAGAGTCTTAGGTGTATATATCAAGGATTACTTACAAAAGGAGAAAGATGATAGTTGGAGTGTCCTCAATAGAATTGATGAAAGATGGCAGGAAAAGCAAAATCTCCTAGCGGTGTTGAATAAGAGAGAAGCAACACTTAAAAATAGATCAGATATTCTAATATGGACAGGATCAAGTACTGGTAAATACTCAGTTAAGGAAGGCTACAATTCTATTATTAGGGAAAAAAACATGGATAACATATACATACCATTAAACCTTTGTTGGAATAAAGCATGTCTTCCTAAAGCTGGTATGTTTCTATGGGCAGCTCTACAAAATAGGATCCTTACAATAGACAGGTTCAATAAATTAGGTTTCAAGGGACCATCTAGATGCCCCTTATGTGAAAATCATTTTGAGGATGTTAACCACATTCTCCTAAATTGCCCCTTTTCCCAAGAGTGCTGGAATTGGCTTTATCAAAGCTTAGGATGGAAATCTGCTTCCCATTATGATCTAATTAGCAATCTCAAAGCTTGGCCTACACTCTATAAAGACAATCTTTTCAAGGATATATGGATAGTGGCACCTTCCATAGTTGTATGGGAATTATGGAAAGAAAGAAATAGAAGGATTTTTACGGATCAGAAATTAACCTGGATCTCAATCGCAAACAAGATAGAAGCTTCAATAGTAGAAATTATTAATAGAAAACTCAGGGATTCGCAGCATTTGGAAGATTCTTTTAGGAGCTGGGATAACAGAATCAGATGCAAATGGCCAAAATTAGATATCCCTTCCCTCTTTGGCAAAGGGGGATCTAAAGCCAAAATTGACAGATCTTCCTATATATGGCTACCCCCGAAAGCTGGATGGTATAAACTCAACTTCGATGGAGCATCGCGAGGTAATCCTGGGGTAGTAGGGATTGGAGGGATCATTCACAATTGGAAGTCAAAAGTTATCGCTAGATTCTCAAAACCCATTAACCCTACAAAAAACAATATGGCAGAATGTACAGTAGCACTAGAGGGGCTTAAATTATGCAGGGACCTCAATATTAATAAATTAATTATTGAAGGAGATTCCCAAATTATCATCAATGCCATCCGCACTAGGAAAACTCCTAATTGGATCCTGAACGCAAAAATTGAAGAGATTAATTCAATTATTGAAAAGTATTTCAAATTATGAGATCAGACATACCTATAGAGAAGTTAACACAGAGGCTGACAAGCTAGCCAATCTAGGGGCCAACGGAGTGGTAACTATGGAAAAATACTCTTGTTAAGGGTTGAAGAAGTGTTTGAAAGTAGCTCTAGGCAAAGGACTAAGAAGGAAGATAAGCTCACTGATCATCCTACTAGATACAGACACCTCTTAGAACCATCAGTTTTAGAATCTACCTAGGTTAGGCTTAAACATACTATAAGATTGACAAAGCTGAGGTAAGGCTTCCATCAATAAAATCTAGCTGAAATTAGTAGACTAAGATAGAAAATGTAAGCTTAAAAAGATAAGACAACCAGGGGTTCAAAGCTTCATTGTATAGAATCTGAGCCTTTTTATGAATTTTTAGTACCGCGAGACTTTAAACCCCTCTATAGTACGGGAAAAGTTCAGATGTAAGTTAAGGAATCTACATACATGTAAGAGATATAAATATAGGAGGCTCTCTCTTGCTAATAAAGGAAAAATATAAATAGAAGATTTAAGAAGTGAGAGAGCTACACTTGATCATTATATCAATGGGAGGTAGTATTACAATATATAGTTAAATCTTAGTATATTAAGCTGACTAATCATAGTATGGTCTAGGTATATATTTAATCATCCTAAAGATAGACTTCGTAGAGAACCCTTATTAATGGTCATAATTAAGGACATTGCTTTACTCATGATTACTTAAGTATAACAGCCTGGACCTTATATTTAATAAGGTAATCAAATACTAACTACCACTGAGTCTCTAGGAAGATTGTAATTGAAGCTTTTTCACTTCTATGGATAGTCTAATCCTTAAGAAATACAACTACCAATAAACCTTTATATTTAATATAAACACCTCGGAAACGGTATTTCAAGTTAACCTCAATATTCATTGGAATCCTTAATAGCAGTAGTCTTCCTTAGATTAGCCATTTATACTATGGCTTCTTTAGTCTTTAGATGACATGGTCCCGATTAGCTATGCTAGCTTAACTTTTTTTTAGGGAATCTAAGAAAACATGGGCCTCACCCATAGCGATATTGGTGTATCTCTTGAATCATAACTATCCATCATAGTTATTTAACCAAATTGTCGAGCACTATCTTCTAATATTAGAACAGACTCTGCTTTAGCTTAACCTAGATTCCTAGATAAACATGGCATTACTAAAACTCATTTAAGCCTCGGGGCATAAGGATTTAGCATAAGTTATTTAAAATCCCCAAGCGCCCTCTCGAAAGCTCTTACAAAGCACAGTGTAATCATTTCTATAAAAGGAAGGAAGTTTTTACAGAATACCATATTATCATTCCTATGATTCAAGAACAAATTAGAACAATCTAGTAGCACTTCCAGAGGAGGCCTGTACCAATAATCATTCCAAGCTATCCACGACAGCAAAGGATTGAACTCAACATGATCACATTTCTAGTAACTTCCTTAGGCTTCCATCATATCCTCAATAGTTTCAGACAGAGCCCTAATTACATTCCTCATAGTATGAAATCAACCTTTCTTCGGTATACTTTAAAACATGGAGTCCAGACTACTCACCTTATACACCAAAGGAAACAGAGCCATGGCCTTCAGAGGACACATCCTCCCAGAAAGATGGAACCAGATCCTCAAAACACTGCCAGACTCCACGAGAAGAGCAATTGAACATGTGATGGGTGATCAACACTTTGATAATGAATTCACCTACCGAACAAATGGGGAAATAATGGTCTGTGGAACTGGATGCTATCTTCATTCCTGCTACTCTTAAATATAAGAATAGCTAAGAATAGACAATGGTATTGTGCAAATAGTGGATTTGGTAGCCCAATACATTAGCTTACTATTTTATTCAAGTTTAGATGGTAAATGAATGTCTTCAGCCAGTTTAAGGTGATGTTGTTGTTGAAATATGCTCTAAGGAATTGTGCTAAAGGAATTATCCTGAATTATAAACTACAAACTAAAAAATCTTAGTTTAATGGCAATTTGTACAGCATTAAGTATATGGATAATATCAGACCTTAGTGAGATAATAGCCAGTCAAGGCTAAGATGGAAGCCTGGTCCCTATTTTCTCAAGCTTCTAACTTTTTGAGTAGTTGAGTGTATAGGCTGTTCTAGTACCAGAATTGAGCAACTAGACCCTTGAGTTGAATGTTTGGTGATTGTTTTGTTCTAAACCTAATTCGCAAAACCCGGAAAGTTATTAAAATTCTAAGGTCTGCGGGAAACATTTTTTAAAATTCTGCCACAGTATCGAAAACCCATAGTGTTTTTGAAAACCTATGATGTTTTTGGCTTCCCTGTTATCTTTCGGTCTATCGATATTCCTATGTGTTTTTGATCTTTTGCCGAAAACCCTCGTTGTTTTTGACCTTTGCCCTCCAGCTTTGTGCACTTGTCTTTTGGTGCTGAAAACTTTGTGTGTTTTCGACCTAGGTCTTAACTGTGCAGGTCCGACTGGATGATGGGTCCAGACTCTTCCTGATTGGTTGTCGCATGGCCGCATGTCAGACTTTTCTGACATGTGATCATGCGACCGCTTGCCACCTAGCCTTGTGGGTCCCAGTCCTATTCAGCTGCCTAGCGGTCTACTTTTTCTTAGGTGCGCAAGTGCGATGATGTGGGGCCAGTTTCTTCAAAGCGGCAAAGGTAGGAGATCAACAGTCGATGTGTGATCACATGGAATATTTTTTCCCCATGCGATCATGCGCCTGCCGTTGATTTTGTTTGTTCTAAGCGTCTCTTCGATGAAGTGGGCCCGGTGTCAGAGGGGAGGCAGGGGGCATGTTCTTATAGGCTATTGCATGGCCGCATGTCAAAATTTTTTGACATGCGATCATGCGACCGATTGCCATCTATCCGCATGGGTCCCAGTCTTCTGCGGTGTTCAGTTTCTTGGCGATTAAGTTTTCATTCCACGACCTAGTGACCAACGGTTATCTCCTTGTCGCTAGATTCTGGCGGTTAAGCGGCTAACATCTGGCGACTTGGCTGGCGGTTAAGCTTGCCTTAGTCGTGCAGTCGCGTGATGGTGGACCCAAATTTTCAAAGTATGAGGAGTCCTAAAAGCTAAAAGTAAAGTACAATTCAAAGGTACATCTGGATACTCTCAAATGAAAACTAAAATCAACAATACGATTCAAGGTACCTCTGAATACTCTAAAGTAGCCATTCGGATGGATCTAGATCGATTGCAATTTTGCTCGTTTCATAGCTGTTTGCTTTTATTTAGCCCACGCCATAATTTGCTTAGCATGTTTTATAATTTGATTCTAATTTTTTAAAAATGATTTCAAAAATGAGGTTCACCCCACAGCGGCCCTGGAATTTGACGGTCATCCCTACCTGTCATATGATTTTTAATGATGGTTTGATCATTTTAAATAATTAGTAATACACATATTAAACATAATATATAGATATACAAAACGTAAAATTAGAAAATAAATCTATGTGTTTTATTTGGGAAAGATTTTAAATAAATAATATTATACAAATATAAACTTCTATTTGTGATAAAAATCATATAAAGTTAAAAAATAATTATAAGTGCAAAAATTTCAAATAGATTAAACAAGTTTCTAAATTCATATTTTTTATTTTTAAAAAATTCTAAATTAATATAAATATGTAATAAATAATATAAAAATATATTTTAAATCATATATTCGATTTTAAAAACATTCCAAATTAATATGAATATATAATAATCAAAATAGAAACATATATCATTTATGTTATTACAACCATTATAACTTAGATATCTTGGTTCCTTCTTGTTGTCATGATAATAGTATTCAGAAGATCCACGGCTTTAGCAAGGCTTCCTCCATTAAAGCTGAATTTTATCCCCTCATCGTTTTAACCTGCCAAGGATTAATATTCATCTAGGTTTGCATAATGCACTTTATCAATCTATCCTTGGAGATATCTAGATCCCTGTAATATTTAGACATAATTACAAGTCCCCATTTTTAGAACACAGATATCATCTTTCTCGAAGGTGCTTATCTCTACTCATTATCATCATGACCTGCATCATGATAATTACAAGTACCCCATTTTTAGAGCTCACAATTGCTGATTAAAATGCTCTTTTCATGTGTCTGAGTGGGTTAGTCGCATGATCGCATAGGTTATTTCTGGCCTATGCGATCATGCGACTGTTGTTTTTGTCTGGTCCCCTTTCCCTATCCTTAAGTCTAAGCGCCTACATTTTATTAAATCTTTCTAAGGTTTCGGGTTATCTTTGGCCTTGTCGCATGATCGCATAGCTTTTTTATTGCTATGCGATCATGCGACTGGAGTTACCTTGTCGGGTGGGGTCCCCTCTGAGATTTTTTCCTAAGTCCTAAGTTCCCCCCGATTTTATTATTTCCTACGTCTACAGGGCATCTTTTGGCCTTGTCGCATGATCGCAAGAGCCATTTTCACTTCTTGCGACCATGCGACAAGGCTACTTCTTATGCTGGGGCCCATTGGTTGGTGTGATGTGGTGTTTTCCAATTGGTCTGAGGTGGCAGGCGGGTCTGACAGGAATTAATAGGTGTACAGGATCGACGATCCTCGCTACACCGCGATGGAAAGTTGCGGGCTTTTTAACCAATGAGATTCAGCGAGAGCCGTCGATTCGATTCAAAGGGTAATGTGCCTGGTGTGGTCCTGCTGTCAGAAAAGGGGGGTGAGGTGTCATCTTGTGGCCTTGTCGCATGATCGCAAGAGCCATTTTCATTGCTTGCAATCATGTGACAAGGGTGCCATGTATGCTGTGAGCCCATTGATGGAAGAAGGTTGGTGGTCCTGCTATCAGGGAAGATGATGACATGTTGTGCTCTAGTTGGTTGGCAGTGTACCGAGGTGGCAGGGTTGCAAGGCGGGCCCGGTGTTTCAATGGGTGGGAAGAGTCTTGATCAACGGTAGTCACATGATCGCTTGGAATCTTTTCGGCCCTTGCGATCATGTGACCTGCCGTCGATCTTCTTGTGTGGGCCCAGATAAGTTTCTCAATCCATTTGGCGGTAAGGATATATTTTTAGTGATGCTGATAAGGTTTCTCTTTGTTCGCTAAATCACGTGATGTTTTGGCGAGGGTCTAGTGGGCTTAGCGATTCAGCGAGTAGCAGTCGCGTGATCACTAAATTTTTTTTTTTTATTTTTTTTTATTTTTTAGCGATGGACAAAAGTATTTCGCAAACTAGCGAAAGCCATTCAGTCGCCAGTTCGCCAAGTATAACCAATTTCCTGTGGCAGTTAATTTCATGACTGTGTAGTTGCGCGACTAAAGACAAACTGTTAAGAGGGAAGCCCACAAATTTTAAAGAGATCTACGACGGTGTTTTAAAGTTGAGTCAGATCTGAATCTTGATCATCGATTTGCTGATGGAGCTTTGGAGGAAGTCGTTATAGTTCAAGCTTAACCATTAATGTAAGATCATCGAACGGTCATAAAATAATGAATCAGATGCTGACTCCACTCCCAGATTCAACCAGAAAGGCGCTGGTGAAGGCTATAGGGGATCAACACTTTGACAACTCCTTTACCTATAAAACAAATGGAGGGGTCATTGGCCAGTTTATAGCCCTTTCTACCTTTGCAGGCAAAAGGAAGAGGACATAATATCAGTAGCTAGGGAAGTGTTCTTAGCAGAACATCTAGGTGGTTTTAACCAAAACCTCACAATCCCTTTCCCAGATCGATCTATGCGAACCTGCATTGAGGAATTGGTTAATATCCCTCAGTCCGATAGAGAGGCTCTCATGACTTTTAAGGATGAAGATAGTTTTGATGAACACTGGCCGGAGATGGAGTGAAATTTTAACTACCTCTCATCTACCCTAGCCACTGCACTTAGTACATATGCCTTGTCGCATGATCGCAAGGCATCCCTTCCACTCTTGCGATCATGCGACCAGATTCGTACTGATGCTGATTGCTAAGTTTTATATAAATTTACAAAGTTCAAAATCAGGATTCCTTCAATCTTTTTACTTTGTATAAATAAAGATATGCTGATAAATGTATATCTATATTTATATATAGTTGATCAGTTTCAATATATGAATTTTGAATAGCAGGATTTCTTTGGTTGGGTGCACAGCATTGATATTAGACTGTACATCTGGTTATATATATTTAGGGTAATATATACAACTAGTCCTTGCTGCGACCGCTCATCTACCCCAGCCACTGCACTTAGTACATATGCCTTGTCGCATGATCACAAGGCATCCCTTCCACTCTTGTGATCATGCAACCAGATTCATACTGGTGCTGATTACTAATTTTTATAGATTTACAAAGTTCAGAATCAAGATTTATTCAATCCTTTTGCTTTGTATAAATATAGATATGTTGTTAAATGTATATCTATATTTATACATAGTTGATCAGCTTCAATATATGAATTTTGAGTATCAGGATTATCTTTGGTTGGCCTCACAGCATGGCTAATAGGCTGTACATCTAGTTATATATATTTAGGATAATATATACAACCATATGTACTGGTAATTTGGACTTTGGCTAATCTCTATTAAGAGATGTTATTCCCTCAGTTGGAATTTCCTTTGATTTAATATATATAGACCTGCAATATACCTTAGTCCAACACTTCTTGCTAACATAGTTAAGTAGAGTAGGCTTTGTCCTTTGGCAATCACTCTTAATGATTATAAGTTACAGGAAATTACAACCTTAATTGGTATGGGCTATGAATTTTTAGGCGCATTGGGTCTCTATCACTATTATTTCAGTAAGGTATTTGATTAAATAAAGGTAAGAAGATTTTAATAGCAATGATTGGAAAGGTAAAAACTAAGGTTATGATGACACTTTACTTCTAATTATAGCGTATTTTTTTTAATACCCACTATTTTTAGATAGGTAATGAAATCAAGGTAAAAGTTCTTTATATATATGTTGGTTAACCCCTGGTTTTGGAAGATGTCTTATATTTCAGGTATTTTTCATATCCAGATGAACAAATCATTATCAACAAGAAGAGGATCAGATAATGATATTTAATTGTATAAAGGACTTATTCTGGTCAAAACACCAATCAATGTATACCAACTAAAATATGATTTTAAAAGGAACAAAAAGCAAGAAGCACTGTCTTTCTTCCATGTTACAGGAGTATTCGGCCTCTTTCATACCATATTGTGAATGAATGAATCCCTATCCTTTTCTTGATTATTGAGGAGACATTGCATGATATACAGTGAACAGTTATAAGACTATTCAGAGCTGACTAACCAATCATAGCTGACAAACTCCCTCACAACCAACTAATATTGTCATATTATAATGTTATAATATTTATTCTAACAATAGCTTCATGATAGACAATACATGCATTATAAGTGTTCTTTTTATTGGAAGTACCGAATCCCTACCCATTTCTTTCTAAAAAATTAGAAATCCAGACAAAAATAGTGATAGTAGATGTACTTCTAAACCTAGAAGTCTTGTTTGTAGAGTATCTTAAGTGAAGTTTGCAAGTGTAAATTTAGCTAATAATATCTATCTTACATTAGTAAATTTAGGGTTGACAGGAGGTGGCAGAAATCTAGTAGTTCTCCATCTGCATCATAGATTCTTTCCTCTTTGATACTCAACTAGATGTGATCTGAAGTCCAAGAATACCATGTACTCTTGAGTCAAAGGAGCAGCATTTTCCTCTTGGAGCCAGCGATTTTCTTCCAGCTTCTAGGGCATCAAAGTTCCCAAGCATTGGCAGCGACTCTCCATGGAAAAATGTAGCAAATTCGATTCCACATAGGGGCAGAGATCTGAAGGTTAGAAGGCAGCAAAACACAATAGCAGGGCAGTGAATTTGCCCAAGGTTTGAGCAGATCTGAAAATATCTAGGGCATATCTGATCCATAGGCAGCAACAGTCATTTGGAGAGTGCAGACCCGAATTCATTGGGAGGCAGATCTAATGCATAAGGAGCAGAGTTTAGAGTGATTGATTCAACATAAGTAACATGAATTAGTAATTAATTGGAATTTTGGTAAGCAGCGAAATACAAGAGGAACAACAGTTTGAGAAAGGAGCAAACTCTATAGCAGGGGTAGCGACTTAGCTAGAGAACAGCGAGCTATTAAGGCGGAGTTGTTGTTAGAGGCAGCGACTCTAATTAGAAGAGCAGGGCCACTGAAAATTAATACAGGAGCAACAAATTTTTGTTTGAGCAGAGGCAGGTCCGAATTTGATTGTTGAGAGGGAGCGAAGACATACATCAGATCCAAAAGCATAAAGGTAGATCCGAATTCTCAAAGTGGAAGGTACGAATTGGCATCAAGAGGTGCAGGTCTGAATTTGCTAAGGAAGAAGGCAGGTTTGAACTCATAGCAGATAGGTCTGAATTCATAAGGAAGCAGAGATTTACAAAAGAGCGAATTTGAGGGCAGCGAAATCAGGCAAGGCCAGATCTAGCATTGTTGTAGAAGGCAGAGCATAGAAGGTGAAGGCAGATCTGATATTTGAGGCCAGATCTGATATCAGGATCAGATCCGAGTAAAGGGGGACCTGTTATTTCATTTAGAGGCCGCAAATTTTAACAAGAGATACCACAGTTTGAAGAGAAAGAAGGCTACAGATTTTTCCTAGGCCCTGCCTATTTTTGAGGATAAATTGGCAAAATTTGTTAACAAACAGAGATAAATTCATCCTATTCTGGCACGAGACATTACACAATCAGCGAAATGTGAACTTTTCATTCAAAAAGGAAATCCGCCTTACAAAGACGTCAGATAAATATTGGTCTTTTTCATGCGAATCAAGATGCAAAGAAAGATTTAGCCGTATACAGTAAGGATGACCCTAGAGCAGAAAGGCCCAATATGGCTACAGGTGCTGCAAAGAAGCAAGACAAAGAAGAGGTTTTTTCAAGTTATTATTTTAATTGTTGGCTCTATGGCCACAAGATCGTAAACCAGTACAGCATCACCCTTCATATGATCATTTGAAAGATTTCATAGCAAAACAGAAGAAATTAGCTGAAGAAAATACAGATTTGGAATTGCGCGCAGTCTTCACTCAAGCAAAACCTTATCCTTTCATTGATGTCTCTGCTCCGATAAAGGGTTCCTCTGAATCTTCACTACCAGATAAGCAAGAGAAGGATTCTCAGAAAGAAAAACTTAAGGAAATTGCTAGGGAGGAGAATCCTGGTTATGCACTTAGAATAAACAATTTAATCCCTAAGCAAACAGGGAATGGTAAGCTAAGAGTCTTCTCAGTCAAGGCATTGGACAGACAAATAAATATCTATTCCAAGACTAAATATGCAAAATCAGGCATAAGCATTGGGGCTGCTAAGGTGGGAAGACCTGAGTAAAATTTAAATTGTAGAACCAATGAACCCCTATCTGCTAAGGGGGAAGGCAGGATCTTACCTACTTAAGCACCTCCTGTTTGCATGATGAAGAACGAATCCACTTGGTAGACGATTAAAAATAGGAAAAAGGTTAACAGGTATCAGCTATCTCATAGTCCTTTTAATCTATCTCTGAATAACCCATTTGATTTTCTTAAAGAGGAAGATAATGGGAGATATTCACCCCCCCAGAAAGGCCATAAGGCAGGACAAAATAAGTTCCATACCAATGTCTTAGAGATCTACCCACAGAAGGATCAAACACACAGAAAGAATCTAAAAGGTTTAACAAGTAACAATGTATTAAGGAAGTTTCAGGAACAAAACATACAAGTATGCATGCCCCCTCATAAGTGTAATAAAACTATGGAGAGTAACAATGATAAAAGAATAGGTAATTTCTTTCAGAATCCTAACATGATTAGAATAGATCTAGATGGAAAATGCATAGAACAGAGACAAAATTCTTTTGCAAATACAGGGCTGATTTGTCGATGGTCAGGAGTAGGAACTTCTACCACAGATCTGATAGCCTGGTTGAAATCTCAACTCTCGAATGAGGTAAGTATATCTATCTTATTAGAAAATTTTATTTTCATTAATTGTAAAGATGGAAATATTAAAAGTAAAATTAGAAATGAAGGGTTAGCTAAGTATAAAGACTTTGATTTTTATATTTTTGACTGGGTTCCCTTGTTCAACCCAATAAAACTTAAGGACTTTCTTGTAGAAAAAGCTATAGTTCTTAAAAATCTGCCTATAGAATTATCTGATGTAGAAACTATCAAATTAATAGGAAAATAAATTGGTGACTTTCTAAGCATTATTGATAATGATAATAATCAGTATGAAAAAATCATTAGAGTAAAGATCAACTATCATCAAAAATGGATACATCCCATTAGAGTATGCTTTAATTCTAACTCTATTATTATTAACCCCATTATTCTAGAAGATTTTGTAGAAAGACAAACAAATGATCTAGAAACCAATAATTTTGGACAAATGGACATTCATATTCAGAAGACATCGGAATTGAAGGAGAGCTTTAACCCAGAAAAAGGAGGTTTCACTATGACTTCTCCTAAGAAAATTAATCCGATTAGCATCTCCTCACAACCTTTAGACTCTGAGTGTCAACCCCCTTTTGCTCTAGAAAAGGAAATATCAATAAATAAGACCTTAAATGTTGAGGTCAAATCTCCCCTACCTTTATCCATAGAACATGAGAATAACCTTAGTACTCAGAGTTTCAAGCAAGAAATTAACACTAAAATTACCTCTTACAGCCCGAATAGAATCTCCAACAGTGCAGAAGATAAAGAAAGATCACCTCTTAAGGAGAACCAAAAAATAGAAAAAGAAATAGTTGAGATCACCAATGAGTTAATGGACACCCTTATAGATGAAATATGTGACAAAGAGGAACTTGAGCACCAAAAAAATTTGCTAATTAAAAGCATTATAGAGATGTCGGCATCAGATAATACTCAGGAAAATGGAGAAGAAGACATGGAAATGGAATGCTTTCCAAATCTAGACGAGATAGGAGACATGGAAAGGCATATTAATGAAAGAGAAGATCCCTCGTATGGTAAGAAAGAAGAAATAAATAATACAAGGAATCAGAACGAGGAAGAGATCAGAATTTGCCTAGAAGGTATCAACAATGAAGATAGACAATTAGGAATGGCAACAACCATTGATGGAATCAAACCCAATGGCAATCTCTCATTGGTTAAAGACTCCATAGAAGGCCTTTTTGGCACCACCAACCAAGATAGGAAGTTAGGAACAGCAATGAAAAGAGGAAGTTTGAGCACCCCTAATATCAATAGAATTAAAAAGAAGAGGGGGAGGAAATCCGAAGTGGAGTTAAGAACTATAAATGTTAATGCAGGAACCCAAATAGAGATTGCAGATATTCCTAATATTGATAAAAACTCAGAACTCATCCATTCTAACTCTTTCCATCAGTTAAAAGAAATGCAAAAAGAAGAAATGGAAAAGTCCCCCTTAGTGGAGACCATTGACCAAGGATCACTGCTAGACTTTTTAGGATTAGACCCTGCCTCTATTCTGGAAGATTCTAGGAGTAATGATATAATAACAGGAGTATTAGGCTCACTATCGAAAGAGGAACTCTATGAGGAAAACAAAGAGAACATCATTAGGAACAATACAAAAAATTTAGGTTTAGGAAAATCTATTAAGGGCAAGTTAGAAGCTGATACGGGGAAACTAGTCAAACCAAGAGGTAGAAAATCTCTTGCTGAACTAAGAGCTAAGGAAGGAATGGCGCCAGGTCAAGTTAAAATTACCGATATTCTATACTCTGGGAAGGGGAAGATCCTTCCTGAGTCCTCATGAAGATCATTAGTTGGAATGTTAGGGGTTTAAATGCCCCTAACAAACGAAGCCTTGTAATAAGGCAATTAGCGAAAATTAAACCAAATATGGCTATGATATAAGAAACTAAACTTTCTAATGAAGGATATGAGAATTTAAAAAAGAGTATAGGGATTAGAGAATTAATAGGTTGCGAGGCAGAAGGCGCTTCGGGTGGGATTGCTTTTATTTGGGATCCAAGAGAAATAGTTTTCAATATTCATGAAAAACATAAAAATTGGATGGGAGGTCAAATCAAAAGTTTAAAATCAGATTTAAAATTTAATCTAATAAACATGTACGCTCCAAAATTCTTATATGAAAAGAGAATTGTATGGCAGGAGGTTAAGGATTATATTGAAAGCTTCCTGAATGATACATTTATACTAGGAGGAGATTTTAATGCTATCCTATCCTTGGGAGATAAACTGGGTGGGACAAAACACATATCAAAAACTACTTTAGAATTTCAGGAATGGATAAATAATATAGGGGCTTCGAAAATTGAATCAGACAGAGGGAAATACACTTGGACTAACAAATGAAAAGACACAGAGTTAATAGTAGAAAAATTGGACAGGTTCTTCTTTATTGGGGAATTGAGAAATTTTGACTTTGATCTTACTAATGAGGTACTACCTATTGCCGGTTCTGACTACTTTCCTATAGAACTAGTAATTTCGAAACCAATCAGAAATAAAAAGATCCCATTTAGATTTGAAAAAATGTGGTTACTTAATGAGGAATGTTTGGATCTAATTAAAAAATGGTGGACAGAGACAAGATTTGAAGGCTCCAAGATATATAAAGTCATAAGGAAACTAAAATTAATAAAAAGAAATTTGTCTCAATGGAGTAAGAACACTATTGGGGATATATTTGTGAAAAGAGATCTTATAGAAAAAGAGCTGGAAAATGTGAATAAGGAGATTACTGAAGAAGGTAAACAGACTTCAGATGATAACAAAGAGCAAGAACTATTATGTAAATACTATGATTCTCTTTCACAAATTAGCGCCTTCTGGGGGCAAAGAGCGAGAGAAACATGGCTCAGGGAAGGGGACCGAAACACCAAATTTTGTCACAATAGCGTCAAAGCTAGAAGGAATATAAATAAGATTTCCAAAATCAAAGATAGCAATGGTAATACAATAGAGGATCCCGAAGAAATTGCAGATTTAGCAGTCTCTTTCTTTGATAAATCTCTGAATAACTTAGGGAGTGTGGATTTGTTGAAAAAGACCAAGCTATTAAGAAACATCCCTCGTATAATAACTTTGCATCAAAATAACCTCCTAAATGCTGCATTTACAGAAGATGAAATACTCAAGGTTTTAAAGGAAATGAACCCGGATAAATCCCCTGGTCCTAATGGATTCCCAACTTTTTTCTTTCAAAAGTGTTGGTCATTTATGGGCAAGGAAATTACTGATGCTCTAGAGGGAATGAGAAACTCAGGACATATTCTTAAAGAGCTAAATAACACATTCATTGCTCTTATTCCCAAAAAGGTCAATGCAGAGAAATTTAATGAGTTCAGACCTATCTCCCTGTGCAACACTTTGTATAAAATCTTCTCAAAAGCTTTGGCAGGCAGAATGAAACAACTTCTTCCATTGATTATATCTGAAGAACAAACAGGATTTGTCCCTAATAGGTCAATTTTGGATGGAGTGATTATTGCTCATGAGGCTATACATTCAGTAACAAATAATAAGGATCCGAGTATGTTGATTAAGTTAGACATTAGTAAGGCGTATGATAAAGTGGACTGGAGATTTTTGTGTAAATGTATGGAAGCTTTTGGATTCTCAAAACAATGGATCAATATGATTTTTGAATGCATCTCCACCCCTCACTTCTCAATTATGGTGAATGGGTCTCCTGAAGGCTTTTTCAGCTATTCTCAAGGTTTGAGGCAGGGAGATCCGTTATCTCCTTTTTTGTACATTATTACACTAATACATTTGGGGTGAAATTGTGATGACAGGAAAATGTCATGCGGTTTTGGCCTTTTTTTTTCAAATATAGCCCGACACCGTCGCAATTTGCGACAACAATACATTTGGCACTGTCGTAATTGCGACGTTGTCGGGATATAAGCGCAAAATTAAAAAGGAACATTGTCATGTGTGTTTTCAACAGCGCCGTAACCCTCCGCGAAATCACATCAGGATATAAGGGCAAAAAAAATAAGAACATTGTCATTTGTGTTTTCAACAGCACCGTAACCCTCCGCGAAATCACATCGGGATATAAGGGCAAAAAAAACAAGAACGTTGTCATTTGTGTTTTCAACAGCGCTGTAACCCTCCGCGAAATCACAGCTACAATTTCTGAGTACGTTGGGTTTATTTTTCTTTTGTCATTATTATGTAATCTGGTATTCAGCTGTTAGAGAGCTAAAATACCCAGAAATGAGGACATATCTATGTTGAATTTATTGTTAGCGGCTTTGGTTATTTAGAAGTTTAATTTCATTTGTTCATCTTTCAAGCACAAACATTTTGTGGATCGTAACGTCTTCATTGTTTCGGGTATGCAGTGAAACAGCCCTAACTTGCAATTGTGATGTTGTCGGGATATAAGGGCAAAAAAAAAAAGGAACGTTGTCATTTGTGTTTTCAACAGCACCGTAACCCTCCGTGAAATCACATCGGGATATAAGGGCAAAAAAAATAAGAACGTTGTCATTTGTGTTTTCAACAGCGCCGAGAGAGATTCCCTCCGCGAAATCACAGCTACAATTTCTGAGTACGTTGGGTTTATTTTTCTTTTGTCATTATTATGTAATCTGGTATTCAGCTGTTAGAGAGCTAAAATACCCAGAAATGAGGACATATCTGTGTTGAATTTATTGTTAGCGGCTTTGGTTATTTAGAATGCTTCCCCACAATACTCAATTACACAAGGGACAGTCACTGTGAGATGTCCTCATTTGTGACAAGGACAGTCACACATGAGGACATCTCACAGTGACTGTCCCTTGTGTAATTGCCACTTGAATGTATTGCTATTCAACCACATTTATGGGCCCGTTTGGACCATGACACATAGTAGCATCTACAGAGAAGAATATCCCAGGTGTAACAAGTTGTAAGAATATACCAACAGTTCTAAGAAGTTCCCTAGCACGTAGTAGCATCTACAGAGAAGAATATACAACATGAGGGCAGCCATTGTAAAGACAACATGATAATGTACACTCATTGTATGTGTACATTATCATGTTGTCTTTACAGTGACTGACCTCATTCAAGTGGTAATTACACAAGGGACAGTCACTGTGAGATGTCCTCATTTGTGACAAGGACAGTCACACATGAGGATATCTCATAGTGACTGTCCCTTGTGTAAGCCACTTGAATGTATTGCTATTCAACCACATTTATGGGCCCGTTTGGACCACGACACACAGTAGCATCTACAAAGAAGAATATCCCAGGTGTAACAAGTTGTAAGAATATACCAACAGTTCTAAGAAGTTCCCTAGCACATAGTAGCATCTTCTAATTGTCTATACCACTTCACAAGGTATTGTTTACACACATTGTTTTTGGTTCTTTTGATGACCCTTGTTTTGAAATTGCTATTAGGCCTTGTAGCTTATATGTTTTGATTGCTGGAGAGCTTCTAAAGCTAAGCAAGAAGACCATTGCACGAGTTATAGCCGCGCGCTTAGGTTTGAAAATTGTATATTTTTTAATCTAATGTATATTTTAACTAGACTTTTAGCTTATTTTTGCTGTATATTTTAATCTAAAGGGAATCATGGATGTGAACTTGAAAGAATTTTGTACTTAGTTCTTATGGAGAGAATAGTAGTAGTTTACGGTCTAATATCAAATAGAGTTTTCCAATTACAGAAATTTAATGAATTCTAATAGCTTATATGTTTTGATTGCTGGAGAGCTTCTAGAGCTAAGCAAGAAGACCATTGCACGAGTTATAGCTGCGAGCTCAGGTTTGAAAATTGTATATATTTTAATCTAATGTATATTTTAATCCTTTTTCCATGTCATGTAATATGTCTTTCCTTGTAGCTTATATGTTTTGAAATTGCTGTTAGGCCTTGTAGCTTATATGTTTTGATTGCTAGAGAGCTTCTAGAGCTAAGCAAGAAGACCATTGCACTAGTCGTAGCCGCGCGCTCAGGCATGAAAATTGTATATTTTTTAATCTAATGTATATTTTAACTAGACTTTTAAAATATTAAAGGATTTAACTAGGTCTAAGAAGATTTGTGTACTTTTGACAATTTTGCTTAGTCACTGAAAGTTGTAGACCGAAGTTTTCATAGCCCAATTTTTGCTTCCTGCGAAGAACGATCATGTCAGATAATATAAGTGAAGAACAAAATAGGGAGACAATCGCTAGATTGTGGTCTAACTTGAAAAGAAAAGGTGATGGAAAATGTTATTGTCCCTGCAAAATTTGTAAGGGCTTAAACCGTAGAAGATTGCTAATCAAAACAGTTAAGAGACATTGTAGGGAGAATGGTCACATTGAAGGGGGGCATGACTATCATCCACTGGTAAGTTGTTCATTATATCATTTTAACAATTTATATACATATGAAATCACTTGATGATGAGTTGAAGATCATGGTTTATTTATGTTAATCAATTTTATATAGGTTGATCTCCCCAGGGAAGTACATGATATGGAGGAACATGGGGGTGCGAATATCCAAGGTGAAGATAATGATCCCATGGAAGATGACGATCATGCGCTAGAAAACACAATTGAAGATGATGGTATAAATACATTGATCCATGACACATTTAGTCCAAGCAGATCTGATCATGATGATGATGATAGCCTTGATGTACCTCTACTTGAGAAGGCATACGAGCCCCTATACAAAGACTCCCAAACAACTCTTCTCTTTGTTGTATTGTTGTTGTTGAACTTGAAGGTTATGAATGGTTTATCCAACATAACAATGTCACGTATGTTAAGGTATGTCATATATGTCTTTATAGTTAACAAAGGGTGAATAATGTACCACTAATATTGTTTATATTAACAACTTATATTTTTTGCTGTAGATTGATAGGCGAGTTTTTGTTACCACCATCAAATATTCTACCTCACTCATATCGAGAATTATCTGCTATTATGAAAGATATTGGAATGGAGTATCAAGCAATACATGCTTGTCCCAATGATCATATTATATATTATAAAGAACATGAATTTGCAACACAATGCCCTGTATGTCATACGAGTAGATATCGAACAGATCGAATAACAAAAAAGGTGCCTCACAAGGTTCTTCGTTACATCCCCATTATTCCACGGATGCGACAATTATTCAGGTGTACTAGCTTGGCACAATTTATGGATTACCATGCACGCAATAGAAGTCGAGATGACATTATTTGAATCCCTGCGGATGGTTCGGCATTTATGCACATAGAGGAAAAGTGGCAACACTTCAAAGAAGAACCTCATAATCTCAGGCTTTCATTGGCAGCGGATGGTGTCAATCCATTTGGAGAGATGAGATCTGTTTGCTCGATGTGGCCTATTTTTGTTATCAACAATAACATTCCTCCGTGGATGTCAATAAAGAGGGAGCACATTATGTTGGCAATGATTGTTCCAGGTATTTTATCATTTGATAGTTATTAATTTACATGTACTTACAAATCTTACAGTAAAATGGTCACAATAATTATGTAATGTTACTGTTCATTCAAGTAGGTAAATATCAAGTTAAAGATATGAATGTATATATTGAGCCTCTTATTGACGAGTTGGTGGAGTTATGGAACGGTGTCACTATGTATGATGTGTCTAGACCAATAGGACAAAGACAATTTCAATTCCATGCAATACTTGTATGGACAATACATGATGCCCCAGGGCTAACACATTTTTGTGGTATGTTATAGTGAATTCAAGTTGCGCATGATAATTCTAATTATAAAAATCAACATATTTAATAATCCAATTATATCATTATCTTGTAGGTCTTCAAACAAAGGGAAAATTTGCATGTCCAGTTTGTGGTCCAAAGATGAAATCTCGTCATTCAAAAAGTTTAGGAAAGCATGTGTTTGATGAGTATAGACACTTCCTCCACAGGAATCATAAGTATTGAAGTATGGAAAAACATCTTTTCAATGGGAAAGAAGAGACTACATCAAAGCCACGAAGAATGACACCTCGCCTATGGAAGTTGGAATATAATAGAATTAATCATCAAGGTAATGTCGTTCCACTTAATGGTTTATGTTTGTAATTTATATATTTCTATTGTGATTTTTGTTTACTAATTATGTAATTGATGATCATGAAGGTCGTCAAGGCACTACTGACAACCTTCCAAAGGGACTAAAAAGCTATCCCAGACAATTTAGTAGGTTGCCCTACTATGAGGACCTACAAATTGTGCATTTGTTTGATCTTATGCATGTTGGAAAGAATATAACAGAGACATTGTGGAAAATACTGGATGGAAGGCGTGACAAAGAAAAAATTGTCAAAATTTGTAATGACATTCATGAATCCAATCATGCACTGAAGAATTTCATTCACTCAAATAGCAATAGAGATCAGATTAATATAAGTGCCCTTCCTTGGTTATTAACGGAGTAGCAAAGTGATGCCATAAAAGAAGTCATACGAAAAATTTGATTTCCCACAGGATTTGCTGGGAACATAAGCAATCTCATATCAAAGAAAAGTGAATTTGGGGCCAGGGCTCAAAACGCATGATTGGCATACTTTCATCAAGGTAAGTTATGTTCTTCTGTATTTACAATATATTCATAAACTACGTGTACTATTCATTATGTTATGTTAGAAAATAATGAAATGATTGGTTTATAATTACTGCAGTACGTGCTACCTCTATCTCTCCCAGAGCACTTCAACAATAACATCAAACAAGTGATATATGATCTTGGAAAATACATGAGGTAAGCAGTAATATCTGTTCAATTTGTTGTATATATTTATTATATTCGCGATTTGTTTTTCTTGCTATGTAATCTATTGTATATTATTTTGTAAAGTCTCGTATTTATATATTTTTTGTGACTTGAATCTCTTAATGTAGGTGGTTGTCATCTAAAGAAATCCATAAAGAAGATATAAACTATTGGAAGAGAAGAATTCCTCATTTATTGTGTGAAATACAAAAGTGTCTACCTCCAACTTTTTTCAATGCACAAGAACACTACCTCATACACCAAGTTGAGGAGATTGAATTGTGTGGACCTGCACACACTAGGTCAATGTGGATGGTTGAGAGGCACTTGAAATCTTTGAAGGCTTTGGTTCGACAAAGAGCACATCCTGAGGGTTCTATGGTAGAGGGATACATGGTATACCAGACTATGGTGTACATTACTGAATATCTTCCTAAGTTTGCTTCAAATATCCATGTAGATCGCATTTGGGATCTCGACCCTTTTAAAAAATTCAAAGGGGAGTACTTGATGGGGAAAGGTAGATTGAGGAAAGTGACAGGTAATAAATTATAAGATGTTATTGTAATAAATTATTTCTTAATCTTCAAAATAAATCGATTGTAAGTCGTCTATTTTTTTTTTGTACAGTTGCTCAAGAGTGGGATGCACTACATTTGTATATTGCAAACAATCTTGATTGGATGACGGTATGGATTGAATGATGTCAACATTCTGGTCACACATTAACATGGGAAGGTGTATCTTCATTGGTTAAAGAAGCTCATCGTAATGGAGATTCTAATGTTATGCAAAGGGAAATAGATTTAGCATATGGTTTAAGAGATTTTCAGGTACGTACAAAATTATTAATCACCCGTATGTTTATCAACTCACGATATAATAATTTTGACATGTTTCACATATTATTGCAGGTTAAACACCACAAGGGTATGTTCTGTAATGGTGAAAAATTTCGCGTCAAAGTGTTGGATGACACGAAGAAAACTTGTGATTCTGGAATAACTGCAGTCTTTCAAGTGACTAATATTTCATCTAGAAATGACTTAGATCCTCAAGAGTCTAAAAATCAATACTATGGCATTTTGGATGATATACTTGAGTGCGACTTTAGTTCCTTCAAATTAGTACTCTTCGTTGTCAAATGGTACAGGCTACGACTTAATCCAAATGATCCTAATAGAACTGTTATTGAACATGATAATGGATTTACAATGGTTAATACAAGGTCGTTTGAGCCAGTTGGGGATGAGCCCTATGTTCTTCCAAGCCAATGTGAGCAGGTATTTTACTCAGAAGTTTCACATAAACCGGGTTGGTCATTTGTTGTTAGACATGAACCGAGAGGAAGGCCGATAAAGTATAATGCGATGGAAGAAGAAGATACCGAAGAAGTAGAAGATGATGTAGATGATGATCACGATCGACAATTATTGGATGATGTTCCTGAGACAAATTTTCATGAAGAAGAAGAAGATGATGATGCTGCTACTGATGATGATGATGAAGATGATGTTGATGTTGATGATGATGATGTTGATGATGACAACAACAACGACAACGACGACGACGACGACGATGATGATGACGATGATGACGAGGATGATGATGATGATGATGATGATGAGGATGATGATGATGAAATTTAAAGATATGCCATCAATCCTTAATGTATTTAATATTCATTTCTTGATAGAAATATATTTGTCTTAAATGGTTACATAGTTTATTCATTATCTATTTAAAAGCTATAAGTGTTATAATGTGTACGTTTTAATTTTTTTAATTTTTATGTGATGCTTATGATGGATGTGATTATGATTATGATGTGATTATGCTCACGATAATTGAATTACATTTGCAGGAAATTGAACCCCTTTCAAGAGCATCCCGCACAGTCTCATGGATCGACAGGTATAAGTCAATACACTTTATAGAAAGTCTATTTAATACACTTATCAATAGTAAGATTGATGTCTTCTAAGATCTCTCCCATTTGCAGGTACCAACAAATAGGTATTTGTCAGAAGTGTCTTCCTTGAGTGAGGGAAATATAGGAATAGAAGAGGAAAGTGAGACATGCAGTTTATCTAGAATAGGGAGATTAACTAGAGGTCAAAGGACTAGAAGGAAATTCAATAAACACATGAAATTTTTCCTTGCTCAAGGGGGGTCATGTTCTTATGATGATGAGACGAAAGGTGACATCGAGGTGCCCTTGAGGTACCAACATCTACAGAAACATTGGGTACCCAAGGAACTTCCTCCAATAAACACTGATTTTTGTGTTAATGAGAGGATATATCGCATAGCACCATCATCATTACATGGTTTGGGCCTATTTTCTATGGATGGCATAAAGGTGTCTTACAACAAAGTTTCTGAATTGATGGAGTATGTTGGACCATGTTACGATTACAAAAGTTGGATGCATATTGTTCAATATAAAAAAAGTATGCGTAGGTATGCACTCTCGGCAAATTATATACAACAGCAAGACAATAATCAAAGTAAAAGTGTGGCTATATACATTGATGGAAGGCCAAAAGCAACAGGGAATATTGTGGGTTTTATAAATAGTACACGACCTGGGTCAACTATAAAGCAACCCAATTGCATATTTGAGGCGCGCGAGGGAAATCGTGTATTCATCTATGTGATAAAATCAATACGTGCAGGGGAAGAGCTTCTTATTGATTACAATTTGAACCGCATAGATACAAACGAGGCTACTATCATGGGGGTGGTACATACTATTAAACCAACTTCTAATCAATGACTCCAACATACCATTTAGTTATTAAATTTTTGGCTAACATTTTTATACTTGATCTTTGACACAGGGGCACAATATGGAGCAACCGCCCGAAGGTGATGGTGATGATATTCCTAGCTCATCTACACATGAGCAGGTAAAACTCATTGTAATTGTGCAAACTAGATAGAAGAAAAATGTTATTTTTTTTAATGTTATTTTCTTCATTGTTTTGGAGTAATTTTGATAATACTAATACTATTGTTGTCACAGAGGGCCGGTGGTCGGAGAGAGGGAAAGCAACCTGCAGTCCCTCAGGAGTCCCCCCTTGTGGACCCTTTTTTTATTGATTTAGCAGAGACCGATGACCCGATCGGTTCCATTAAAAAGCTGCTAAAGAAAATTGGGAAAGAACTTCTACGTTTGGTATCCATACATCCTCAGACTCAGGAAATAAAAGACAGGGCAGCTGAGTTGTTGCGCACTTCTGAAAACTTTAAAGTAAGTATTAATGAAATTTTTAATTATTACAAGAGTTCAATAATGGTTTTTATGTTATGCTCTTTTATGACATTAATTAAAATATGTATGCATTGTCTTTACAGAGTTATTTGCATAATTTTGAACCCCATTCCCATGATGAGGCCGGTATTGCAAGTGGTTCAGGTAGATCACATGTTCCATTCCCCACTTGTGTTTTCCACTGAATATATATAGGAATGATCATAATCATTGACAATACATGCTCGAACAATCTTTTTTTTTAATGCTCTAACAATCTTGTCCATGCTAGTCCACGCGTTCTATATTTATGCATGCTCTAACAATTTTATTCTTCAGCTCCTTTCCATGATGATATGACAACGACGCCTCCATCCAGGATAGCCACAAATGTCTTGCCGACTGCCATGTCAACAACACACAGCCTAAATGCACCAACTGTTGCACCATCTACTGGTACACAAATCCCTCTTTTTCTCTCTTTTGTTATGTGTTTAAGTGTTATGTGTTTACGATGTAGATCCCTTGATTGTGTTTGTGCCATGGGTGCTCTGCACCAATTTATTTCCCTTGAAGTATTATTTCTTGGAGGCATTTGATAATGGTTTTCATTTTTTGCAATAGGAGATGCAACAAGTCTCGATGCAACATCATTTCCTGGATGTTCCCGTGTTCCTAGTATGGGAACGGTGAAGGATTGCGTATTGATCATCAGCGACGATGAAGGCATTCCCTTAAAAGTATCCAAACTTCTAGGTACTTTAAAGTTATTATTATTCTATAGTGATATAATAGTAATTTAGTTTTTGATCACTCTTCATCGACTAATGATCCCATGATTATTTTGTAGGGAATGATATTTTTTGGCGAAAACTTGGTGACGAGTGTTTGCGGATATTCGGGCCCACCATACGTACATGGTGGAACATCATATCCTAACTAAAACCCCAAACCACTATTTTGATTTCATATCATTGCTAGAATAGTTTTCCTTTTCATCAATTTCTTGAACTATATTAAAGGTAGCTTCTCTTCATTTATGAGTCTAACATGTTTTTTTTTACTTAAAAGGTGGAATAACCAAGATAAAAAGTTGAAGGATGATCTTGTACATAGTATGACCTAGCTTTTTGGACCTCGTGCATTCGAGAGAAACAAGCTCCTTGAAAGAGCTGGTTTATGTTTGAAGTATATTAGGGACCAGTACAGGAAATATTTAGAGGTTAACCCAAGGCACGAGCGTCCGCCTTGTGTTCTTGAGGCTGAGTGGAAGGGTTTGATTTTGGATGGAAAGTATAAAGCCGACATGAAAAAAGGAATTACGCCAGTAGAGAGTAGAGCAAGGTATGTGATACTTTTGAGAATGTAATTATGTACTAATTAACCTCTAAATTTTTCCTGTACTGGTCTCTAACATATTTCAAACTTTTCATAGATTGCCTGACACATCAAAGGCAACAAAGGCAAGATTAGAAAAGCACGGGACACACAAGCTCAGTTCTGGTGGTTTTTCCAAACTTCAAGCACGAGTTGTAAGTATTAGTAAATGAAAACTTGTATCAATTTTTTTATATATTGCAAGGAAATTTTTTTTGATCAAACAATGCAAGTAAAATTCACCATACCAAGAAAAAATGTAGGGGTCAGAGTTCAATAGATGCCTCACAGAAGAGGACAAGAGAATTGGCTTCCAACAAGGCTATAGAGCCGTGGCTAAACGGCTACGAGCTGAAATCAGTGTGCAAGGTTCAAATAATGATGCATCTGAGCCACAGGTAAATAAGCTAAATGAAATTTATTTCAAATTGAATACTTTACCAATTAGTCTATTTGATGTTAAGTTCTAATATAAAGTGAGTATATCTATTTTAAGAAAGCAATGATAACAATGTGTAGGATATTGGAATGCAGCCTGACAATCCTTCTACACAATCTATGCATAATGAAGGTTCGCATGATGTGCATCCTAGTGGTGGAGGTATACATTTGCTATTAAAATTTTTATATGTAATTACAATTGGTGTTTGGATTAATGTAACATTTTGTATAGCAACTGTAGAGGATTGAGGGGTCGGTGCTCATGAGCATGTTGAGGTTGAGTCTAGACAAAATGATGTGGCCAGATCAGGTAATTAAAGAGCGCCACAGTTATGTTCTTTAAAATAATTAAATACTTGTAACAATTATAATTAAATATTTTAAATTTAACTCTTTTATTTGTTATTGTAGAGGACCCCCCTTTGCAGCAGCATAGGAATTTGAGATCATCAAGAACAAAGAACAAAACAACTGATGAGGGGGGTATTGATGATAACACTGATGCTCCTCTTAGAGCTTACATAGAAAAAAAAATTAGAAAGAGAAAAAAGAAATGATTGTCATCTAAATACCTTAATTGATAATGACTGAATTTTATGTCTCAATGAATTTAATTATGTGCTAATGAATGTTCATGAATTATGTGTTTATTTTCATATTGATGAATGTTGCGTGTTAACGAATCTAATGTGTTAATGAATGTTATCATGTGATATTGATTGAATGTTACATTTTATTAATAATTGAAAGAATGAATGAATGTTAGATGTTAACGGGGAATGTAGAGTGATGTTAGGGGGAGGGGGGTGGGGCCAAATGAGCTTCCACCTTCACGTGGTTGGCCCTGTTTAGTAGAGAATATTAAACTATATTCTCGAAACAAAGTGAAGCTCAATAAGATACTAAATGAGTCAAAATGGTTATCAAGGTCCTCTATCCATAAGATACTTGTAGTCAAAATGGTTATTAATAAGATACTTGTAGTCAAAATGGTTATCTAGGTCCTCTATCCATTCCATAAGTTCTTCACCATTCAAACTTCCTCCATAACAAGGAATGTGCTCTAGGTTAGTCATGAAGCCTAGCATGGACTCTCTGTCAGATAGAGCCACTATTTCAGAGCCTTTTCTGTGCATTTCCTTCAAGCACTGTACAGTGTACGGATGTGAAAGGGAGGGCAGACCAGTGTGGAAGTTAGAGTATTTATATCTTATGCTTTGAGAGTTTATTTGGTAGATTCAAGACACCTTATATCAAAGTTATTCCTTTTTCTTATCTTTTGTTCTGTCAAACCCTCATTTTTTGGGTTATTGCATTCAAATGGCCTTAACTTGCAAATAAACCATAGGATATCCTCTGTTCTTTGTAAAATGCAAGTTAAGGGGGTTTATTTTCATATTTTAAAAGCTTTGGAATAGGATACTAAGCCAGAGAATTTCAAGAGCAAGCCCTAGGTAAGAATCTCAATGTTCTTGACTAGGAGTTGATGGTTTATGCAAGATCAGAGGGTAGCGGCAAGTAAAGGACCTCAAACCTTGTTGAATCTAGATCTTTAGAGCATGGTGGACATCTTCAAACTCTGATCTTGGTTTCATGCACCCATTTTCAATGCCTTGTTTTGGAACCCACACCCAAAGGCATGCATTAGGTCTGCGGACTCAATAAGGACATTGATATGCTGGAGTGGAGTCAGGGTCTGGGAGTTGGAGGATTGTTAGAACATCAAAAAGGGTACTCAAAAAACATATAAGTTCATAAGGTCCTTTGTCAAATTGAAGAGTTATTGCTGCAGAACAGGTTTTGGAGACCTACTAGAGTCACTAGGTCTATTTGGACCCGTTTGGACCACGACACACAGTAGCATCTACAGAGAAGAAGTTTGGTATGCAATGGTCTTGAAACCTCCTGAGAAATTCTTGGTATGCATTTGTGTGGTGCAAAAGCTTCGTTGAAAGAGAAAAAGAAGAAAAGAATAGAAATGATTTTTTTTCTTTTTATGTCATATACTGTAACCAGCTACTTATAACTTGCAAAAATTATTATAACCATTTGAAATTGAAACTTAGTTTAATGTGAAACTGAGAACTGCTTTATTAGAGCTTTCTGTGATTTAGATTCAGACATCAAGAACATTGTTTGCCTAATATTGTGATTAATGTTTATTTATTAATATCTCATACTGACAAACAATTGATAATTGTAGGGAAAACGTCATTGGGGGTCTTTGAGGATCCACCAGAAGCCAAGGAGAAAATGTATTCAAATGCTAAAGATGGTGTAACAGTCCTTACAGCTGTTGAACCTTGCTGTGTAGATCATCTCCGATTCTCCAAGTTCAACAGTACTGTGGTATTCCTTTGGATACTTCTAATGGTAAATTTCAGACATCAAGTTCTTTTCGTATGAAACTACTACATTTGTAATTTGTAGTTTTAAACTTTTAGTTTATAAATGTTCATCAGCTTTAGTTCGTATGCTGCCATTTCAAGTATGATTAATGAAGTTACCTTTATCACAGGATGAAAGTGAGCAGTCAGCATACTGGTACGGAGCTGGCAGCATTGATACGGTGACTAGGGCATCGTTTAATGGTGGTATTGTGTTTTCCCATATTTAGGGCATCGGCCTTTTGAAGCATTGCCTTCATCTTTCTTAAGTCTGAGTTTTAAGTTTGTTTATCTCTCTCGGCGCTGTTGAAAATACAAATGACAACGTTCTTGTTTGTTTTGCCCTTATATCCCGACGTGATTTCACGGAGGGTTACGGCGCTATTGAAAACACAAATGAAAACACAAATCCCTTGTGTAATTGCCACTTGAAGGAGGACAGTCACTGTAAAGACAACATGATAATGTACACTTACAGTGAGTGTACATTATCATGTTGTCTTTAGAGTGACTATCCTCATTTGTTGAAGAAGAAAAGCATTAATGTGGCTGAATAGAAATACATTCAAGTGGCAATCACACAAGGGACAGTCACTGTGAGATGTCCTCATTTGTGACTGTCCTTACAGTGAGTGTACATTATCATGTTGTCTTTAGAGTGACTGTCCTCATTTGTTGAAGAAGAAAAGCATTAATGTGGTTCAATAGCAATACATTCAAGTGGCAATTACACAAGGGACAATCGATCACTGTGAGATGTCCTCATGTGTGACTATCCTTGTCACAAATGAGGACATCTCACAATGACTGTCCCTTGTGTAATTCAAGTGGTAATTACACAAGGGACAGTCACTGTGAGATGTCCTCATTTGTGACTGTCCTTACAATGAGTGTACATTATCATGTTGTCTTTAGAGTGACTGTCCTCATTTGTTGAAGAAGAAAAGCATTAATGTGGTTCAATAGCAATACATTCAAGTGGCAATTACACAAGGGACAATCGATCACTGTGAGATGTCCTCATGTGTGACTATCCTTGTCACAAATGAGGACATCTCACAATGACTGTCCCTTCTGTAATTGCCACTTGAATGAGGACAGTCACTGTAAAGACAACATGATAATGTACACATACAATGAGTGTACATTATCATGTTGTCTTTACAGTGGCTGCCCTCATGTTGTATATTCTTCTCTGTAGATGCTACTATGTGCTAGGGAACTTCTTAGAACTGTTGGTATATTCTTACAACTTGTTACACCTGGGATATTCTTCTCTGTAGATGCTACTGTGTGCTGTGGTCCAAACGGGCCCATAAATGTGGTTGAATAGCAATACATTCAAGTGGCAATTACACAAGGGACAGTCACTGTGAGATGTCCTCATGTGTGACTGTCCTTGTCACAAATGAGGACATCTCACAGTGACTGTCCCTTGTGTAATTGCCACTTGAATGAGGACAGTCACTGTAAAGACAACATGATAATGTACACAAGTACCGTGAAGGTAGTTGCAAGTTACGGCTGTTTCATTGCATACCCGAAACAATGAAGATGTTACGGTCCACAAAACGTTTGTGCTTGAAAGATGAACAAATAAAATTAAACTTCTAAATAACCAAAGCTGCTAACAATAAATTCAACACAGATATGTCCTCATTTCTGGGTATTTTAGCTCTGTAACAGCTGAATACCAGATTACATAATAATGACAAAAGAAAAATAAACCCAATGTACTCAGAAATTGTAGCTGTGATTTCGCAGAGGGAATCTCTCTCGGCACTATTGAAAATACAAATGACAACGTTTCTCTACATTATCATGTTGCCTTTACAGTGACTGTCCCTTGTGTAATTGCCACTTGAAGGAGGACAGTCATTGTAAAGACAACATGATAATGTACACTTACAGCCCGTGTACATTATCATGTTGTCTTTAGAGTGACTATCCTCATTTGTTGAAGAAGAAAAGCATTAATGTGGCTGAATAGCAATACATTCAAGTGGCAATCACACAAGGGACAGTCACTGTGAGATGTCCTCATTTGTGACTGTCCTTACAGTGAGTGTACATTATCATGTTGTCTTTAGAGTGACTGTCCTCATTTGTTGAAGAAGAAAAGCATTAATGTGGTTCAATAGCAATACATTCAAGTGGCAATTACACAAGGGACAATCGATCACTGTGAGATGTCCTCATGTGTGACTATCCTTGTCACAAATGAGGACATCTCACAATGACTGTCCCTTGTGTAATTCAAGTGGCAATTACACAAGGGACAGTCACTGTGAGATGTCCTCATTTGTGACTGTCCTTACAATGAGTGTACATTATCATGTTGTCTTTAGAGTGACTGTCCTCATTTGTTGAAGAAGAAAAGCATTAATGTGGTTCAATAGCAATACATTCAAGTGGCAATTACACAAGGGACAATCGATCACTGTGAGATGTCCTCATGTGTGACTATCCTTGTCACAAATGAGGACATCTCACAATGACTGTCCCTTCTGTAATTGCCACTTGAATGAGGACAGTCACTGTAAAGACAACATGATAATGTACACATACAATGAGTGTACATTATCATGTTGTCTTTACAGTGGCTGCCCTCATGTTGTATATTCTTCTCTGTAGATGCTACTATGTGCTAGGGAACTTCTTAGAACTGTTGGTATATTCTTACAACTTGTTACACCTGGGATATTCTTCTCTGTAGATGCTACTGTGTGCTGTGGTCCAAACGGGCCCATAAATGTGGTTGAATAGCAATACATTCAAGTGGCAATTACACAAGGGACAGTCACTGTGAGATGTCCTCATGTGTGACTGTCCTTGTCACAAATGAGGACATCTCACAGTGACTGTCCCTTGTGTAATTGCCACTTGAATGAGGATAGTCACTGTAAAGACAACATGATAATGTACACAAGTACCGTGAAGGTAGTTGCAAGTTACGGCTGTTTCATTGCATACCCGAAACAATGAAGATGTTACGGTCCACAAAATGTTTGTGCTTGAAAGATGAAAAAATAAAATTAAACTTCTAAATAACCAAAGCCGCTAACAATAAATTCAACACAGATATGTCCTCATTTCTGGGTATTTTAGCTCTGTAACAGCTGAATACCAGATTACATAATAATGACAAAAGAAAAATAAACCCAACGTACTCAGAAATTGTAGCTGTGATTTCGCGGAGGGAATCTCTCTCGGCACTGTTGAAAATACAAATGACAACGTTTCTCTACATTATCATGTTGCCTTTACAGTGACTGTCCCTTGTGTAATTGCCACTTGAAGGAGGACAGTCACTGTAAAGACAACATGATAATGTACACTTACAGCCCGTGTACATTATCATGTTGTCTTTAGAGTGACTATCCTCATTTGTTGAAGAAGAAAAGCATTAATGTGGCTGAATAGCAATACATTCAAGTGGCAATTACACAAGGGACAGTCACTGTGAGATGTCCTCATTTGTGACTATCCTTACAGTGAGTGTACATTATCATGTTGTCTTTAAAGTGACTGTCCTCATTTGTTGAAGGAAAAAAGAATTAATGTGGTTCATTAGCAATGTATTCCCAGCATCTGTACCTGCATCTCTCTTATATACTACAAGTTGCTTGCCATCAGAAATTGCAGTTCCCTCACGTGACATTGATGGTGAAGTGTTCTTTTCAAAACCATCATCTGTGGTTACCAATGCTCCTGTTTTAGGCAATAAGTTTGTTGCATTCCATGAGCCATTGGTCAAGTTTCTTCTACGAGCTTCTGATGCCTCAAAATCTAAGCAGCGCCTACGCATGCCTCGTTGTGGTTGATTATCATTCTGTACATGAATTATAATGAGTAATCAGTTTTGGTCCTTGGAATATTGTATGTAACATGCACAGGCATTTCATGGCTAAATGAATCTATTTTAAAAGCATCAACTTTTCTTACATGATGCTGGATACATAAGTAGAACAAGTGTATATCAAATTGGAAGCAATCAGAACTCCACAATGACATATTATTTAGAGTACTCTTCAGTTTAAGTAATAATGCATATATTGACACTGTAAAGACAACATGATAATGTACACTCACTGTAAAGACAACATGATAATGTACACTCACTGTAAGGACAGTCACAAATGAGGACATCTCACAGTGACTATCCCTAGTGTAATTGCCACTTGAATGTATTGCTATTCAGCCACATTAATGCTTTTCTTCTTCAACAAATGAGGATAGTCACTGTAAAGACAACATGATAATGTACACTCACTGTGAGTGTACATTATCATGTTGTCTTTACAGTGACTATCCTCATTTGTTGAAGAAGAAAAGCATTAATGTGGCTGAATAGCATTACATTCAAGTGGCAATTACACTAGGGACAGTCACTGTGAGATGTCCTCATTTGTGACTGTCCTTATAGTGAGTGTACATTATCATGTTGTCTTTACAGTGGCTGTCCTCATTTGTTGAAAGAAAAAAGCATTAATGTGGTTCATTAGCAATGTATTAAATAATTTTACTTTTTTTAATCCACCCACGGGCGTCGCAATTGCGACGGCAACCCGTCACAATGCAATGCAGGCGCCCATCACAATTGCTTGGGAGGTCCGTCGTGATTGCGACGGCCCTCCGAAGCCATGCGACGGGGGGGCGACGCCCATGCCGCTAACAAATCTTAGTCACATTGCGACGGGATATGTGTCGTAATTACGACGGCTACCCATAGACGTCGCAATTTGCGACTAAAAAATAGCGACGTCTATGGGTGTTGCTATTGCGACACATAGCTATCGCAATTGCAACACATAGCCATTGCAAAATGCCCCCAAATGTATTAGTGTTATGGCAGAAGCTTTAGGGAGAGGTATCAAGAAACTTCAGGAAGAGGATAAGGTTAAAGGAATCAAGATTACTTTGGGAGTCGAGGCTACTACTCATCAACAATATGTCGATGATAATCTCATCTTTGGAAAAGCGCTATTAGAAGAAGCTCAAGCTTTCAAAGAAATTTTAAAAACTTATGCTAACGCTTCTGGACAATGTATAAATGAGGAAAAATCAGAAATTTTTTTTATCAATACTGAAGAGAGACGAAAGAATGAGATTAAATGTATTCTAGACTTCAAAGAAGGTTTCTTCCCATGTAGATATTTAGGTTTACCTCTGGATAAGGGGGTCAAATCAAATCACTTATGGGAAAGCACAATTCAAAATATCTCCAAGAAACTAGATCAATGGAAAGGTAAATGGTTATCAAATGTGGGAAGGGCTGTTATGATCAGGTCAGTCCTCTCTGTAGTTCCTATTTATCAGATGATGAGCATGAGAATCCCGACAGGTATTAATAAGGAGATTGCTCAAAAGTTAAGGAGATTTTTCTGGCAAGGGTCGGAGGAGAAATCTAAACTAGCTTTAATTGCTTGGAATAAGATTTGTAAGCCAAAAGAAGAAGGAGGTTTGGGAATAAAAGACCTTATGCTTCAAAACAAGGCCTTAGGGGCAAAATTAGTATGGAGAATGATTAAAAACCCAAAGGCAAAATGGGTTAAAATACTAAGATATAAATACTTACTAGGAGAAGAGGAGGAAAGTGTTTGTCGTTCTGATAATTATCCGACAGGCTCACGCATATGGAACTTCATAAAAGAATGTAAAGATATAGTATTAGAGTCCCTTTCTTGGGACGTGAAAAGCGGGGATAAGGCTCTTTTCTAGGATGACTCATGGGGTGGAAAACTGGCCCTACGTGAAATTCTTGGGAACAATCAGCTAATTGAACTAATCAAACAAAGTAAGGGAGAGCGGGTTAAAGACTATTTTTCACAAATCAATAATAGTGAGGGTAGCAGCTGGGCATGGAAATCTCTAGAGGAACTCAGACTTCCCCTTGATTTCCAAAATAAACTTAACAAGGCTCTACAAGAATGAAACTTCTATCCACGCTCTGGGGAGGACACAATTATATGGGCTGCCTCAAAGAGTGGTGTATACAACTCAAAAGAAGGTTTCAAAGTTATTTCTGGATTAGATAATCCACCCACCAGTCTTCCCATTGATCTATGTTGGAATAGAAACTGTCTTCCTAAGGCAGGTTTATTCTCATGGGCAGCTTTACAGAAAAGGATTCTCACCGCTGAATGGTTTGAAAAAATAGGGTACCATGGTCCTTCTAGGTGTGCCCTGTGTGAGAAAGAAAGTGAGACAATTAATCATATTTTGTTAAATTGTGAGTATGCCAATAAATGCTGGCTTTGGGTTCTGGAGAAATTAGATCTGAAGACTGCTCTTCAAAATGATATCACAAAAGTTTTTATTTCATGACAAAGATCATGTGAGGATTTATACAGTAAAATGAGATACATAATCCCATCTCTGTTAATCTGGGAATTATGGAAGGAAAGGAACCGTAGGATTTTTCAAGATAAAAGGATGAACATTGAGAGTTTTTTGAACAAATTAGAGGCAAATATAGTAGAAATTACAAACAATAGAAATATGCTGGGACAATCAATGATGGAATTCTCACTAGAAGACAACAACCAGAGAAAGAAGTGGTATGGCTTGAAAGTTCCTCCCTGGATTGGATCTAGCATTGACAATAAATCCTTATCAAGGGCGAACTATAAATGGAAACCACCGGAGCAAGGATGGATTAAGTTGAACTTTGATGGGGCAACTAGGGGAAACCCAGGGGTGGCGGGTATAGGGATATGTTTACATAATGCGGAAGGAAAGTTATTAGGAAGGTTAGCAAAACCTATAGGAATTAAGACAAATAACGAAGCTGAAATAGAAGCTATAAGATTAGGTCTGGCTTGGTGCAAAAAATGGAGGCTTAAAAGAATTGCGATTGAAGGAGACTCAGCTATTATTATAAATGCAATAAGACAGGGTAGAACGCCGAACTGGAAACTAAATAGTGCTATTGAACAAATATTGGAATCTCTTGAAGTTATAGGAGATTATACAGTGAATCACATTTACAGGGAGGGCAATATAGACGCAGATAAGTTAGCTAACCTAGGAGCTGACGGGCAAGAAATTGAAGAAATTCATGAGAGTCTAAAAAAGAACTCGGAAGGTGAAGAAAAATGATTTCAAAATAGGAAATCAAGATTAGATGTAAATAAATGTAAATGAATTTAAAGGTAAACAAGTATAGATACATTTGCGAGTATAGTATAAAAATGCAAAAATACACACAAACACGCACAAACACACACACATATATATACTGCCCTCTTACATAGCAGACTTCAAGATAGGGAATGTAAGAAGTTAACATCTCATTTAGTCAAAACAATCATCATATATTAAGGGCATGCCAACCTACAATGAAGTCTCATCGATCACAAAAATGATAATCTTTAAAACAGAAAATGTTATGACAAATTAAAAGATTCGTAAAGTGCCCATAAATTTCCTATGTTCATAGCAAGACTGTCAATAGAAATGGACTCAGATTGTAATGTTTTATTTAGTAGACTAACTCATGGATTAAGATTTGAAATTCCTTAATCTCATCAATACCTAACCTGAACTAGCTTTATGAGGATTGGATCATGAAAATGATTAATTAACTGTAAATTAGGAGAATAGAGGTTGCATGGTGTCTTTCTATTTTGCAGGTATATAGGGAAAGCATAACAGACCAAAAAGGCAGAAATAAAGAAAAAGAGGCTCAAGAACTTATCAAAGCTAAGACAAATACTCGAAGAGCGAGGATGAGAGAAAATAACACGATTTTTCAAAAGCACAGTTAAAATTAAAGGAAGGCTCATTAGTTCTAAAGATAAGAGCAAGGTATATGTAATCTCAATCTAAATAAATGTACGACACAGGATGGGAATGCTTATCAGTTCTTCTTAAAAGACCATTGTATATAAAAGATTAATATATTTGTGTTCACTATCATGGAGGTATGCCTCCATTAATCTGTCCTAAAGAGGGAATGCCCTCTTCGACTCCATCAAGTGGAGCTTTGTAATCCTACGCTTGTAGAAACTCTAAACTTGATTTGTTTCTGGACAAAAGTCCCGGGCCAGACTAGAGGTTTTCTTCCCCGTTCTTTCCTACCAGTGCCCGCACGAACGGAGGAAAATGTAAAAAGATAAATTTTAAATAGATAAAATCAAGGCTTCGGCCGTTTATTGATAAAATTAAAAAAAAATAAAAAATATGATTTAAAAAAAAAAAACTTATCTTGAACTTATTGAGACTTGGGTACGCCCACGAAATGATGTATAAATCTCGATAGATATTGAGCCATGGGTATGCCTATGGTAGCTATGTATATTTACAAATCTCGACAATTGTCGAGTCATGGGTATGCCCATGTAAATTTTGTATAAGTACAGGACTTCGGTCCCGGGCAAGGCTGGAGGTTTTCTCAACCCCGCTCTTTCCTACCAGTGCCTGCAGTGAGCGAGGTCACATTGTAAAATAACTTTTATATTAATAAAAAACTTTCAGGGCTTCGGCCTTTTACCAATCAAAAAAAAATAAAAATTCAATTATACTATTGAATTTGTTATCCCACTATTGAATTCATTTATCCTTAAATATTCACCGATTTTATTCATATTGTCAAAGATCTCTTTAAAATTATATATATTAAATTCTTCTCTCCAATATTCCTCACTAGGTCGAGTAGACGAAGGGAAAACGAAGCAAACTAATAGCTATATATCGCATAATTTTCCTTACTTTAATATGTGCTCCAATTCTAGATATAATATATATCATAGATGAAAGAGGTTTGCACTTGAATAACCTTATAAGAAAATTTTATTTGTAGAGCTCAAATTTCTTTTATATTTTATCTTCAAAGTTATATAATATTCACATTGAGTGGAAATTTTCTCTTCAAAGTTATGTAATGTTCATTATCACTACACTCTTCATATTTTTGTAATGTGATAATAATTTTCCCTTCAAATTTTTGTAATCTTCACAATGACGGAAAATTTGTCATATAATGCATGCAATGTTTACATCCACTAGAATTTTCTTTAAATCTATGGTTTTTTTTTTAGTTCTGCAATCATATGCTTTTTCCTATTGTTTTTCACCTATAAATGTAATTCAATTGTTTTTATTTCTTTTTTATGTAAAAATCTATTCAATTTTTTTGTTTATAAATAAATAATTATAATGACTCATATTTTATAGTTTTATTATCTAACATGGATTGGATAAGATTCATGATGCCATTTTTATAGTTATGTCTCTCAATATAATTAAAGTTTTTTGCTTTTCTTATGTGTATTGTATGTCTTATAGACCATGGTGTCATTCTAGAACACATAACAAATCAAATCCATGGTGTCATCATAGTACATAGAAAATGTTCTTCTTAGAGTCTACTTTCCAAATATGTAATTTATTTCATTACCCAGATGGTAGAAATTGTTTTTTAGTAGACATGTCTAAAAACCACTTTTTCAAAATGTTTGTTTTGAGACCATACCACACACGTGTACAACCACCATATTTTGACCTAAATAAATGTTTTTTTTGTGAATTCTTTTGGGGAAAAATACATAAGACACCAAAGATAAATGATCATATTTTTTCTTTTTTTAATTGAATTTTTTTTAAATAATTTTTAATTGACTGTAAAGTCTATTTTTGAAACCTTTGGTGTATGACCACCATAAATTGATGTAAACTTAATATTTTTTCAATTTTTTATTTTCAAGGAAATTCTATATATATTGACATCATATAATCTATTATTCAAAAAATGTAAAAACAAAAAATTTATTAAAATTTTAGTGAACCTCACAATTTCAAGTTTATTTACCAATTGTGATTAATAAATAATACAAAAATAGTGAAATTAATCAAATCGCCACAAAAATTATATATTTGAATTCTTGATAGTAATAAATCCAATGGGTTTTCATTTCATTAAAATATTCAATAGGGAAGGCCTTCAAAAAAAATATGACAAGGCAAAACCTGGGATTCTAGTGTTGTAGCCATTATTTTGTAGGGCTAAGGACAAGCTTGGTCCCACCAAGCCTATCCTGACCCAAAATCCAATGCAAAGTGTGGCTTGTGAATTTAAATTTTAAAAAATGCCTACCTGTTTCTTAAATATAATAACTTGTTATGTAAAAATGAGTTTCTAGGCACAATTTTTTTAAAAAAAAGTCAAAACAGGTGCCCATTTTGAGAAAAATGAGTACCTATTTGAGAAAAATGGATACCCATTTTTTGAATTTTTGGATCAGGCATCCAAGCCTAAAATGTGTATGCATTTTTTCAAAATGCGTACATGTTTCAAGTGGGATTTCTAAGGTTGGAAAAAATTATGCCGAATTGGGACCCAACTTCTTGCACTTACCCATTATAGATCTAGGACTAAAGACAATTAAATCCTATGAATCTAAGTGCATGGGATAAATTAAATAGCAGAAATCTTATTGTTCTAGTGATTTGGTCATCTTTTAATCATGTGAAAATATGGAGAGATAAATCTGATCTCTCATACTTGCAAAATTATTTTTCTAGTAGGGAGCGGGGATGGTGCTAAAGAGAACTATGTGACTTTCCATGTAAGGTTTAGAGTTTAGGAATTCTTTGCACCTTAGTCAATCCCTAAGATTATAATAACATTGATAAGCAACATATGATAACGAAGTTAGACGCTAATGTAGTTAGAGAAGTGAATGAGTTGGAATTAAAATATTTTAATGATAGATGTAATATTGTTTTTCTCCTCAAAAAGACTCTATGTGATCATGAGATCAAGTAATTAAAGTAATATTATTGTTTTCTTAGTTTTAAGAATCAATTAACAAGCTAGCTTATAGAAACAACCTTTCCCTTGTCACCTAGGGGAATGTAGGTAGGTCGTGATTCTTCCATGTTGCTTGGCTCCAGTCCTTGTGCCTCGGCAATGGCCATATCCCCATCTTCTTTCAACTCAACCCTTTCCTCCTTGTCACTAGTGTCAATTCTGTCCATTCTCATGCAGTTGTGATTCTAGTTTGCCCCTTCATACTAGTGTCAATTCCATTAAATATTGAATGTAGCTATGAATTGAGTCTTCTCCTTAATTCTTCCTCAATGAATATAGCTCCATCAAGAAAATCACATTTTATTTGATACTAGTTTTCCTAGCACCAAAAGGACTAGCATCCTCAATCACCAGAAAAGGAAAATTTGGCACTGGTTTTCCATCCTATATGGTGACCATGTAATCCTTATGGTAAGGGATGGCAACTAGTTCCTCATTAATATCTCTCAAATGCTTATCTAGATCCCCAAGAAAATATTTGAATATTTTTTAACATAGCCTCTCAATATCTCCTTTGGACTCGCCCACATGCAGGGCCTTTGTAATAAGCAATGCAAGGAGTTTTGTGTTGAATCTATACTTGTGGGAAGTGAAAGTCAACTCCCCACCTAAGATTCTCTTCACTACACCAATTGCCAAAATATGAGAGTGAATAAACACCTCTTTCATCCTCTTATAAGAGTGAATCAACAGCTAAATATGAGATGAATGTGGGATTCCATTACTGCTCACTTCACCACTTAATTTAGCTAACAATTACGACTTGAAGCTAATGGAAATAGACCCAAATTATTTATAGAAATATTGTGAATAAACCTAATTTCTCTCATGGGGGGGGGGCAATTAATACATCATCATATTTCTTTCTATTGTATCCATCATCATCATGCCACTTTAATCATTTATATCATGTCCCCATGTTGCTGCTTAAATAAAAAAATTTCCTATCTTTATGTTTATATCTTTCCTTACATCAATGCATGAGATCATGGGTGGAGATGCAATTGGTCTTCACCTCTCATGAGAAGTTGACAAGTGTCAATTTGGGAGGAGATGAGAGGACGAGGGTAGTTGGGAAAGGAAGACTTTGGAGTGTAAGGAAGACTCGTCATGAAGACATTCTCCAAAGTACATGTGGATTTAAAATCAAGTAATATAAAATTCCTTAGAGAGTTAATGAAAAGGGAAGGAGACCCATGTGATGTACCCTCTAAGTAGATAGCCTTAAAGGCTCGGAGGACAGGTGGGGTTAAGTGACTTTGTCATTTAAGACATGAATTGACCCATTCCTTAAACACTTGGATTAGGAATGTGCACGTAATAAGGAGAGGATGATTAGGCTAATTGAAAAGATTAAGGATGAAGCGGGAAAGTTAGGAGAATAGAAGTGGGTGAGGGAAAATGAGATTTTTTAATTAATTTAAATTCCAAATTGAAAGAAGGGAAAAAGGGAATTTAACTATTTATAAGCATGAGATTTATTTAATTATCAAAATGATAGGAATAGTAATTTGGGTATTAAAACATATACTATTTTTCAATTTTATTTCTGTGTCTTAAAGCCCACAAAACTACAGCTGATCTGCATGGGAAAACTTGCCCTCAACGTATCTTAGTTTGAACCAAGTGGATGGTAAAATTGACGTCCACGTGGCAACCATGACCAAATTTATGGTAACCTGTGGAAATTTGATTGGTTAAAATTTGGTCTGAGAAATTTCCAGTAGTCTGATATCATGGCGCCCATCTTAGCTGACTGCACTCATTTATATTCATATAATGCTTAGAAAATCATTTGGCCAATCTACAAGTTTCCTAATGTGGAGGACTTAGACTGAGACAAAATAGCTTGCTGCTTTCAGTCAATGTTCAATATTTTTGTTTAAAAAGGTGGCCAATCTTGTTCAGATTCCAACTGACTTAAATGTATGAGAAAAAAATTCTCAATGTATAAAATTGATATTCAAAGTTCAATGAATTATACTAGCTTAGAATTAGTCGGAAAAGCAGCTCCCTCCACATGGCTCAAGATTTTTAGAATCCTTCTGCATGTATATAAGTTGGCATGCTTGCCCAATGCAAAGGCCATCAACAATTGGTTTCTCCTTCACATCTTATTCCATGGGGGAGTTCACATTGTTGCAGGATTTGCATTACTGGAATGGTATGTTATTCAATAATGCAGTAGATTTAGATGAAACAATGTTGGATTTGGATTCAAGTCTGTGGGAATTGCCTGTTTGGAGAGACCCATTTTTTGAAGATGGTGGATCATTAGTATCAGAATTGCTCTATTATGATGCAGAATTGTTCAATTATGATCAGAGATTCTCTGATTTCAGTTCAAATGCAGCTGCATCATATGGGCCAGAGGTTCTTGCAGTTGAAGACAATGGGTCTTTATATTCTTGTTCCATGGAACTTGAATTGTCTTCAATACACGAGGATTTAATGGAGGAAATAAAGCCAGAGCAAGTACCCAGAAAGACTCAGGGGATTTCTGATTGTGAAAAGGTTGCCATGAGCATTGAAGCTGAACAAGTTTCCAGTGTAGAAAACAATAGCGAAAACGATGTGGGTTGTGTGGAGACTGAACATCGTGACCTAGTGCCTACTACAAGAAGCTTGGGCCAATCGAGTCAGGCCCCCAATGCCTGGGTGACTGAGCCTCGTGACGTAGTGCCTACCTCAGGAAGCTCTTGTCAATCAAGTCATGCCCCTAACCCCTCTGAAAGTCGGGCGTCTGGAAACTTGATTTCAGACTGTTCAGACTACAGGGGAATCCTAACCATTCATCTTCTAACAGCATGCTGTGAGGCCATATCAGTTGGGTTTCATGACCTTGTTGAGATTTTGCTTTGTAGATTGCAAGAAATGGTGTCTCCAACTGGATCCACCATAGAGAGGGTTGCTTTCTATTTGTGTCAGGCATTGCAGCATCTTCATGGTGGTGAGCCCATAGAAGTGAAGATGTCAAAATTAAGGGACATGGGGGCTTTAAGTTTACTCAACCAAGTCTACCCATTTATCAGAACACCTCATTTCACTGCTAACCAGAGCATTCTGGAAGCAATCAAGGGCCCAAGAACAAAACTGCATATTATAGACTTTGACATAATGGAAGGGATGCAGTGGCCACCATTGATGGAAGCCTTGAAAAGTGAAGGTCACAAAATTGGGCACCTCAAAATCACAGCCCTTAAATGGGATTGTGATGATGAAAATGATGAAAGTGATGATGATTCAATGCCCTTGTGTACACACACAGGCAGAAGATTATCTGAATATGCAGAGTCCCTGGGGATTCCATTTTCATTTGAGGAAACAACCTTGGAAAGCATAAAGACCAACAAGGATGAAATTGTAGCTGTGAATTGCATGTGGGAATTGCCACATATGTGTGAGAGAAGCGGTAAAACCTTAATGGGTTTCATTCATGGCGGGCGCCAGCTCAATCCTGATATCCTGACCATTGGAACAGGGCCTCCAGATGAGTCCCATGAAAAGATTAACTTGTTGCAGAGTTTTGGGGAATGTCTCAGAAATCTCTGTGCATTTTTTGACTGTTCGGAAGCGGCATTACCAGAACAATTCGGGCTTGCAAGAACAAAGATTGAAAATTTGTTCTTGGCTCCAATGATTTGCAGACCCTTAAATTATTTTTCTTCTGAAAATGGCGAATTGGATCCTCTGGTAATGGACATCTCACTCAAATGCGGCTTCACTCCAGGTGAAATAAGCAAGAAAAACGCCATTTTTGCAGAGCAGATGCTCCCAATTCATTAGAGTCGAATTGGAAGGTTCTCACCAGATTCTTCTCCGATGGCATTCCACTGTTTTATCTCGCGTCTCGGTTTGGAAACCCATTAACTAACTACTGTTTTATTTGTCGCGATGATAAATATCCTTGGATTATATTCTTAATTAATACTGTTTATTATGTTCTTATATGATTTTAGTTTCTGGATTCAATTGTATAGCATTATTTTTGACCAATGTTTCGGATCGTACTAATGGATCTGATGTTCTTATATTTTAAAGTTTTGATGTACAGAAGTACAAAAAAAATTTACGGTCGAGACAATAAGGGGATGAAGATTTTGGTCTATTTTTTAAGGTTAGACTTATCTATTTAAATATTAAAAAAAAAAATTAGTAGATTTGTATAAAATATTCAATTGAGGGAGTAAAATCCAAAATGTTAATGTTCTATGCTTTGTTCATACATAGTTGTTAATACAATTGGTTGTCTATATCTAATATACAATGGATTCGACTTCTAATTATAAGTGTGTTTCATATTTGAATACATTTCAACAATAAATTATTATTGGTCATGGTTAATGTGTTTTTTCAAAATGTATAAAATTTAGGCAACTAGCATATCTACACATTAAAAATTATATGTAAAATATGTCTATTAATATCAAATTTTAAAAATAAATTGATGTAGACAAAGTAATCTTTATGTAGCAAGACCATTTGCACATCTGTCTTCCAAACCATTAACAAAATAATAAAAATGAAAAAAAATTAACTATTTTTCAAAACAATGCTTTCGGAGTCCACATTTTGCTTTAAACACATTCAAATCTTTGAAAAAGTGGAATGTGTTTGCATTAGATTTGTTGTTTATCTTTCTTATGCATATATGAGAGCTCGTTGACATTAAAGAGTTACACTTATCAACTAATTAAAAACAAATTAAATCTAAATTCTACTTTATGCAATAGGTTTGATTTGTTTATTACTAGCTACAAATCAAATCCAATTTATGCTTCATAGGTATGTGCTGCTTATTAATAGTTTTTTGTTTTTCTTATAAAACAAATCTAAATTAATCAAATTTAAAAATAGTTAATATGTCAATGGGCCCTTGGTCTACTGGTGAAGTTGAATGGCTCCAAATGAGCCCACCAGGGATCAAATCTTGTTGAATGCAAGGCTCTGACATCATAAGGGATGAGGCCGAGATCGTGCCCCGAGCGAATTTGGCAGAATGGATACCCCTCAGTCCTTGGTGTAGATCTCTACAGTTTTGTTGACCATTAGTGTTTCACACTTAGTCATATATCTAGGCAATGATGGTCGGTCATCATTGTGACCGAGTCATTTTGTAAAGGCCAAGTTTTGTATTGTATACTTACCAAGCAATAGTACTGCCGAGTAAAGTCATGGTCACTATGTGTTTGTAATATGCCGAGTATAGTTGTTGTTGAGTTACATATATCAATGATTACCGAGTGACAGTGAAGTTCAACCGATGCCTAGTATAGTTAATGCCGAGTGCCAGGAATAACTTTTGCCGAGTTAACCAGGAATGACATACAAGTTTGGAATGGCACAATGATCGAGGTAAATCATTTTTGGTGATAATGATATTTTGTATCTTGTCTATTGAGGTAATTATGGAGGTAATTATGCATCCATTTTATCATCATTGATCCCTATGTAATACCTAGAGCCAATCAGAAAAATGTATAGTTTAGGCGGCAATAGAAATGAATCTAAACCATAGATCTTGAATCGGTAAAACATTTTTGTTATTATATAAGGGCAAGATCTAAACCAAGAGAAGTGTGTGAATTAGAGAGATAAGAGATACTGAGATCAAATGAGTATGAGAATGATCAGAGATATATATTCAGAATAGTTAAGTATTCAGACAGAGTCCAGTGACCGAGCTAAGCAGTGAAAGGACAGAATCAAGAAAGATCAGATAGAAGAGATTAAAATATAAAGTAAAGAGGAGATTTGTAATCTACATACAAGTGCAAACCAAAAGATCAGGTACTGAGATATTTTGACCAGTGTATCAGGGTAAATCTCTTAACTGAGTAGTCTTAACAAACTTTATGTAAATCTCTTTACCAAGTGCTTACTTTGTTGTAAGTTTATAAATCCTTTAACAAGGTAGACTATGCAAGTCTTTTAACTTTTGACAAAGCAGACCTTTCACAGGGTAGATCATGAATTGATCACATTTTGTAAGCCTTAACAAGCAAAACTTATTACTGCAGTAGTGAAGATTTGTGGGTGTCATCCCCATCCCAGTTTTACCTTTCAAGGGTTTCTGGGTTACCAAAATCATGGTGTTATGAGTGATTTCATGTATACTGCTTTATATGTTTTGTTTCTTACAATGATCAAGTTTTGTTTATGTCATGCATAAAGTTTTATCAGATTAAAAGGATAAAAGTAGGTAATATCTGATTCACCCCCCCTCTCAGTATTACTTTCCCACTTATATTTCCAACGATTGGTATCAGAGCAGCAAGGTTTATCTTAAGGAAGTCTAACCACTTGAGGAAAAAGATCTTAAAATGGAAGCTTATAAACTGGGGAAGATCATAGAGAATCAAAAGATTGAAGTACAACTAGCACTACAACAATTGGAAGCAACCAGAGGAGAATTGAAGAAATCCTTGAGCAAGAGAAGAGAGATTGCAATTCAACAAAATGAGCCATAGTACAAGGAAGAAGACATCTCTAGACTATTTGACAATGGTAACTCTGCCGAGAGTGATAAAGCTATAAAAGAACCACTGGAGAAAAATTCCATACTAAATGATGACATCAGAACTCTAAGGAGAGAACAAGAAATTCAATCTATCAAACTTTGTGAATTAGTGGAACAGAAAAAGAAAACTGAAGATGATAAGACAATGGCTGAGGAAGACAAAAGACAAATTGCAATTAGGCTAGATGAAAGAACAAGTCACATGCAAAGGTTGACTAATAATCAACTAGACATGGTAAATCAGCTATTGATGGTTAATTAGGAATTGGGCAGGAAAGATATGGAAATCAATCAACTAAGGTCTAAAAATGATCAGTTGAAACATGATTTGAGAACTGAAAAGGAAATCAATGAAAGGATGAACAAACCCAATGAAGCTGCAAAATATTTTGAAGAGCTGTTAAGATCACCTAAAAGATCCAGTGATAGATGTAGACTTGGACTAAATGAACATTCATCTACTGAAGAAGGAGAATCATCAATGAATGGAGAACAGAAGATTGCTAAACCAAAGAACACCAAGCCCACATGTCATCACTGTGGAAAGCCAGGACATACAACCAACATATGCAAAAGCAAACATGGTAAGTCTGAATCTAAGCCTAAGTTTAATGGACATTGTTTTAACTGCAAGAAGAATGGACATCAAGCACATGAATGTAGATCTAAGGCTAGCAATTCATCCACCTCACCCAAGTTTCAAGGAAGTTGTTTCAATTGTCAGAAATATGGGCACAAAGCTTTTGAATGCAAATCTAGACCAAGGTGGTCATCAAATGAACAAACCAAGCCAGTCACAAAGCACAACTGTTACAATTGGGATTACAACATTTGAATTTCCATTATTGTGGTAAGTATGGACACATCAGAGAAAATTGCATGAAGACTCACTTTAGAGGCAAATCTAAAAGCTAGATGAATGGAAGCATGGTCTGTTACAAAATGTAATAAGGTTGGTCACTTATAGAAAGATTATAGATCACCTATGCCGAGCAATGATAATAATCAGAATGAAGGTATCTGTGAGAAACTAAAGAGTCAGATGGAAAAGACATGGAGGAAGAAAGAAGAAGAAAACTCAAGCGAAGCTAGCACATCTGCGATCATCCAATCCAATGGATCAGGTGATCAGACTTCTTCTAATTAAGCTTGAAAGGTATGTTCGGAACTAAGTCTTGCAAATTCTTATCTTTCATCAGTTCCTAACATAGAAGTGATCAAAAGTCCACATCTGCATAGATAAAGATGCATTAGGATATATTTGAGCAAAATAGAGAATTTCATTTTTGATGTCGAGCATCAGTGTCTTGATTGAGATATCAATGTATGCCGAGCACCTACTATGGCCAAAATGCTATGTATGCTGAGTTGTATCACAATTGTTATATGGACCGAGCTTGTGAGTTTGCTGAGACAGCTGTAATCTACCAAAATTTGTAAGGAGCATTTATGAGGCCCTAATTCTATTTTTCGGATTCTATAAAGTGGAAAATTATCATTAATTTCATTTCACCAAGCTATTCAAGATTTCAGAGAGCAATTTAGAATTTGTGAAACCAGATTAAGCAAAGCAATTCTGAATTTTCTTAGCGTGCCATCGACAAAATTCATCTACAGGGTTATTGACAAAAAGGCACTTTACCGAGAAAATATTTTCTTTTCAAAAATTACAATTTAAAATGGCATCATCTTCATCTGCACTAGTCAAGAAACAAGGGATGGAAGTTTTCAATGTCCAACTTGTAAGGAATGAAGTTTGCAAATCGAAAGTATTCAAGGCAATATCAAAAAGTGCTATTAAAGGAGATTTGAATGGAGCCCTATCTTCTATTCCGAAGAATGTGTTATTGATGAATGACGTTAGGTCTTGCTATATGTGCAAAATTGGAGAAATTAGTGATTATGAGATCAGGGAAGCATATGACAAACTATGCGTCAATGGAGTGTTGAAGCCGGAACATAAGGTTGTTGTCGATCAAGGGTTAGTACATGCCCTAAATTTCTCACAAAATTTCAAAGTGGAATGAATAAAGATCGTTCTGGGTTGAGTACATGACATGCAGTTATGGCTGGAAGATGGACCAGTGAAGATCACAAAGGAAATGATACATAAAGTCATTGGTTACCCTACAATTGACGGAAAGAGAATGATGAAATGTGCAGGAAAAGAGGATATTCAAGCTAACACCTAGGCAGTTTGGAACAAACGCGGAATGAAAATTTCCACCATAACTGATCTGGAAATTGACTTCGATGTTAGATTCATCTCGTACAAGTTCTATCAATCTAGTCGGTTGGACAGTGTCCCCTGTATGGCAGTGGACCAAGCATGGAAGATAATTAAGAAAGGACACACGTATGACCTTGCCGAGCTCCAGCTAACTCAACTTGTCGAGAACTTGAAATCCATCTAGATGGTGAAGAATTCTATGTGTAAGTTTGGTTCCCTACTGATCTGTCTATTCTTTTATGTCAAGAAGTGTTTTCCTACACATGGAGATGTAACATGGGATAAGAAGAAACCTATCACTATTCAAATAAATGATTTTATAAACCAGATTGGTGATGATTTTGAAGGGATAATGGATAATTATTTCATTAAATTTAAGAAGAAGATGAGAAATAGGACTAGAGTCCCCGTGTCTTTGATTGAGAAATACAGTAAGGATATATGTTTTCTAGTAGACACAGACTTTACTTATGCACAGACAGTCCTACCTAGGGTTTCATGGTTAATGCCTTTACCCTATGAACTCAACATAGATGAAGCTACTATTGCAATCACAACCCTCTTAGTAAAAGAAATTGATACTAAGGCACCTTACTTTGGAACATTTGAAGAAGCCAAATCCAAGATCTCTTTGGGATTATTGGCTGCCACCACAAAGAGGAAAAGAAAGAAGATAGTGAAAAATCTAGAAGAGTATGTTAAAGAATTTGAGAAGGATGCACCACTAGAGTTGACCCAAGGATTGGGAGAAGATGAACAGAATGCAACCAGTGGTAGTGAGAAAGAAGAAGAAGAAGAGAAGAAACTAGTAATTTCTGAGTCCCCGCCAAAGAGAAGAGTGTTGAAACGTAAAGTGTCAAAGACACCATCACTAAGGCCTCAGATTAGAAGAACTACTACCGAGACTCCTAAGATGCCTCCTACATCTGCAAAGTGAAAATCCGCTCAACCCAAATTAGTGCTAACTAATGCTATGAAGAAGCAGAGAAGGAAACTTGTTTTAACACAAGATGATGATGAAGAAACTGAAAGTGATGAAGGAATAAAGGGGAAGGTTACACAACAAGGTACACATCAACTCACTGTTGATGAATTATGTCTTAAGATTACTAGCACTGTAGCAGTAGATGAGGTGAAAAGATTAAAGTTTGGAAAAATGAGCATTGGAGATAAAGAGAAAGTTGAGGATGCTATTCTTGAAATGTTATGCATTTTCAAGATGCTGCCAATTGAAATTGAAAGCAAAATTCCAAAGGAATTATGCAACAGGGTTGCACAGAAATGGGAGTATGCTCTGCAAATAGAGAAGGAAATAAGGGAGAGTACATTAGCATAAGTTGAATCCACTCTCACCCCTACAAACATCAAATAGATAATTGAGCAATACAGAGGCAAGTTTGATCCTAAACTTAGAGCCTATCTAATTCTTCAACACAAGGTTGAAGATGTTGTACAAGAAAGCATTAAAATTTGGAAGGTATTGTTTGGATTGTTACCCGCCCAGGATGAAGGAAAAGATGCTACTACTTCAACAGTTGTTGAACCTGAAAACAAGAAAAATAAAATGCAGACTAATACTCCTAAGAAAGTGAAAACATAGGATACATCTGAGGTTCACATTGTTGACATACTCGAGGAGAGCCCCATTAAGAATTCATTCTTAACTGAGGATGATTTAAAGAACATGAAAGAAACTGACACACCCTTGCCAGGTAGTAACACTGTACTGTTACAAGTCATGGATTATCCCACCATTATGAGCACACAATCTTCTAATGAGAATCCTACTCTACCTTAAGTTGCTACTAGTGACAAGTTAGTCGGTACAAACCTTACCGAGGAACCCATCAAGTCGGTACCACTAACTCAATCTCCATCTGCCGAGGAAGAAGACAAAGCAGAAGACAAAATTCAAAGTCCTCAACACAACAAAGACGAACAAGGAATCAAATTAGATGAACAAGTTGTTAGTCCTCATGTCGAGGATAAGGGGAAAGAAGAAGCAAACATCAAAGGAAAACTCATTGAAGAACAAGAGCCAAAGGAACAAGAGGCAATAAAAGCTCTTGTACAGATGTTGAGTGGAAGCACCCCACTGAGAGCACAAAAGGAGAAAGATGAGGTAACAATTGATGAAGTCATTGTTATTCCTAAATGGGATACAAATAACCTTTCTTATGAGCAACTGTAGATAATGAAAGATTTGTTGATAAGAAAAAGCAGGCAAGCAGAACTCCGAAGAGAGCATCAGCAAAATCAGGTTCTTCATGAAATCAAAGATATATTTAATGAAGTATATGACTTATCAGATGTAAATAGTTCCATTCCCATATTGGAACAACTTGTACACATTGTTTAGAAATTCAATAATGAAGTTAGCTGTGCAAGTGATAAGTTATTTGAATGGTCAGAATGGTGGTTTGAGACCAAAATGCTAGAGAAGATATCTGCCGAGATAGCAGTGAAACAAGTTGAGCTGTCCAATTTGGTAAAGGAGACTGAGGGATTAGTTGTGAACGGACAGTTGCTATTGGCCAAAATATATAATGTTGAACTGTTCACATATGAGAATCAACGATTGCTTGATACTCTCAAGCAAGAGATTAAAGCTACAAGTCAGTCCCTAACCTTGGATGCAGACACCAATGCTACACATTATGTCAAAATCATGCAGACACAAGGTAAGTTAGATGAGCTGATGGCTAATGATGGCAAGATTAGTTCTCACCTACTCTCTATTCAAACTATTTTGACACTGCATCTGGAGGCTATACAAAGAAAGTTAGCAAAGGCTAAAGCATTGATCCAAAGTGATCCACATTTGTCCATAGCTGAGATTCTTATCAATTTAGCTATCAATTTAGAAGTGTAGACAGAATTTTTGAACATTGCTTCAACTGCTTGGACAAATGCACTCTACATGATCATGATGCCCCATAAACCTTTTTTGTAGAAATTTTGTGAGCTACCTACTGATGAAGAAATTAGTTGTGTCAAAAATGGGGGGAATCATCATGACACAAGTACAGACAAGGACAAAATAGGGACAGGTAATAAAAAAAAATTTTGAATGTATATATATCTCAGGGGGAGTATTAAGCTAGTACAAACATACTTTTGTAATTGTAAATACAAATGTCATGCCAAAGTGTTTTTGCCACTAATGTCAAAGGGGGAGATTGTAGATCTCTATAGTTTTGTTGACCATTAGTGTTTCACACTTAGTCATATATCTAGGCAATGATGGTCGGTCATCACTATGACCGAGTCATTTTGTAAAGGCCGAGTTTTGTATTGTATACTTACCGAGCAGTAGTACTGCCGAGTAAAGTCATGGTCACTATGTGTTTGTAATATGCCAAGTATAGTTGTTGCCGAGTTACATATATCAATGATTACCAAGTGACAGAGAAGTTCAACCGATGCCAAGTACAATTAATGCTGAGTGCCAGGAATAACTTTTGCCGAGTTAACCAGGAATGACATACAAGTTTGGAATGGCACAATGATCGAGGTAAATCATTTTAGGTGATAATGATGTTTTGTATCTTGTCTATTGAGGTAATTATGCATCCATTTTATTATCATTAATCCCTATGTAATACCTAGAGCCAATCAGAAAAATGTATAGTGTAGGCGGCAATAGAAATGAATCTGAACCATAGATCTTGAATCGGTAAAACATTTTTGTTATTATATAAGGGCAAGATCTAAACCAAGAGATAAGAGATACTAAGATCGAATGAGTATGAGAATGATCAGAAAGATATATTTAGAATAGTTAAGTATTTAGACAGAGCCTAGTGACCGAGCTAAGCAGTGAAAGGACAGAATCAAGAAAGATCAGATAGAAGAGATTAAAATATAAAGTAAAGAGGAGATTTGTAATCTACATACAAGTGCAAACCGAAAGATCAGGTACTGAGACATTTTGACCAGTATATCAGGGTAAATCTTTTAACCGAGTAGTCTTAACAGACTTTATGTAAATCTCTTTACCGAGTGCTTACTTTGTTGTAAGTTTATAAATCCTTTAACAAGTTTGACTATGCAAGTCTTTTAGCTTTTGAGAGAGCAGACCTTTCATAGGGTAGATCATGAATTGATCACATTTTGTAAGCCTTAACAATCAAAACTTATTACTGTAGTAGTGAATATTTTTGGGTGTCATCCCCACCCCAGTTTTACCTTTCAAGGGTTTCTGGGTTACCAAAATCATGGTGTTATGAGTGATTTCATGTATACTACTTTATATGTTTTGTTGCTTACAATGATCAATTTTTGTTTATGTCATGCATAAAGTTTTATCAGATTAAAAGGATAAAAGTAGGTAATATCTGATTCACCCCCCCCCCCCTCTCAGTATTACATTCCCACTTATATTTCCAACAATTGGCTCTTAGCCAAAGACGTCAATCTTGAAAGGAAGCCAAAGTGCGGAAACACTTCCAAATGCTAATTCTAACAGGAGAGATGATATTGAAATTTATCTCACAAAACCTTAGACTATTGCAAGCTAAATAAACACATACAGAAAATGGATTATATACATAAACCCATAACACCAAATATTCACAGGTGGAGGGAATTGATTATGGTGAAATATTCTCTCCTATAGCTAAGCTGACATTTATTGGATTCTTGTTATCACTTGCAGCAGCTTATGACTTTGAAGTTGAGCAAATGGATGTGAAGACAACACTCCTTCATGGTGATTTGGAGGAGGAAACTTACATGTCACAACTAGAGCATTTTGTTGAGAAAGGTAAAGATAACCTTGTTTGTAAGTTGAAGAAATCCCTATATGGTTTGAAATAGTCTACTAGAATGTGGCATCAAAATTTTTACACCTATGTGTTATCTTTGGGATTTATGAGATCTAAATCGGACCATTGTGTATATTATAAATCTAAAAATGGTCACATTCTTATCATAGTCTTGTATGTAGATGATATGTTGTTTATTGGGAATGGTAAAAGAATGACTTCAGATTTAAAGTCTCAATTAGTAGGACAATTTGAAATGAAAGATCTAGGTGTAGCTAGATATATTCTTGAGATTGAGATCATCAGAGATAGAGCTAGCAGAAAGCTTTGGATGAGCTAGAGGAAGTATGTTAACTCTGTATTGGATAAATTTAACATGACAGCTTGCAGGCAGTTAGTTGTTCCAATGTTACATGGGACGAAGCTTTCTATGGAGGATTGTCCAAAATCTCCTACTGAGATGGAGGACATGTCTAGAGTACCTTATGTGAGTGTTGTTGGTAGCTTGATGTATTCTATGGTTTGTACGAGGCTAGATATTGCCCAAGTAGTGGGAGTCCTTAGTCGGTATATGGCTAATCCTGGAAGGGTGCATCAGGATGCAGTTAAGAGAGTGTTCAGATATTTGAGGGGTGCATCTAAGTATCGCTTATGTTTTCATGGTAATCCTACTATATCTCGACATTCTATTTGCATTTTTGGATATGTGGATTCAGATTAGGTAGGTGATATTGACACAAGAAGATCCACTACTAGATATGTTTTCATGATGTTTGGTGGTGCAATTAGTTGGATGAGAAAGCGACAGGCTGTAGTTGCTTTGTCCACTATGGAAGCAAAGTACATGGCAGCTACTCATGCTTCTAAAGAGGCAATTTGGCTTAAGAGATTGTGTTCTGATATTGGTTTTGATGCAAGACAGATTACTATATGTTGTGACAGCCAGAGTGCTATTATATGTTTAGTAAAAAATGCTACTTTCCATGCCAGAACAAAGCACATTGATGTACAATATCATTTTGTTCGTGATATGGTGGAAGATGGAAAGGTGAAGTTGGAAAAGGTTGCTACTTTGGAGAATGTTGCAGATGCATTAACAAAGCCAGTGAGCACTGAAAAGTTTAGATGGTGTGTTGGTTCTATGGGCCTTGGGGTCTATGCTGTGATACAGTAACTCCTGTAAGGTCTTCGTCAAGTGGGAGATTGTTGAGATTATTTTATTTATTCTTTTTGGAAAGATGCTAAATGAAGATGAAATCTTCCACAAGGATGGACTTGGAGAAGAAAATAGAATGTTTCCCTATTTCTATGATTTATTCTCTTTGCTTTTTTTTAAGGCAAGAGTTGTGCATGGAGGAAGTTTCTAAAATAGTTTGTAGATTCTTTGAATGTAGATGCTTTAGAAACTATTTCCTCTTGTACGAAAATTGTATAAGTATAAGGCATTGTTTTAGAGAGAGAATTGTTTGAAGAGTGTTGTTATGCTACCAAAATTATTCTAGATTTAGATATCACAACTGATTACTCTTGTATAGTTGTGGCTCTGGAGATTGAATTGTAACTTTGTTGTTGATAATACAATTGAGTATGGCTTTGGAGTGGTGGGTTTTTTCATGTAAGGGTTTCCCATGTATATCTAGTGTTATGTGTTTATGTGTATAATCCATTTTCTTATGTGTTTATTTAGCTTGCAATAGTCTAAGGTTTTGTGAGCTAAATTTTAGCATCATCTCTCCTGCTAGAATTAGCATTTGGAAGCATTTCCACACTTTTTTTCAAGATTGACCTCTTTGGCTAAGGGCCAAGGACTGAGGGGTATCCATTCCACCAAATTCACCCGGGGTATGATCTCAGCCTGATCCCTTATGATGTCAGAGCCTTGCATTCAACAAGACTTGATCCCTAGTGGGCTCATTTGGAGCCATTCAACTTCACTAGTAGACCAAGGGCCCATTGACATATTAACTATACAACTAGAATCCAACAAAGAATATCCAAACCTCTCAAGTGAATAACTAAATTTATCAGGTCGATGTCTATCATGAGTAGACCTCCTCAAAGTTTAAGGTTCAGGTTCTTTCTCTTCTTCAAAACTTTTAGAGATGCTTAGGCTCTCCTCATTATCAAGTCCATCAGGAGCTCATAGTTATTCTTCCTTAGAGGTAATAGGAATGTGAACTACTTCCTTTTTCTGCTTCTCTTCATTCTCTAGTTGCAAATCAACTATGGAAGGTTTCAGCTCACAAAATATCACACTTCTACTATAGAGCACCTTCTCTGCAACTGGATCCCAAAGCTTGTAATCTTTCACACTAACACCATAGCCAATGAAAATACACTTAACTTCCTTGTTCTCTAACTTTGATCTTTTCTCACTTGGCACATGAGCATATGCCTCACAACCAAAGACTCTGATATATCTCAATAAGGGCTTCTTTCTAGACCACGCGTCCATGGGTGTCTTCTCAACAAGTGTTGAAGTAGGAGAACTATTAATTAAATAATATGCAATGGCTATAGCTTCAGCCCAAAACTTTTGTTCAAGGCCAACACCACTCAGCATTATATTCATCCTCTCTGCAACTCCATTTTGTTGTGGAGTGTATGGAGTTGTTTTATGTCTCTCAATTCCATGATCCTTACAAAACCTATCAAATTATGCTTAACAAAACTCACCATCATTATTAGTCCTCAAACACTTAATTTTTCTACCAGTCTGATTTTCAACCAAGGATTTAAATTTCTTAAATCGACTAAAAACTTTCTATTTACTTATGAGGAAATACACAAATGTCCTACTATAATAATGTATGAATGAGACAAAATACAAAGATCTAGATATCAAAGGAACATTAGCTGGACCAAACACATCTGAATGAATATAATCCAAAACCCCATAAGACTTATGAGAATTGGAATAAAATGAAACATGGTGATGTTTACCATAAATAAAATGTTCACAGAAGTCAAACTCCATATTACAATCATCAAGGCCTTCAACAAGGCTCTTATTTTTCAGAGCTCTAAGGCCCTTCTCACCAATGTGACCAAGTCTTTGGTGCCATAACATTGTCTTCTCAGCAGGGAGCTTCATCTCCAAATTATTAGCACCCTTAGGTACCCAAAAAGCATGACCATCAAATGTAGAAACAATGGTCTTCTTCTTTTCGTGATCTACTGGTGAGGATGAAGAATCTAAAGCCCTTTTCTTAGACTTCACAGAAGCACTATTGCATTGAATCATGCATGCATCTAGCTTATACAAGGTGCCCATCCTAACACCCTTATCAAGTACCATAGAGCCTCTTGTCATCTTCCATCCAACACTCAAGAAAACAACCTGGACAACCACGTCACAAGCTTGCTGACTGAAAGTAGGTTTCTTGCCAAACTACGGATATGCAGTACACCATCGATCCCCTTCACTCTACCATCAGGGAATCTAATCTTGGCCCTACCACATCCAACAATATTCAGGTGATATTTACCACCCAAATACACCTTTCCACCATCAAACTCTTCATACTTTGAAAACCAATCTCTGTGAGATGTCATGTGGAAAGAAGCACCCGAATCTATCAACCACACATCTTCTGATGCATGTGTTACCAAGGCTACAAAAATATCATCTACGTCATCTTGAGAATATTTATCAGTGTCAGAATCAGAGTAATCCTTTTTACCTTTCTTTTTCTTCTCCTCTTTGTAGTCTTTTTGAAGATGACCAAGTTTGCCACAATTCCAACATTTTTCCTTGGACTTTCTACCAGGAGACTTTGATCTCCTAGGAGACTTGGATTTTCCCTTCTTATATTTTCTTTTCTTTTCTCCATTGTTCTACCATGAGCAACTAGGGCCTCCTTAGCCATTTCAAAAAAAATTCTTCGCATCTCTTTAGATAACAACAAACCAACCACATCCTCCAATTTGAAAATGGTTGTTGTGCTTCCAATAGCCATAACAAGGTGATCCCATGAGTTCGGCAAAGAACATAACAAAAGCATGCATTTATCTTGATCATCAATCTTATCACCAACATAATTCAACTGAGTAATTAGCATATTATATGCATTCAAGTGATCAGTGACAGAACCTCCTTCCTCCATTCTCAAAGAATACAACTTCTTTCTTAGAAATAACTTATTTACCAAGGATTTCCCTTGATAAATATCACCAAGATTCTTCCAAAGAATAGTTGCAGTCTTATCTTCATGAACATTCAGGAGTACAAAATCAGCCAAACAGAGTCTTATCATACCCTTGGCTTTTCAATCCATCTTATCCCAATCTTCCTGCAATGTAGTTTGAGGTTTCGTTGAAGAAATCACATCCCATAGATCTCTATCTACAAGCATGTCCTCCATTTTAAGTTTCCATAGCTCAAAATTGTTGCCATTAAACTTATCCATTTCTACTCTTCTAGATGTGCTTGCCATATCTAACCTACAATAAGATTATGAAAAAACAACTCCTCTAGAAAACTCCCACTAAAACTAGATCAACACAAAAAACCTGTCTACCCAACAACAATAACAAAGTTGGCCAGGCTTTGATACCAATTGAAAGAAAGCCAAAGTGCGGAAACACTTCCAAATGCTAATTCTAACAGGAGAGATTATGCTGAAATTTATCTCACAAAACCTTAGACTATTGCAAGCTAAATAAACACATACAGAAAATGGATTATACACATAAACACATAACACTAGATATACATGGGAAAACCTTATGGGAAAAAACCCACCACTCCAAAGCCAGACTCAATTGTATTATCAGCAACAAAGTTACAATACAATCTCTAGAGCCACAATTGTACAAGAGTAATCAGCTATGATATCTAAATCCAGAATAATTTTGGCAGCATAACAACGCTCTTCAAACAATTCTCTCTCTCAATTCTCTACAACAATGCCTTGTACTTATAGAGTTTTCGTACAAGAGGAAACAATTTCTAAAGCGTCTACATTCAAAGAATCTACAAACTATTTTAGAAACTTCATCTATGCACAACTCTTGCCTTAAAAACAAAGCAAAGAGAATAAATTGGAGAAACAGGGAAACATTATGTTTTCTTCTCCAAGTCCATCCTTGTGGAAGATTTCATCTTCATTTAGAATCTTTCCAAACAGAATTAATAAAATAATAAATCATGATAAGGCTGAGTCACCTTATCCCAACAAGGCTAAGGCTTGTGCTCCCATATCAAGTAGAAAAAAATTCATGGTGGCCCTTTTTGGGTTGGTTTGCTCGTAGACTTCCTACCTTTTTGGGCAGTCATGCTCGTAAGTTTGTACCTCCATAAAAAAAGTAGTTAATATTAAAAAATATAAAGAAACTAATACTTGCAATTCAATTATACTATTGAATTTTTTAACCCATTATTGAATTGATTTATCCTCAAATACTCACCAATTTTATACATATTGTCAAACATCTCTTTAAAATTATATATATTAAATTCTTCTCTCCAATATTCCTCACTATCTCGAATAGAGGATGGGAAAACGAAGAAAAACTAATAACTATTTATCATATAATTTTCCTTACTTTAATATGTACTCCTTGATTCTAGATATAATATATCATAGATGAAAGAGGTTTTCACTTGAATAACCTTATAAGAGAATTTTATTTGTAGAGCTAATATTTGTTTTATATTTTATCTTCAAAGTTATATAATATATTTAGTGGAAATTTTTGTTGAAGATTTTCCAGTAAGCTAGTGTTGACTGTATCTTTGTCATTGATGACAACATATGGTAAGCAACATCTGTTGAAGTTATATGTAGAGAGCCTTGAACATATGTTGTATGTATATGTTATCAGTATGATATCATAGATGCAAAGGTTTATTCTAAGTGCAGACAATTGTGCAGTTTTTTGTAACAACAGTGTTCCTGATAGTGTTGCAAGTTGAGTTTTGTATGTAATTCACAGTATAGTTATTATGGAGCCTTGCGCGTTTATTTTTGTGTTTTAGACATAATAATGAAGCTATGTTCATAGACACAAAGTTAGTTGGGTAGTTGAAGTTGAGTTATGATGTTTCTATTTGCCAGTTATAGTTTCAGGAGATTATTTGTTGAGAGCCGACAATATTTATATTGTTTATGTAGTTATGCCTATCATTATGGTATGCATGTTTGGTTTCATGTTTGGTTATGAGCTAAGGTTGTTTGGTTAAGAGTGCATAATGTATTTCAGGTTGAGATAAGTTTCAGTTAATTTGGTGGAGTCGACAGTGTGAAGCGAGGCGTCTACTCATATTGGGTTGTGCGGTCCCATTTATGTTGTGTGCTTAGTATAGCCATTGGAGTTTCTATTGAAGACTTGTATTGTTTCACTAATATGATTTCAAGAAGGTCCTAATAGGCTGACTTGATTATATCTTTTGGAGAAGGCTACTTATAGCTGGTTAGTTGTGATTATTGATTGTGAATCAAGGAAGCAGAATAAGGTGCGAAAGTATTGAGCCAGTAAAGCCATATCAATCATCAGTTGAAGATCTATGTGAAGAATCAAGGAGTGCATGTTATTCATTGGAATTGATCTAGACAGTAGGTCTAATTCACAGTTCACCAAGATCTAGATATAGTGTGTACCTATTGTGCAAAAGGTTGCAGCCTTCACCATTTGAGCAATGTGCTCCCAGACAATGTGTCCTCACCTTTAACAGGGTTATTTATTCAAGACTCCTAACAAGGTCTGACCTTTGACTAGGTCACTGTACTTCATATATTGTAAAGATCAACTCCTAAAATGGTTGTAAGATTTCTAACAAGGATCATTATACTCTAGTGCAGTTTATAGTGGGTGCTAATTCCCACCGAGGTTTTTACCTATTTTGGGTTTCCCCATAACCAAAATTCTGGTGTTGTGTTAGGTGTTATCTTGTTTTGTTTATGCTTAATGTTCTTATGTACTAGATTTGGATAAAGAATTGAATCTTGTATATAACTGATTCACCCCCCCCCCCCCCCTCTTAGTTATCTCTTGGGACTATTCCTAACAATTGGTATCAGAGCCAAGTGCCTCAAAGAGAAAGTTTAACAGCTTGAGGTTGATCAGGTGGTGTTCTTTAGAAAAGAAATTCTTAAGTTTGATGGAGAGAATTATCTAGACTGGAAGAACAAAATGATAACACATTTGCAGTGCATTGGTTTCTACATTTTTGAAGTAGCTACTCAAGATGTTCAGGTTCCCTCTCTAAAAGATCTTGCCAAAGAAGATGCAACTATTAAAAAAAAGGAAATATTCACTCAAAATGCAATTGCCAAAAAATCCCTTATCAGTGCCTTATCTGACAATAATTTTTTAGAGATCAAGAAAGTAGACAAAGCCTACAAAATATGGAATTATCTAGAAGATATGTTTGAAGGATATATCCAAGCCAAGAATGCGCATAGAAAGACATGGAAGAAAAGATATAATACTTTGGAGATGCTACCTAAAGAGAACATCAGAGCCTACAATCAAAGAATTAATGAAGCAGTTGTAGGAATCAGAAACAATGGTGGAGAGATCTTGGAAGAAGACATTATAGATAAATTGATGACTACTCTAACAGTAGAATATGAGAGCAAGATAAACATCCTAGATGAGACTATGCAGTTTTCAAAAGACTTCAAGAGAGAGACCTTAATCAGCAAGATTTCAGAATTCAAGATATCAAGATTGAAGACAGAGCATAAAAGTGAAATAACATTCAAAGCCTTAGTCCATGGTAAGAAATCTTTGAACACTTCTAGTAATTTTGATGATGAAGATGATGATAAAGAACTAGAAGAATTCATTGCTATGGTTGCTAAGAAAGAAAGAAAAGGAAAAGGAAAATATGAAGGTCAATTACAATTTAAATTTTTTTCATGTAACAAGATTGGTCATTTTGCATCTAAGTGTCCTACAAGAGTCAAGAAGTACAAAACTAATTTCAAGCCTAAGTATACAAAAGAATTTTACTATGTTGAAGATAGAGTAACATATGAAGATTCAGCAGAAGATGAAATTGGATTTATTACAATTAAAGATATGGAGAAAATTTTTGAGGACATGGATATTGAAGATGAAAAGAAAGTAGAAGAGCTAGCATTGATTTCACAAGAAAACATCAAAACCGATTGGATCATTAACAGTGGATGTTCACATCACATGACAGGAGACAAAGATAGATTTGTACATCTAGATAAGTACAAAGGTGACATTGCTAGATTTGGAGACAACACTCCTAAAACTATCATAGGAAAAGGAGCTATCACTTTGGATGGAAAGAACAACACTAATGATGTTCTATATGTTGATGGTTTGAAGCATAACTTACTGAGTGTTGGACAGTTACTTGACAAAGGATATTAGTTGGAATTCAAAAACAACAAGTGCATCATTAATAACAAAGGAGTAATGATTTCATCTGGTTCAAAAATAAAAGGTAATGTTTTTCAACTTAATTCAAAAGTAAGTTGTTTTGTTACAAGAGTAGATGCTAGTTGGTTATGGCACAAAAGACTATGTCAAATCAATTTTGACAATATAGTAAAGATAAGCAATTAAAGGCAGTAAGAGACCTCCCTAGTATTGAAAGACCAATTGATACAATGTGCAGGGAATGTGTGATGGGAAATTATGTAAAGAACTCATTCAGAAGAAAGCAGAATTCAGCAGAGAACAAATTGGATCTAGTGCATACAGACCTATGTGGACCAACTCAAACAAGATCATACTATGGTGAAAGGTACTTTATTTTTTTTGTTGATGATTATTCTAGAATGATGTGGGTTGCATTCTTAAGAGATATATTTGAAGCATTTGAGAAGTTCAAAATATTCAAAGCTAAAGTTGAAAATGAGTCTGGATTAAAGATAAAATTTCTAAGATCAGATAGAGGAGGAGAATTCACTTCTGACAAATTTGATGAGTATTGTGAAGAACATGGGATAAAGAGATAGCTAAGTGCACCTAGAACCCCTCAACAGAATGGAATTTCAAAAAGAAGAAATAGGATCATACTTGACACAGTGCACACTATCATGATTGAAGGAAGAGTTGCGCACACCTATTAGAGAGAAGCAGTCAATATTGCAGTCTATACTATCAATAGAATTCAATTAAGGTCAGACACAGACAAAACACCTATAGTTAAATACTTTAGAATCTTTGGAAGAAAGTGTTACATCAAGAGAGATGATGGTGTTGGTAAGTTTGATGCAAGAAGTGATGAAGATATTTTTCTTAGTTACTCTACTAAAAGAAAATCTTATAGATGTTTTAATTTGAGATTGAAGAAGATCATTGAAAGTGCATATGTAAAGATTGATGAAAATTTTATGATTCAAGAGAGATTATATGATTATGCACCTATGATCAAAAAAGAACCTAGACCTATCAGTAGAGAAGAAAATGTTGAAGAAATGTTTGACAGCATTGATGTATTAATCAGTGAACCTGAAATAAGTAAAGAAGAATCACAAAAGATAGATGAGAGAGTCACACCTAATGTTCCAAAATTCACATCTAGATACCATTCAAAAGAAGATATCATTGAATATTAGAACAGAAAAGTCATGACAAGATCAAAAGAAAAAAAATTCAATAGTTGATGAAGTGGTATGTTTACTTTCACAAATTGAACCTTTAAGTGTTGAAGATGCATGTAATGATTCAGATTGGCATGAAGCAATGAAAGAAGAGTTAGATCAGATAGTTAAGAATGATAAATGGGAATTGGTCCCCAAGCCTAGTGACAAAAATGTGATTGGAACCAAGTGGATATTCAGAAACAAGATGAATGAAGATGGTACAGTAGTAAGAAACAAAGAAAGACTTGTATGTAAAGGATATGTGCGGAGAGAAGGAATCGATTACTCTGATACATTTTCCCCTGTAAGCATATTGGAAGCTATAAAGTTATTTCTAGCCTATGCAACATACAAAGACTTTAAATTATATCAGATGGGTGTCAAGTCAACATTCCTAAATGGAGAATTGAAGGAAGAAGTCTACATAGAGCAACCTGAAGGATTCAATTTATCTGACAAACCTGACATGGTTTGCAGACTAAATAAATCCCTAGTAGGATGATTGCAAGCTAGTAGGCACCCCTATGATAACAAGAAGAAAGCTTTCAAAAGATGATGATTCTATAGAAGTTGACAAGACTCTATAGAAGTCTATAATTGGTAAACTCGTATATCTTACTCAATCTAGACCAGGTAATTCTAATGCAGTTGGTATTGTTGGAAGATTTGCAGCTAAACCTAAACAAAATCATCTTATGGCACTAAAGAGGATATTTAGATATTTGAAAGGAACTATAGACTATGGTTTATGGTATCCCAACTCAGAGAATGTAGAACTTCATGTGTATACAGATGCAGATTGGGAAGGTTGTGTTGATGATAGAAAGAGCACCTCAGGAGGAGCAGTATTTCTTGGAGATAGACTAGTTACTTGGACAAGAAAGAAGAAGAATTGTATTTCTCAGTCAACAGTAGAAGCAGAGTATGTAGTAGCAGCATTAAATTGTTCTACAATTGTTTAGATCAAGCAGATGATAAAATATTTTGGAATCCAGATTGATTATCCTATTGTTATTCATTGTGACAACACTAGCACTATCAATATGTCAAGGAACCATGTGATGCATGCAAAGACAAAACACATTGAGATAAAATACCACTTTCTAAGAGAGAAATTTGCAAAGAAAGAAGTAAATTTGGATTATGTGAATACTAAAGAACAATTAGCAGACATATTCACAAAGCCATTACCGAAGGATACATTTGAGTATCTCAGGGAGACGATGGGAGTAATTCCATTCCCTAGATCTGATTAGAGTTTGCAGTAGTGCATCATTCCTTAGTGACTAATGAATGGTGGACTACTCTACTTCAGCAGTAGTACCCGTGCTTTTTTTTTTTTGGTAGTACCCTTTTCCATATATGTCAAAGGGGGAGTATATAGACATGAAAAACAAAATAGTTGATCTATTATAAGGAGGAGTATGAAGTAAAGGGGAGTATATAGTAAGAAGATGTAGCAGTAGATATTCAGAGCATTCAACAGTAGATGGAGAAATCATTTTTGGGGGAGTATGTTGTTGATGAAATGGAGAATGTTATTATACTTTTGGATTGGTGGTGTTTTTCATTTCATATGTTGCCATCAATGCCAAAGGGGGAGATTGTTGGAGATTTTCCATTAAGCTAGTGTTGACTGTATGTTTGTCATTGATGGCAATATATGGTAAGTAGTGTGCATTGAAGTTATATGTAGAGAGACTTGAACATATGTTGTATGGATATGTTATGAGCATGATATCATAGACACAAAGGTTGATTCTAAGTGCAGACAGTTGTGCAGTTGTTTGTAACAACAGTGTTCTTGATAGTGTTGCAAGCTGAGTTTTGTATGTAATTCACTGTATGGTTACTATGGAGCCTTACACATTTATTTTTGTGTTGTAGACATAATAATGAAGCTATGTTCAAAAACATAGCATTAGTTGTGAAGTTGAAGTTGAGTTATGATGTTTCTATTTTCTAGTTACAGTTTTAGGAGATTATTTGTTGAGAGCCGATAGTATTTATATTGTTTATGTAGTTGCACTTATCATTATGGTATGCATGTTTGGTTTCATGTTTGGTTATGACCTAAAGTTGTTTGGTTAAGAGCACATAACATATTTCAGCTTGAGAGATAAGTTTCAATTAATTTGGTGGAGCCGACAGTGTGAAGCAACGCATCTACTCATATTGGGTTGTGCAGTCCCATTTGTGTTGCGTGCTTAGTATAGCCATTGGAGTTGTTGTTGGAGAGTTGTATTGTTTCACTAATATGATTTCAAGAAGTTCCTAATAGGCCTACTTGATTATATCTTTTGGAGAAGGCTACTTATAGCCAGTAAGTTGTGATTGTTGATTGCGAATCATGGAAGTAGAATAAGAAGGTGCAAAAGTATTGAGCCAGTAAAGCCATATCAATCATCAGTTGAAGATCTATGTGAAGAATTCGAGAGTGCATATTATTCATTGGAATTGATCTAGATAGCAGGTCTAATTCATAGTTCACCAAGATCCAAATATAGTGTGTATCTATTGTGCAGAAGGTTGCAACCTTCACCATTTGAGCAGTGTGCTCCCGAATAGTGTGTCTTCACCTTTAATAGGGTTATTTATTCAAGACTCCAAATAGGGTCTGACCTTTGACCAAGTCACTGTACTTCATATATTGTAAAGATCAACTCCTAATAGGGTTGTAAAATCTTCTAACAATGATCATTATACTCTAGTGCAATTTATAGTGGGTGCTAATTCCCACCGAGGTTTTTACCTATTTTGGGTTTCCCCGTAACCAAAATACTGGTGTTGTGTTAAGTGTTATCTTGTAGTGTTTATGCTTAATATTCTTCTATACTAATTTGGATAAAGAATTGAGTCTTGTAGATAACTGATTCACCCCCCCTCCCCTCTTAGTTATCTCTTGGGACTATTCCTAACAATTTTCTCTTCAAATTTTTGTAATGTGATAATAATCTTCTCTTCAATTTTTTGTAATCTTCACAATGATAGAAAGTTTTGTCGTATAATACATGCAATATTTACATCTACTGAAATTTTCTTTAAACCTATGTGTTATTTTTAGTTATGCAATCATATGTTTTTTCCTATTGTTTTTCACCTGTAAATGTAATTCAATTGTTTTTCTTTCTTTTTTATGTGAAAATATATTCAATTTTTTGTTTATAAATAAATCATTATAACATCGATTTATATTTTATAGGTTTATTGTCTCTCATAGATTGGATAAGATTCATGATGCCATTGTATAGTTATGTCTCTCAATATAATTAGTTTTTTTCTTTTCTTACACGTATTGTGTGTTTTATAGACCATGGTGTCATTGTAGAACACATAACAAATCAAATACATGGTATCATTATAGTACATAGAAAATGTACTTCTCAGAGTCTACTTTTCAAATATGTAATTTATTTTATTACCCAGATGGTTGAAATTATTTTTTAGTAGACATGTCTAAAAATCACTTTTTTCAAAATGTTTGTTTCGGGACCATACCATACACGTGTATGACCACCATATTTTGACCTATATAAATAATATTTTGTGAATTCTTTTGGGGAAAGATACCTAAGACACCAAAGATTGATGAGCATATATTTTCTTTTTTTTATTAATTTTTTTAATTGACTGTAAAGTCTATTTTTGAAACCTTTGGTGTACAACCACCATAAATTGATGTAAACTCAATATTTTTACAATTTTTTTATCTTCAACAAAATTCTATGTAGATTGACATCATATAATTTATTATTCAAAAAATGTAAAAATAAAAAAATTATTAAAATTTTAGTGAACCTCACAATTTCAAGTTTATGTACCAATTTTGAGTAATAAATAATGTAAAAATAGTAAAATTAATCAACTCACCATAAAAATTACATATTTGAATTCTTTATAGTAAGAAATCCAATGGGTTTTTGTTTCAAATTAAAATATTCAATAGGGAAGGCCTTCAAAAATATTATGACAAGGGAAAACCTTGGATTCTAGTGTTGTAGCCATTATTTTGTAGGCCCAACCAAGGATAGCCTTGGTCCCACCATGCCTATCCCGACCCAAAATACAATGCAAAGGGTGACTTGTGAATTTTACTTTTAAAAAATGTATACATGTTTCTTAAATATAATAACTTGGTGTATAAAAATTAGTTTCTAGGCACATTTTTAAAAAAAAGTCAAAATGGGTACCCGTTTTGAGAAAAATGAGTACCTTTTTGAAAAAAATGGATACCCATTTTTTGAATTTTTGGATTAGGCACCTGAGCCTAAAATGTGTATGCATTTTTTTCAAAATGGGTACACGTTTCTAGAGGGATTTTTAAGATTCGAAAACTTCTGCCGAATTTGGACCCAACTTCTTGCACTTACCCATTATAGATCTAGGACTAAAGACAATTAAATCCTATGAATCTAAGTGCATGAGATAAATTATAGCAGCAATATTATTGTTCTAGTGATTTGGTCATCTTGTATTCATCTAAAAATATGGAGAGAGAAATCTAATCTCTCATACTTGCAAAATTATTTTTCTGGTGGGGAGGGGGGATAGTGCTAAAGAGAACTATGGGACTTTCCATGTAAGGTTTGAAGTATGGAATTCTTTGCACCTTAGTCAATCCCTAATATTATAATAATAGTGATAAGCAACATATGATAATGAATTTAGATGCTAATGTAGTTAGAGAAGTGAATGAGTTGGAATTAAAATATTTTAATGATAGATGTAATATTGTGTTTCTCCTCAAAAAGACTCTATGTGATCATGAGATCAAGTAATTAAAGTAATATTATTGCTTTCTTATTTTTAAAATATTATCAATTTATTATCTTTACTTTTTTATTAGCAAAGGGACAAAGTTGATGAATTTTATATTGTATTATCTTAAAGAAAGTTACATTTATAGAATAGCTGAGAAATGCTCCAAGCTAACTATCCAATGATTCTTCTTATTTAAAAATCCCCAAACTATCCCTTGGTATCATATTAGTGAATACACATCTACTATGTCATCCATACACCATGACCAAAACCTAGAGGCCCAAAACTATATACAAAACCCTCTAACTTAACATAGCCCTATACAGAGTAAAAAAATTGTCTAGGGGAATGAAGACATGTACAAAAATAAAATAAAAACTAATTCCCCTACTATCAAGAATGCAAACTGAAAATAGAATAAATCAACAAGCTAGCTTATAGAAACAAGCTTTCCCTTGTCACCTGGGGGGATGTAGGTAGGTCGTGATTCTTCCAAGTTTATTTCTTCCATGTTGCTTGGCTCTAGTCCTTGTGCCTCAGCAATGATCATAGCCCCATCTTCTCTCAGTTCAACCCTTTCCTCCTTGTCAATGGTGTCAATTCTGTCCATTCTCATGCAATTGTGATTCTAGTTTTCCCCTTCATACTAGTGTTGATTCCATTCAATCTCATGTAGGTATGAATTGATTCTACTCCTTCATTCTTCCTCAATTTGTATAGCTTCATCAATAAAATCACATTTTATTTGATACTAGTTTTCCTAGCACCAAAATGCCTAGCATCCTCAATCACCAGAAAAGGAAAATGTGGCACTGGTTTTCCATCCTATATGGCGACCATGTAATCCTTAGTGTAAGGAATGGTCAGTTCCTCATTAATATCTCTCAAATGCTTATCTAGATCCTCAATAAAATCTTTGAATATTTTTTTACATAGCTTTCAATATTTCCTTTGGACTCACCCACATGTAGGACCTTTGTAATAAGAAACAAAAGAATGTCAGTTGCCTCACGCTAGCCATTAGATAAATGGGGGATTCCATTACCGCTCACTTCACCACTCAATTTAACTGATAATTAAGACTTGAAGGTAATGCCAATAGTGATGCAGGAGCATCTTGGGTCCTTGGCAATCCAGTATCACAAAAAACATGTTTGAAGTTTTCTATGTTGCTCGGTTCCTTCTTTGACCTAGTTGGTTCGGTGTTGCTTGGTTTCCTTTGTTCACCAGTGTTGGTGAGTTATCTCTCTGGCACTCAGTTATTTTCCTAGCGCTCGGCTATCCTTTCTTACCAAGTTTTTTATTTTGGATATCTGTTAAGGATGACTCTTGCATTTAATTTGGTCATGGATTTAATGATGGTATCTATCATTGAGAAGCCTGTGGACCTAGATCTGGTCGTTCCTTTCATTGATGGTGGATCTAAAGGTTGACTTCTTCGATAGCCTCTTGTATAAATATAGTTGCTTGGTTAGAGTTTAGAGAGTCAATTTAGGAAGTTTTTGGTAGGAAGATAGAAGGTAGAAGATTAGAGATTGTTGGTAGATCCTCGCATGTTGGAGGAATTTTGTACTTGATTTTAATATCTGGCCTAAACCGGGAAGGCCTTATAGCCCAACATGTATGAATCAATTGAAGTGAATATATGAAAGTTTCTGCATTCTCTCTCTCACTTTTTTATGTTGTTGCTTTCATGTGTGATCTCTACAAGGTGATTTTGGTTAGGGTGTTCCTTTGGCCCCTCTCCACATCCTCCCTTGTGTCAGGTGGTATCAAAGAGAGGTGAGATCAGGATCTAGGTTTGCAAATATAGGTTTGAGGGTTCCTTCTTGTAAAACCCTAGTTGATTTTTTGTGGGGTAGTAGATTGTGATCTAACTTGTAATTACAGAGGGTTTCAAGATAGTTCATGGGAGGCAAGATGTGGATCCAGGATTGGCAGACATGTTGAGACAACTTGCTGCTAGATTAGAAGTTGTTGAAACAGCCCAAAGAAGAGGGAGATATCTTTAAGATGTTAGTGATGATGAAATTGAGGAAGAACAAGGTGATGTAGAACCTGAACCAGCGATGGAACAAGGAGAGGAAAGATTGTTGAAGGCTTTGACAAATCTGAACTATACACCACACTTTAATCCTCCTGAGTATGGTGGAAAATTAGATTTTGATGAATTGGTGGACTGGATCACTGAGATGGAAATGTACTTTGAATATGAAAATGTACCTGAGGAAAAGAAGGTGAAAATTTCTAGCACAAAGTTGAAAAGTCATGCATTCTTGTGGTGGGAACATCTATAGTTGGACATAAAGAAGAAAGGCAAAGACAAAAACAAGGTATGGAATAAAATGGTGAATAAGTTGAAAGGAAAGTTCTTACCTTGTGATTATCAGATTAATCTAGTTAGGTGAATGCAAAGTTTGAGGTAGAAAGATGGCTCGGTAAAAGAATATACTAAGGAATTCTATAGATTAGATATCAGATCTGGACATGATGAAGATGATGTGGAAAGAATTGCTAGATACTTGAATGGATTGAGAGTTTCCATCCAAGAAGAAATCAGTTTGGTCAAATTGGTGAACATTGAAGAGGCTTATCAATTTGCATTGAAAGCTAAGGAGAAATTGAACAAGAGACATGAGAAAAGACAAAGAGGTAGAGGTGGTAGATTCCCTAGAGGAAGAGGTAGATCTTATGGTGAAAACAGTAGATCTAAACCTAAAAAGACAACTCTGGATAAAGGCAAGACCGAGTAGAAAGGTGAAAGTTCATCTAGAGGCAGAGGTAGTAACTACCGAGGTGGTTATAATAGAGGTGGTTTCTGAGAAACTTGTTACAATTGTGGAGAAGGACATAGATCATTTGATTATACACATGCAAGTAAGAAGGTTGGCAATAGTAGAAATACTTTGGTGCAAGAAGAGTCACCGAATGAACTTGAGAAGGAAAATAACCTGACGGTAAGGAGAGCACTTTGGAGTGAAAGTAATAAGGAAGATCCGGTAAGGAAAAGTTTGTTCAAGACCAGATGTAGAGTTTTTGATGAAGTTTGGAAGGTAATTATTGATAGTGGTAGCTTGGAGAATCTGGCATCTAAGGAAATGGTTACAAAGTTGTAGTTGAAAAGGTTGGAACATCTAAAGCCCTATCAGATTTCATGGATCAAAGATGACCATACACTCTTGGTAAGTGAATAATGCTATGTGAATTTGAAAATTGGAAAGTAATATGATAAGGTGTTATGAGATATCATGCATATGGATTGTTGTCATATTTTGTTGGGTAGACCTTGGCAATAAGATAGACATGCTATATATGATGGGAGATTGCATAAATATACTATTTGGGTTGATGGGAGAAGACAAGTTTTGTTGCCTTTGATTGAAGAACCTGTTAGTAATGTTTGCACATCTGTGAAAGTTTTCTTGATGGAAGGAAGAAATTTTGTTAAGGATTTTAAGAAGAATGATATATGTTTTGCTATGATTCCTAACAAACCAAGTAAGAAAACAAAGGATAGTATACTTGAGGAGATTGATAAGTTACTCACCAAGTACAGTGAGATCATTTTTGATAATGTACCTGATGTTTTTCTACTAAAGAGAAGCATTTATCATTGCATGGATCTAATTCCTGGAGATAGTTTACCGAATAAGGCATCAAATCGGTTGACACCTACCGAGAATCAAGAATTAAATCGACAGATTCAAGAATTATTACATAAAGGTTTGATCAGAGAAAGTTTGAGTCCTTGTGCAGTACCTGTTGTATTAGCACCTAATAAGAATAGATAATGGAGAATATGTACTGATTCTAGAGAAATCAACAAGATAACAGTGAAATATAGGTTTCCTATATCGAGAATGGATGACATAATGGACAGTTTGACTGGAGCAAAGGATTTTACCAAAATTGATTTGAAAAGTGGGTATCATCATATCAAAATTAGAGAAGGTGATGAGTGGAAGATTTCTTTCAAGACAAAAGAAGGTTTGTGTGAGTGGTTGGTTATGCCTTTTTGTTTAACTAATGCATCGAGTACTTTTATGAGTCTGATGAATGAAGTTTTGAATAAATTCTTGGGTAAGTTTGTAATTGTGTACCTTGATGATATTCTGATATTCAATAAGACCAGAGAATAACAGTTGTTGCATGTTAAACAAGTATTGCAGATGTTGAAAGAAGAAAATTTGCTGATAAAAATGAAAAAGTGTTCGTTCATGCAAGAGGAGATTGTCTATTTGTGAGTTGTGATTTCAGCTGATGGTTTGAAAATGGATCCTAAAAAGGTTGAAGCTATTTTGAATTGGCCTACACCTGAGAATGATAGTGAGGTAAGATCATTTGATGGTTTGGAAAGTTTTTACTGAAATTTCATTAGGAATTTTAGTTCAATTTGTAATGCTATGACTGAGACTATGAGAGGAGATAAAAGAGAATTCAAGTGGACACATGGAGCTGATAAAATTTTTGATACTCTAAAGTAGAAGGTTGCTAAATTTCCTATTTTGGCATTGCCTACTTTCAATAAGGTATTTCAAGTAGAATGTGATGCAAGTGGAAGTGAAATTGGAGTTGTGTTGAGTCAAGAAGGTAAACATGTTGCTTTCTTTAGTGAAAATTTGAATGATGCAAAAAGGAAATATTCTATGTATGATCAAGAATTCTATGCTATTTTCCAAGCCCTAAAGAAATAGAGACATTATTTAATACTGAGTGAATTTGTATTGTATATCGATCATAAGGCTTTACAGTATCTGGGTAGTCAGAATAAGTTGAATTAGAGACATATGAAATGGGTTTAGTAATTGTAGAGTTATACATTTGTGATAAAGCATAAGAGTGGAGTCACTAACTGGGTTGTTGATTCATTGAGTAGAAGAAGTCTTTGATGACTGAGATAAAAATTGAAGTTCTTGGCTTTGATGACATGAGAGATTCTTATTGTTGGTGTAATTAATTATTCCTAATTACACTTTACTTAATCTTACGTAGGTTAATGCATTACATAGTAGTTTGTGATTGAGACACCTAGGAGTGTGCACATCTATTAAGCACATGGTGTAGGAGAAATTTCACTTTTGGTGTGATAGTTGTTGTCACATACCTCATTGTGTGTGAGATCCACCTTTTGTGCTCTTATCACATTATCATCCTAATCCAATGCACATACTTTATTGCATATTGGAGGATGATCCACATTTGGTGGACATGTGATTACACCTAGCATAGGTGATAGCTTATCAGCTCCTTATCATTGTCTCTTATTGCCTTTCCTATATAAGGAGGCCTATTATGTAATCATTTCATTGAGCATTGAGCAATTCATTGGATCTATTCAATCCATCATTGCATTCATATTTTCTCTCTTGTTCTTTTCTTCAACCTCTAGATCCTTGGTTCAATATTTGTTATTTGCAAATTCTTACACTTATGAATTTGATCATGATTTTTTTGAGCTATGGAGAAAGTACAGAGCACCTATTCAAGATCAACTGAGTACTAAATGGGAAGAATATTTTATTCAAGGAGGTATGTTGTTTAAAGGTATCCAATTTTGTATACCAAGAGGACCAATGAGAACTAATTTGATAAAGGAGAAACATAGTAGTGGTTTGGTTGGACATTTTAGTGTTGATAAGACACTGAATTTTCTTAAGGAGAACTAATTTTGGCCACAGTTGTATAAAGATGTTTATAAATTTGTGAAAAGTTATGGAATTTGTCAAGTTGCAAAAGGAGTAAGTCAGAATACTAGATTGTATACACTGATTTCAGTTCTTGAGGAACCTTCGATTGATATCAGTATGGATTTTGTTCTTGGCTTACCGAAGACAATGAGAGGTAATGATTCCATATTTGTTGTTGTGGATAGATTTTATAAAATGACACATTTTATACCTTGTAGAAAGACATCAGATGCAGTACATATAGGAGATCTTTTCTTTAAGGAAATTTTTAGATTACATGGATTATCGAGGAGTATTATCTCTAACCAAGACAGTAAATTTGTTGGATACTTTTGGAAGACCCTTTGGAGAAAGTTTGGCACCGAGTTGAAATATAGTTCTACATTTCACCCACAAACTGATAGATAGACAGAACTTGTAAACATAAGTTTTGGAAATATTTTGAGATGTTTAGTTGGAGACACACTGAGTGTTAGGAATGGGAACACTGAGAGGGGGGGGTGAATCAATGTTCTATATTATCAATGTTTTTCTGCTTCTTGAAACTTGGCCCAATTAATTAATTATTGAACTGAATATTAAAGCAAGTAAAGTAAACAACCATAACACATAACACTAGATATGATTATGCAGAAACCTTGGCTAGAGGAAAAACCCCGGTGGGAATTAATACCCACTAATAATTGTACTTTGTATTATGAACCCGTTAATGTTCCTTTTCCTTGTTAGAAGTCATTACAGTGATTAGTACAATGAATTAGTTAAGAGTCTGATACAAAAAACCCTATTAGGGGTGGAAGGATCACTGCTAGATCTCATTGCTCAATAGAGAAGGCTACAACCTCTTGGTTATCAGATACACACTATATCTGCAAGGGTGAACTGCTGCTATGACACTACTTTTCTTATCAGTTCTTTTTGTGCACTGATACTTTAACCTCTTGTAAAGCTCTATATCATTCTTACTACTCTTAAAACATAATTTTCATACTTCTACTCTTCTATTATATCTTCTATCAACCTCTACATGCTCAAATGCAAAAGTGCATGTCTTATATATAGGCACAACCAAAACTATTTACTAAGTCGGCTTAAACCTATTACATACAACGCTTCCAAATGAATTGGCTCAAGCGTGTTTACATAAATTGATACTAACATGTTTACAACACATTTACAATAGGTGAACATCATTAAAAAAATAGAATATTATATGCTAATCAAAATCTTTCTTGTCGGCTGAATGCTCTATTATGTTCTATCGCTAATTATCTGTGTCACTTCAACTCGCTGTAACTTCTTCATACTATCACAACTGACCATGAGTGCTTAACCATAGCTTACTAACATACTCAAAAGATTATCTTCAGGGGCACATACCAAAACTTGATCATACACACGTGCGCCAATGCTTTGTTCATCATGTGCTTCACTAATTGCTCTATCTTCCATACTTAGCCAAATTTTGATCTTCTAAGTTATTACGCTAACCTCAAAACATCATATGACTTTGTTGCCATAATGACAACACTAAACTTAGTCATATACACTATTATAGTCAACTTGCCAACAATATCCCCCTTTTTCATTAATGGCAACAAAGGAATATGGCAAAGTTGCTAAACTACATCTTTACACAAAAACTTTATATCTTATACTCTTATCCTTTTTCTAAATACTGTACATCATATACTATCTCCCTTATATCATATTACTCTACTACTCCCATATTAATCTACTCCCCCTTTGACATTAATGAAAAAGGGGCACAAAAATAAATCTTTAAGTACTTACATAGAGAGTACATCTGGGTATGCAATCTGAAGGTTTATAATTTCTTGTTGCCAAAAAACCTTGAGTGCATCAACTATCTATAGATGGGCGCATAATGCATAGGTTAGCTTCTACATATTTTCTAAATTTGTGCAGGGACCTTGATCATATGTCACAATTTTGGCATCTATCTCCTTGATGTTTTGATTCAACACATCTAGAGAGGGTGCTAGTGCATGTCTCAATTGTGCTTGTCTAGCCCTTATCTTAGCAATCTCCTTTTCTATCTTCTCAATTTTGTCCAACTATCCTTGATAGACATTATTGCACATATTAATATCCTGGGAGGGATCTTCCACTGATTTTCTTACTCCTGCCATCATAGATTTTGCTTCCTAAATCTTCTTGGAAAGGTTTACAGTGAGTTTGTCTTTTTTCATACAATCAGCAATTATTTTCCTTCTTTTTGCTGCTAACTCCTTCAACATAGCTTGAAAAACCTTCAGAGAATTGAGGTCAAGTGAGAAGTTACCTATCAATTCAGTTAACCTTTTCTTGAGATATTTCTCTTCTACAATCTTATATGTTGATTCTTCTAGACATGAGAGATTTTCTTTGAAGCTTGATAGGATGCTACTAACATCATCAACTGAATGAACATTGATCACTTTCTTATCCTCAGATAGTAGAATGTTCAGTATGCTAACTGATTCTACAAATAATGGATTTCTCATTACTTGTTTCTCTTTTGCTTTCTCCATTGCTAACACACTTATTTTCATCAAATATTCTTCTCCCCATGAGTCTAAACTGGTTGTATCAAGGGTCAAACTTGACAATAATGAAACTGATGGCTTAGGAGTAAGGAGTGTATTTTGACTTACATTCATAATCTCAGTCTTCACCTTCATTGGAGTCTCAACAGAAGGTTCTTCTTTTTCAACTTCCTTCTCTTCTTCCTATCCTGTTAAGTTCTCAATTTGGACTTCCTCTTGTTTCTTAGGTGATTCTTCACCACATAGGATCTTGGCTTCTTCTGTGCTGACAAAAGTTTCTTCAAATTCATCCAGTTCATTATCTGTTGCCACCATGGTGATTTTAACATTATCACTCACTATTGTTTCATCCTTAGCTTCAAGCATGGGCACAGATTCCTATGGACCTATCATAGGTGTATTAGGGATCTCATATTCTTTTTCTGGCTCAAAGAGAACTTGGGTTGCATGTGTAGTAGGAGGATACATGTGTCTTTCCAAAAACACCTTTTCAAATGCCTTCTCTATTTCCTTCACAACCAACTCATAATCCTTATTCATTATTTGAAGAGTTCTGTGTTTAGTTCTAAGATGAGGCTTTACCAAATCTAGCAACAATGTTTTCTCTTCAAATGAACAAACTGGGAGTTTGTCATCCAATGTCTTTTCCCTTATCCTGAAATCCTCTTCTATGGCTTGTCTCTTCAAATAATCCAAAATGTTCCATAAATTATCAGGAATGACTGTTTTAAGTTCCAAAACTATCTTTTTGAACTTAATCATGTGTTTGATAATCATTGAATGGATTTTTGATTTATCAATCTCATGATACTTATCATAGAAATTTTCTATTTGATCTATCCTTCCTTCATCAAGTACTCTAGTTCTCAACACTTCTAGATTCAGTCTGAATCCTACCTCAAGAGGTGCTTGTGTATTATTCCCTTGGCTTTTAATTTTCCTTGATGATGGGTGGCTTGCACTGGTCTGATTCTTCCTTTTAGGCATCTTTCTAGGCTTAGGAAGTGGAGTGGACTCCAAATCAATTGTGGTTGTGGGTGCGGAGATGTTTTCTTCTATCTTTTTCTTCTTCTCCTTAGGATCATCCGATTTCTCTATTTTCACTTCAGATGAGGGTGCTCTCTCAAGTTGCATTGCAATCTTGGCTTCCCTAGCTTTATCCAAGTCTGCTTGTGTAACACCATGAATTTTTAGAATGATTGAAGTTATCTTGGATACTTTTCTCCTTATTGTTGTATTGTATAAGACATAATCTACTTGTCTTATCTTCTCTTCATAAGTACCCCATCTTGTTTCATTGGGATCCTTAGGTGCTGATAAGAGGGCTTGTGCATAAGCTTCCAAAACATGTTCCTCCACTTCATAACCAAGTGGATGGATCCACTTAGTACTAGGCTCAACTGATTCCATACAAGTGATATCAGTTTCCACCATGAAGCATATAGTATCTTTATACTTCTCCACTATACTCTTAGGTATCATGTACCTTCTTTGCATTTTGATTCTAAATGTTTTGATTTCCAGATCCATGAAGTCTTTCAAGGTTCTCTCTAATGTTGCCTTGAGTGAGATTTGTGGCAATGTAGGTAGGCTCTTGTCAAGATAAAGATCTGACACTTTACCAACAATGTGAAAGTACATGTAAATGATCAGTGAACCAAATCTAAACACTTTTCTTTTGTCATGCTTGATGGCTCTAATGTTGTCTAACAACTCTGTGGGCAGAATCTCACATAGGTTAAACTCTCCATTTTCTCTTACAATTCTAATACCTGCCACAATTATTGCCATGAATACACTATTGACTCTGTTAGCATGCTGGAACTTATAACCTAGAATCATAGCCATGATTTTTATATCCTTCTCCTCAATAGATTCAATTGTCATGCCACGCTTATCACTCTGGGACTTACAAGCTTGCTCAACCTATTTTTTGACATCCTTACTAGTAGGAAGAATGGCACTGGTCTTGGAAAGTCCAGTCATCTCATAAATGAGATTTGATGTAATGCAAATTGGAACTTCTCCAATCCAAAATAGGTCATCATGTATTTTTCTTAGTAGGATCTTGATCCATTCTGACTCATAAAATTCATATGCAATCACATACTCAATTATTGGGTGATTTTTGAAGTGCGCAAACTCATCCTTGAATGACATGTCTAGATTCATCATTGTTTAAATGTGAAACCTAATTATGTCCAACCCTACATGTTCCTACTTACAATATATATATGCATGAATATATTCTATGTGCATAACTCCCATCAGAGTTCTAGAGAATGATCCTTCTAGGTCATCTAAGACTGACTTAAATGGATGCTTCTTGAATACATATATCTTCCTCTCTGTAACATCAAATACAACTAGAGTGGCCATTACTTACTTGATCAACACTTAAATAGGTTTCCAAATGATTTCTAAACTATCGCATTTGAACAAGGGTTTTGAAACCAACTTAACTTCTTTCACTGATGAAAATAATTGCAATCTTCCAACACTAACTACTTGATCTCTTGTGCTCTCCAAAGGCTCAAACTTGAATGCAAAAGTGAGGATAATGGATCTCTGGTCACTATAAAAATAACTTTATGCAATTAATGTGTGCTGCCATAATACTGAATGTAATAGAGAATTCCAATCTTGTTTCTACTAAAAATCAGGTTGTGCGATCTTGCATACAACATCAACTAGTATCCAAACAACTATAACCAAAGGCACATACTCTGAGGGTGAGTATACCATCCACGCAAGGGTCTAGAGCTAATCTAGCTCCCCCTATGACCATGAGAGTCATTTAACCAGAAGTAGAAGGTGTGTCCACTGAGGATGCATCTACTACTGTGGCATTGACATTATCTTTCTTTTCTTCCATCCAAATATTATTTGCATCTTCTGTAGCTTTCACAAACTTGACTTCTCCAGATTCATCCAATATTGATCCTTGAGACTTATCAGGTCTTTCTTATCTTTACGCTTGTGATCTACAAACTTTGAGATGTGTCCAACCTTGTTACAAGAGTGAAAAATGACTGGAGGTCTTATATTCCTCGGTGCATTGATGTGGGTTACCATACTGCATTGTCTAGTTGTGTGACTATTGTAATAGCATATTTGACATGTAATGTTCAGAGGACTTCTAACATTTTGTTGTGGTTGATTTCTCTGATTTTGTTGAGTCTGATTTTTTTTATTTGATCTAGAATTCATAGCTCTATGACCAAATTTATTGCATGAATAACAATAACCATTGAAAGGTCTTACCTCTTTACAATGTCTTGCTATATGTCCATGCTTGTTACAGGCATAACAAGTTCAATCTACTGGCTTGTGCTCATCTTTAGATGGTTCTGCTTTAGCTTCAGTATGATTTTTAGTCTTCTTAACTTTTGTAGATTATTCTGGTGCTTTCATTTTTTCTTGCATATCATTGATTTGATTTTGTGCTTCATTGAATCCAATACCACTGGTATCTCCTTTAATATTCTATACAGACAACTGTGACTCTATTAGATTAGTACTTGTGTGCAATTTGTCAAAGTGATTATTTGCTTCAGTAAATTCAGATTCCATCTTCTTCTTGATGTTTTCTAATTCCAAGATTTTCATGTTTTCTTGCCTAAGTTCTTCATCCAACTGTTTATTTTGTTTAATTTGTTCTTTATAGGCTTCTTGATTATTGGTTAACTTTTCATCCAAATCTTCAATCTGATCCTTTAGAGATGTGTTTTCTTCATTCATCTTTTTGACCATTTTTTCTAAATCATTTGTTGAACAGTCTTTCAAATCTTTTCTCAATTTCTTGATGAATACTTGTGAATCACTGACCTTCAATTTTAGTTCTTCAATTTCTTTTTCAGATTTGTCAAGATCTTCAAGAGTTGCTTCAAGATTCTTCTTTAGATGTTTTACTTCTTCCAAAACCATGATCTCCTCAAGTGGTTAAACTTATCTTTAGAGGACCAAAGCTTTGATACCACTTGTTAGGAATGGGAACACTAAGAGGAGGGGGGGGGGGGGGGGGGTGAATCAGTGTTCTATATTATTAATGTTTTTCTGCTTCTTGAAACTTAGCCCAATTAATTAATTACTAAACTGAATATTAAAGAAATTAAAGTAAACAACCATAACACATAACACTAGATATGATTATAGGGAAACCTTGGCTAGAGGAAAAACCATGGTGGGAATTAATACCCAGTAATAATTGTACTTTATATTATGAACCTGTTAATGTTCCTTTTCCCTTTTAGGAGCAGTCATCACAATGCTTAGTACAATGACTTGGTTTAGAATATGATACAAAAAACCTTGTTAGGAGTGGAAGGCTCACTGCCAAAGCTCACTGCTCAATAGAGAAGGCTACAACCTCCTAGTTATTAGATACACACTATATCTGTAAGGGTGAACTACTATTGTGACACTACTTTTCTGATCAGATCCTTTTGTGCACTGATGCTTTAACCTCTTGTAAAGCTCTATATCATTCTTACTACTCTTAACACATACTTCACATACTTTTGCTCTTCTATTATATCTTCTATCAACCTCTATATGCTCAAATACAAAAGTGCATGTCTTATATATAGGCACAACCAAAAGTATTTACTAAGTCAGCCTATAAACTATTACATACAATGCTTCCAAATGAATTGGCTAAAGCGTGTTTACATACATTAATATTAACATGTTTACAACACATTTACAATAGGTGCATAGCCTTAACAAAATAGAATATTATATACTAATCAAAATATTTCATGTTGGCTACATGCTCTAGTCTATTCTTTCACTCATTATCTATGTCAATTCAACTCAATGTAGCTTCTTCATATGGTCACATCTGACCATGCATGCTTATCTGATGTAGGAGCATCTTGGGTCTTTGAGCATGCATGTTGTGTGAAGCTTACATGATGTTGAGGACCTATTTGGGAACCTTCTCCTATGAGAACATAAGGATTAGATGGACTGTTTCAAAGTTAGAGTTGTTTTCCTTGCTGCTAGAACCATATTTTCCTACATTCTAGGTGCTAATTGTGCATCATGTATTCATTTATCCTTAATAAATCAGCCTTTTCTCTCTTTGGTCCTTAAATAGGACCTAAATTACTATCTCCTCCTAAGATTGCAAGTCCTAATTCATTATGAGTAAAAATTTATGGCCGTTTTTCTTGGGTACCTATTTTCTGCCAGTTTTCACTTGAAACATGGAGTGTTTCATCTTGCTCAGTGTCATGTGATGAAATGGGGCCTTGCAAAGTTAGGGACATGTTTTTGGGTCATGTTTGGACCTAAATATAAAGGTGCATCATGTTTTGATCATTCTGTATTTAGTTTTGGTGTCTCTCCTTAGACTGGACCTATAAGGTAATTAAATGCCTGGCTAGCCAACTTGTGGCTTAGCTGGCTATATATTGAGAGCTTGGGTAGATGTTTAAGGGACATGATGAGTAATATTGGTAGTAGCATGAGATTATAATCATAATTAGATCCTGCAAGATCTTGTAGATCATATTTTTTATCTGATATTGTAACAACAGAGCTAGTGGTTTGCATGCTTGGAGACAAGGAGATTGCTTAGAGGCTTGCGAGCTCAAGTTTAGATTTTCCTTAGTGTTTCCATCAGTTACTGATGTGTTTAAGAGATGGAATAGCTTGGATAATTTTTAAACTCATTGTATAAGGCCACAACCTGGAAGGCCTCACAGTCAGGCATATTGAATGAAATTCTATTTTGAAGCATTATCTTGTCGAATTCTATTGTGCTTGTTGTTGTCTTAACTAGCAGTGTAGGCTTGGATTGTCCATTTTTGGATCCTCCATCCCTGCCCTATGCCATTAACCATAGCTTACTAACATACTCAAAATCTTATCTTCAAGGGCATATACCAAAACATGATCATACACACATGCGTTGATGCTCTGTTCATCAGGTGCTTCACTGACTGCTCTATCTTCCATACTTAGCCAAATTATGATCTTCTAAGTTATTGTGCTAACCTCAAAACTTCATATGAATTTGTTTCCATAATGACAACACTAAACTTAGTCATATACACTAGTGTAATGCCCTACCAGGGAACCCCAAAGAGATTAACCTAAAACATGATACTAAGTTTGGTGAACAATTTTTTTTCTAAAGTTAACATACAAGTAAAACATCAATGTGGAAGCAATTACCATTTACTCACATTAACACAACAATAAACAACGTAGGTTAAAAAACTTGTGGGTCCCATGACGTAGAATTAGTTAAGAACATAACACAACTAAAATAACATCAATAAAAGATTCCATAACATAAATTTACAATTACATCATACATCATAAATTACAATCCTCATGGACACCCATGAAATCTAAATAAACTCACATCCACTGCACGTCGCAGGGTATGTGGTAATCACTCTAACAAATAATAATATAATGTCCAGATTAGGTATTACATGCGATACTCTAATAAAGGATTACAAATAATGAAGATAAGAAAAGAAACATCAATGAAGCATCATAAGGAATCCAACTGCAGAATCACCATCAAGCACCAGCACCAGGACGTCGAATCACTACCACCCATCCATGTAGAACCACAAAGGCCTACCCCACTATGCTAAGGAGATAACAACAAACCCTAATCAGATAACCAAAACCAAAGAAAGGATAAAAAACTAAGCAGAAGGATCCTGAAAGCACTCTAACTCAAGGTGAACAAAATAAAGTGATAGGTAAGACTCACTAATCCAGAGGCATCTGAAACATGAAGAATAACTATGGAGGAGACTTAGGCTACATACTATGGGAGTTTCATCAGATGGACAACTACTTGAGTTACCCTAGACTGGTCTCTAGACCCAGACCCTCAAGCGTCTATCAGGTTGAGTTACCTTGGACTAGCCACTCTGGACTCTCGAACCTCAACATGATCCATGCGGAACCAGAATACCCTCTCATGAAGATGAGGAATTCTGATCATACCTAATCTCTAGGTATCATCTCATTTCCATCCTTAGCCTATACAAGCACTCAAGGTATGGGTGAGGCTTTAATGATCAATCTTGTGTTTAATGTTATCCCCAAGTTTTATTATTAGGTTATCACTTATTAATCAACTTATGATAGGTTACCCTGGTACTGGCCCCTTTTGAGCCCCAGACCCCTATTGTAAGCCACTCCCCTAAGATTCACCTATTTAACCTCTCCTAGGCTCACAAATCTCACATAGATCAATCAGGTATACAACCAGGTAATCCTAGATCCAGTTTCACACACAAGAACTAGAAATGATTACAAAGATACCATAAATAGAATACAAAGCAAGATGAGCCCATATGATCAAATCAGGTAATGATTGGAAAATACAAACACATCAAAAGATAATGCTGAAATCATGTCCAACTGACACATATCCTGGCCTCTGTTTTCCCCCAAGGTCATCTAGTGCCCGATAACATAATATGCACAAAAAGACACTCTCGGAACGAAGAATACACATTTGCATTAAAGAAAACTGATATCTAATCCATAAGCATTTAAAGTTCCATTTTGAACATAAATAAATCTAAGTATAGAATTACACAAATTTGCTAACATAATGTTGCAACAAAGCCTTAATGAAAGAATATTCCCTATATACGATCTAGGAATTCAATAGAATGAAAATGCCCAATTTCAATAAAAACATAATACTTAACAAGTAATATTTTCTAACAATTTAATCATTTAATAATAAACAATTTTCTTAAGAAACTGCATATCCCATGTATAGATTATATAGCACAAATAATCTTTTCAACTTATAAATCCTAAATTAAATTTGTTTAATTAAGGAAACAATATAAACTAGAACTTACTTTATTTAAAGTTTTGTATGTTGTTGCTTCTGCGTTTGATCTCCGCAAGGTGGATCTGGTGAGGGTGTGCCTTTGGCCCCTCTCCCCATCCTCCCTTGCATCAAATAGACCCAAATTATTTATAGAAATATTGTGAATAAACCTAATTTCTCTCATTGGGGGGGTCAATTAATGCATCATAATATTTCTTTCTACCATATACATTCATCATCATGCCACCTTAATCATTTTGTCACTAAATTCTGGCCTCTGGTAATATTTTCTCCAAGTACAACTTATTTTATTTAGCTAGGTAATGCGAAGTCACTAATGCTAAGCATGTTATATTTAGAAACTGCCATTGTATACTAGCCCAAGTGTTTCTTTGATTTGACTATCCTTTAGCATACATTTGTGAAAAATATTATGAAATAATGCATACTATACCACATCGTACATTAGAGAGTAATATGTAGGATCATTTATTTTATGAGCCCAAGATAGTGCAATGAAGCTAACCTATATTGCCACATAGGATTCCCAAAATATTCCACCTAATCTAATGCTATATTCATAATAAAATCTCGACCCTAGATTGTTATTATTCAAAAGCATCTATCTAGAAAATATGAGACCGTTTGTACATGAGAAAATTTGAGGGTTTAGTCAATGCAAATAGTATTCAATTAAACACACTAATCTAACCAAAATCCTCTCATATCTCTGATTAAGCTAAATGGAGGCACCCTACTCCATTGACTTGCTAATTTGATGCATAAATGTGGGTATGCTCTCCAAAAATAATAATGAAAATCCCCAAATGATTCCTAAATAGATGATGAATGAATCTAAGGTGGGGTCTAAATAGAAACTAAGTGAAAACTAATGGATTTGAATGAAAAACTATGATATGATTCTAACTATGAAATAAAATGCTAAGTGAATACTAGATTGCAAATAAAACACTAAGATTTCTAGAGTGCTTTTAGTATTTTAAAAAAATGCAATTGATGGATTGATGAAATACTTGAGGAGAGGATCCTATTTATAGGATTTGGAGGAAAATAGATGGTTGAGATTTGAATTTGAAATGGAGGGCTAGTATTTACTTGGGATTGATGAGGTGGATTCCAAATAGGAAAGGGTAGTTGGCCATGCAAGGGTGATGTGTTTCTCATACATGTGTGAGCAACCTTGGGTGGATGTGCAATAAATGTTGTGTGAAATAAATGTAAGAATAGGGTGGCTCAAGGTGGCTATAGGGGACAAATGTGTAAGAAGAGGATAGCTATTTATGGAAGGTTGGTGAATTCAAATTTGAGGGTGTGCTCACACATGTGTGAGGACAATTTAAAATTGATAGAAATGTTAATGAGGTTAGGAATTATGTAATTAGTATAATTAATCAAGGATTATTAATTAGTGGAGAGGCTTTTAGGATGATTTATAGGTTTAGGCTAGCTAGGAATCAGTTTAGCTAATTTAAAATTAATTAAACCATGGGATTAAGATGGCAAAGGGGAAATACTCAAACAATTAAATTATTTAAATATTGGCTAAGAGAAATAGTGGAATTAATAAATTAAAATTAATTATATTATTAGGCTAAAAAGGAATTAATAATATAATTAATTATTAAAATATATTATTTCTCTATGGTAATTAATTAAATAAAATTCAATTAACTACAAGGCTTAGGTTAGTATGAATTAATAAATTCATAAAAGGACAATTTTAGATGTCTAAATTTTGCCCCTCTTTGATGGGATGACTAAGAATGGCATCATGTCAAAGAAGAGAAGAAGATTCCCTAGTAGGGAGGATGGACATCAAGGAGATCATAGTGAAGCAACGACAATGGAAAGGGTAAATCCCCATGGAGAAATTGGTGTGAAAATAAAAATTGTGGAAATTTCTTGAAAAGGAAGGGAAAGGGGGAAAAAAAGAGGCTAGAATGGAAGAAAAATATATTTTGCATGGCCAACAGGGTGACGAGTAAGAAAAAGGGAAGACATGGGGGGCCAGGAATGAAAGGAAGGGCCAATAGGAGGGCAACAAGTATGATATGAGGGACGTACAAGGGGTCATTTTCACACTCACAATAGAAAGAAAGGAGCTCCAAGCATAGGATGATGGGGAGCCCATGAGAGAGAGATTAGCTAGGAAAGCATGTGAGGTGATACTAATGGCTGATGGAGTACGAATACATGGTATGTATCCTATCCCCTGTGTACTTTCCTAGATTAGTAAAAAGGTGCAATCAATAGGGTAATAAATTCCTAGATTAGGATTTAAGGGTAGAAACACCAATTATGAAAGAACTAATAAGAGGATTAGCACATGAACAAGTACTAATCAAGGATCAATCAAAGGTGAAGGCACTAGTCCTAGGAACGATACCTCCATGTTGGTTGGTTTGGGGGGCTAAAAGGACCAAATCAACACGTGTCAATCAAAGTAGTGGCTAATCAACATCCATGCCTAGAAATCATTGTCTCCAACTTGGAGGACCGAGCGGAAAGGAAAAAAATTGAGGTATGGGAAATAAGTGCAAGTACATGATCTATAGGGGCTAAAGGGGGAATGTAGATAAGATATGAGCAAGATTCCCCTAATGGATAAGGCTAGGAAAAGAATAGGCTTAACTAGCTAAAGATTATATGAGCTAACACAAGATCTATCAATGTAGGCTATGGTACCTTCATTTGGATGGTGGGGGCATTATCCCAATAAGTTGGAGTTGTGGGCCTAGATAATGCATGATGAGTGGCCAATTGTAGAAGACATCAAACTAGATTGCATGCATGAGTGGCCTCGGCTATGTGTGTGCAATGGGATGATCACGACATTACTAGAGTGATAACATAGTGACATGTCCTCCTTCCATCTTCCTATAGGAGAGGAGAGTATTAGATTACTAGATGTATAGATGATTCTAGAAGTACCAAACTAAGGGTGATTCCCATGTCTCATCTAGAGAATGTGCACTATTACATGTGGTAAATATTTAAAGAGAGGATGCAGGATCTACCCATGAGTGACACACAAATGAGGTGGAGACTGACCATGTAGATAGATCTTCCACTGTTAGCATTAATAATTATACCTAGCAAGACTCATAGGAGCATCAATAATGCCTAATTTATTTGGCTATGGACTGTCAATCAAACATGGGTCAGATTTGTATACCACATCTTAGAGGATAGTATCACTTACTATTGGGGGTATTTTATGTTGAAGTAGTTGTATCATGATATTCAAACATGTGTTTATCAAGCATACATAAACCTCAATATTGGGGTTACTCTTATATTAGTGTGGGAATGAGATAAAATAGTAGTGTTCTTACCTATGGGAGGGCATGACCGAGAACTATAGAAGCCATATGATTGCATATAGGAGATCCCTACATTACACAAAAGTTGGTGTCGTTGGCTTCTGGAGGAATATTTTAGATGAGTTACTATCTTTACTCGAATGCCATATAGACAATGTGAGGATTGGGGAGATGACCATACACACCAACATCCTTTTTTATAGATGGATTGTTGGCTGCTAGGGTGCACTATTGATCAGGACAAGATTGATGATTATTTAGAGGAGGCTAGCAGAAATTTTTTAGTATTTTGCTATGTTTTAGTAATTTGTAGTTTCAGAGGTCTTCAGACAATTTTTGGGCCCATCTTCCTCTCAAAATTTTTCCTCTAGATAATTGGATTATCTTTCCAACGGTGTAATCAGAGTTCTTTTTTGAGCTATGTGTAGAAAGTTATGCCTTTTACAAGTAGGCATAAATTTCAAAATAGTTTTTTGAAGTTTTGGTTTTTTTTTTTGCAATAAACATTATGGAGTGTTCATTTCATTTCGAAGGGGATTTTGGTGACCCTTCATATCCTTGATGCTTTGTGTAAACTTGAGGTTGTGAATGAAATAGAACTACTTTTTGGCTTGAAATCTTGTTGTTAATCTTCTTAGTTTTTATGTTGAATTTAACAATACTGTAGGTATCACACCAGGTATTGTAATCTGATTTCATAATTTAGATCAACTATACATATAGTGAAGCTATACAGGCAAAGATGGATTACCAAACAGTTCAACATCTAATAGGAGATGGTATAGGATGGACTATTACACCTACATTTCATGCACAATATTGCCACTTGGGGTGTATATGTGGATATTACTATAGTATATGTCATCTTCTTAGGCATAGATAGAGTAGCTTAGGTTTGGAAATTGGATTTCAAGGATGTAGGGACAATACCCGAGTACATACTATGGTGATCCCAACACAAGCTTGTGAGACTGATGATACTTGGGCATGTCGAGGAGGACAAGTAGTGGTATGGTGATGAGATGGGTGTGGAAAAAGAGGGAGGAGGTTTGGATGATGATGGTGGGGATAAAGGGAGAGATGCTCCAAGAGTAGAGACATTGGGTGCAAGAGAAGCTCAGACTAGAATTCAAAGAGTTCCACAAGTAGGTATAGTGAGGGTTGAGAGATAGGGATAATCTTAGGGAGAGGAACCACCACCACAACCATAGGTAAAGGAAGAGGGAGAGACTACCCATGGATAATTTCAAGAGGGGGAAAAGAATAGGTACAAGAGGAGAGAGGAGGCCAAAACATAGGACCACAACCATGGCCTGCAAACATAGACATGGTACCCTGAGTAGAGTTTGACATGTTATAAATAGATAAGGATCTAATGTCATGAACTAGGGATGATTCAAGAGTGAGGACCACATCCTTAGAGATAGAGAGAGAGACAAAACTCTAGTACAATTGGAAAACTTACATATAGAGCTGGTCGCAGTATAGGCAGAGAGGGATACTAAGAGGGTTTAGGAAAAAAGTCTATAGAAAACCCTAGATACCACTATGCGAGGGTATATCATGGTAGAGATAGATCTAAGTGGATATATATGGGATGGTGAGGAGTGGGTGGAGGTTGGTTCAAGTTCTAGGGATGCAAAGCTTGATGAGTCTAGGAAGGAGATTGGCCAACTGAAGGTCACATTATAGGAGGTCAAGGTAGTTGCAACATGGTGTTGACTCCCTTAGAGTTTTTACAGGGGATTTCCAAGGCCATGGTAGTGCATAGATTATCTGAGAGGAGGGCCTAGGAGACTGAGTATTTCATGGTTTTATACTTCTAGGTATTACTAGAGATGTTAAAAGCTCCTTCCTTTTTTGAGAGGACTAGGATAGAGAGAGGAGGCTCTATAGCTTCAAGAGGATCAATTGACATGTGGGAACCTAGGGTACCTAGGGGTGATGAGGCTAAGGGTGGTAGAGTTAGACCCACAAATTCAAGAAGAGATGGCATGGGATAGAGTCCCACACCATAGACTATGACAGACATTTTTTATATATATGCATGAGATGTATAATTTTTGTGGCTATTATGTTTATGTATTGATTATTATATATTTATGATGGACTTTTAGACTTGTATGTTTGACATTTATTTATTATGATGATGGATGATGTATGACAATAATCTTATATTCTATTGTTCTATGTGTATGTACATTTTTATGATTATTGTGCATGATTATAATAGTATTATGTATTATGTGTGAGAATATTGTACTTGCAAGCTGCAACACAAAACTTCTATAGAACATTAATTTGTTAGTCAATAATAATCAAATAGTTCAAATTACAAGAAAATAGACTAACAAGAGTGTCATATTTCTCTCTAACTAGAAAGAGTCTAATTAAGATCAATGAATTTCCCTCATAATTAGATCCTAATCTGTGACATTACAATGCTAGAATGAGATATTTGAATGCATAGAATTAACTAAACATGAGAATTGAATCTAAGCTATTGAATTCCATTATTCATTTGAAAGTGAATTTAAACTTTACAATTAAGAATTAAAATCTACAACACGTAAGTATGAATGTAATTAATCTATCTTATGAGCTTTGTAAATTTATCTTTTATAGAAATATTGATGAACCCGATGGTTGAGATTGAATTGAGATGAAGGGTTACCATTCACTCTTAGAGAAGGTACCCAAACACAAAAGACAGTCAAATCATAGGTATGTCTTGTTACAAACATCTTTTATGTAATCATATGCAAATGTATCTATTATATTCTTCCAAAATACTATAGTAAGGTTATATGTTACAATGGTTCTCATGTATGAATGCAATACCTAATTCAAGTGGGGACCTAGGTCATTGACCCAATTGGCCTAATACCATGATAAAACATCTTATAATCTTATAAATGCACATATCATAATAAATGAAATATTATTTCTATTTAATGCACAATACATTTCAACTTAAATGAAATTATTATTAATTATTTCCTAATTTTTCAATCAATCCTATACTTTCAAATCTGATTACAACACTCACTCAATACATTATGAAACACTCAAATAGGATCTAATAAATAACATACAAGCTTATTCATTAACAAACAATAATATCATGTCACTAGGGACATATCAATAGGGTCACTCAAAGATCATATAATGTTTTAAGAGATATGAGTCATCAATAAGGAGCTCCTCAAACTAGGACACTCAACACCAAGAAGGATCATATAAATCTTAAACAAAATCACTCATTAAGTATCATGCTAAGACAAGTGAGTTAACCTAACCATGATCAAAAATCATTCACACGTACAAACTACACAAGGGCTACAAGAGCAAGATAACTAATCACTCACAACAACAAAATCACATTGATGATTACCAACTTCATGAGCAACAACATGGCTAGAGATTTTAGTGTTTGAACATGGTTGCTAACAATGATTTGAGCCTTAGTAGATATTTCACCTATGATAATCAATAGACAAAGCGGCATCTCAAATAATCTTAAGAGAAAGAAAAGACATAAATGTTTAGTTGAAATATAATGGTTCTCGAATACAAAAGATTTATGTGCCTATGTTTTTGTTTAAATTTAAATAACTAGACACCTAATGGGAACATGAATCCCTAGAGTTCCTAGTGTAGAAAATCATGCTCTAATATCAACTACAATGCCCCACTCGGGAACTCAGGCTAAATTAACCTAAAACATGTTACTAAGTTTACCGAATAATTTTTTTCTTTAAGAGTTTATAATCAACAATGAGTAACAATGCGAAAGAAGTCTAACATAAGACAATACATAGTCATAAATCTAACTCATGTATAGATTACAAGTCTCAAGATTTCCATGACGTATAATTACCTATAAGTTAACTAATATACTAAGTACAATCCAACACATAATCACATGATATATCTTACATTCATTTTAAACCCAGATTGAAATATGAATTAACTCTTTACTTCTAACCATGATGGAAAAAACAAGAATCAAAAAGTAAACTAACATTTACATTACAAATGAATTTAATAAGATACATTCATTACCTCAACATAATCAAAGATACAATCTACAAGTACAACAGATACATCATGGCATACATGTAATAATACAACTTCCACTGCACATGTCACAAGGATAACAACAATACAATACAAGTGTATATACATTTCTTAAAATCAATTTCATTGTGATTATATATCTTACGTTCATTTTAAATCCAGATTGAAATATGAATTAACTAGATTTACTTCTAACCACATGATGGAAAGAACAAGAATCACAAAGTAAACTAACATTTACATTACAACTGAATTTAATAAGATACATTCATTACCTCAATGTAATCAAAGATACAATCTACAAGTACAAATGATACATCATGGAATACATAATAATACAACTTCCATTGCACATGTTGGAGGGATAACAATAATATAATACAATGATGCAGGAGCATCCCGGGTCCTTAGCAATCTTGTGTGACCAAAAATATATTTGAGTTTGTTTGTGTTGCTTGGTTCCTACTTTGACCGAGTTGGTTCGGTGTTGCTTGGGTTCCTTTTTTCGCTAGTGTTGGTCAGTTATCTCTCTGGCGCTTAGTGAATTTCCCTAGCGCTCAGTGATGCTTGTTTGGTGCTCAATTTCCTTGCTTACCAAGTTGTTTGTTTTGGATTTCTTTTGAGGCTGACTTGTGCATTTAATTTGGGTCATGGATTTAATGTCGGTATCCATCATTGGGAAGCATGTGGACCTAGATCTGGTTGTTCCTTCCATTGATTATGGATCTGAAGGCTGACTTGGTTCGGTAGCATCTTGTATAAATGTAGTTATTTGGTTAGAGTTAGGAGTCAGTTTTCATAGAAGATAGAAGAGAGAAGTTTAGAGATTATTTGTAGACCCTCTCATGTTTGAGGACTTTTGTACTTGATTGTAATATCTGGCCAAAACTAGGAAGGCCTTACAGCTCGGCATGTATGAATCAATTTGAAGATAATTTATGAAAGTTTCTTGCATTCACTCTCTCACTGTTGTGTTTATTGCTTCGGCGTTTTGTTGAGCAAGGTGGATCAAGTTAGGGTGTGTCATTTCTGGCCCATCCTGTCCCTTCTTGCATTAGTTGGTATCAAAGAGAGGTGAGATCTGGATCTAGGTTTGTGAATCTAGATTTGAAGGTTCCTTCTCATGAAGCCCTAGTTGAATTTTTGTGGGGTAGCAGATTGCAATCTGACCTACAATTGCATAGGGTTTTCAAGATGGTTTGTGGGAGGTGAGATGCAGATCCAGGATTGCAAAACATGTTGAGACAACTTTTTTCTATATTAGAAGTTGTTGAATCAGCCCAGAGAAGAGGAAGACATCTTGAAGATGTTAGTGATGATGAAATTGAGGTAGAACAAGGTGCTGTAGAAACTGCACCTGTGATGGATTAGGGTGAGGAAAGATTCTTGAAGGCTTTGACAAGTCTAAAGTCTACACCACACTTTAATCCTCCTGATATGGTGGAAAGTTGGATTCTGATGAATTGGTGGATTAGATCACTGAGATGGAAAAGTACTTTGAGTATGAAAATGTACCTAAGGAAAAGAAGGTGAAAATTGCAAGCACAAAGTTGAAAATGTTAGAATAACTGAGAGGGGGGTGAATTAGTTATCCAATATCCCAATACAAAATGTATAATCCAAAAACAAATACTTAAAACTTTTGATACTCGGTAACTTGAAATAGTATACTGTCTATGCTTTTACCGATTACCAGTCTAAAACATATAGTAGTTACCGATCAAATAAATTATGCAACATGTAAATATAACATCAAATAAACATCACAATCAACACATAACACAAGAGATTTAACATGGAAACCCTCTGAAGGGAAAAACCACCTGGGACCGACAACCCAAAAATATTTACTCTTCTGAAGTGAGGTTGGTGAAGACCCAACCCTATTAAAGGTTACAAACACACTATTAGGTGTGACCTTGTTAGAGGATTTTAGACCAACCATTATCGTCCAACCAGTAGTCACTTTGGGGTTGATAGGATAACAATGTTCATTCTATGAATGATAAATAAAAGACTTTCTTAGTCCACTCGGTTAAGAGATTTGACTGTGTACAATGGTTAAAATGTAACAGTAGGTGATCTACCTTAATACAACTTCAATTAAAAATATATAGATCAATGTTAAGCTCATTCAATCCTCTAATCATTAAATCAATTCTATTCCAATCAATGTTTAGTAACTTACTTTCACTTGGTAATAGCTTCCTATCGCTCGGTAAAAACTCTGCAGTTTGGTTCTTACTAACCAGTATGATCAGGTATGCATAAAAACTTGTTCACACAATAATTCTACAGTCTCCTCCTTCTGACATTCTTCTTCACTATGAAATCTCCAATCTCTTATATAGACAAGTAAACCATTTTCTTTTGCTCCATCAGATTTTGCCACTTAATCATCTTCGTTGATTTTGCCGCTTAAACATACCTTGGCACTTGTGTCAATAACATGTTTGATTCTCATCCTTTAGATCTTTCCTAAATTTTGTTAGCCGTTGATTTGTGTAACAAACATTATTTGTTACCTCAAAATCATACACTTTTTAGCTCATCAATATTGTCGGCTAAGCTAGTCATTTAGTTCCTCTATTCTGCTCGGTTAACAAATAAATGTGTCGATGAACACAAGCTTAGTTTACACTGTGCTCGGTATACACTACACTTCATCGGTGTACACTGAAATGCTTCATCAACTGACAAGACTGCTTTGTGTCTTTCAGCTCTTTTCCTCATCATAGATGAATGAAACATAATCAAGTCAATATCATAAGGTCATAGATTCATCAACAATTTACTCAATGTATTCTTTATCCCCATCTGTCATATCCATCTTCCTCATGTAGATATTTTTGTACTTCATCTCTTTCACTCCTTTAATATAGATGTTTCGGTATAGTAACTTACAAGATAAGTGATGTCAAACTAGTTGGCATCAATGACAACATAATATTGATTTAATCATATTACATATCTAATTAATCATCTCAGTGATCTTAAATCACAGATTCTTCAATTAGGTTCTAAATCAGTTGTAGTTCATCAATCTCTCCCTTTGGCATTGATGGCAACTCAAGTAATATGAAATATACCATACACATACCAAACATGTATTCTACAAATTTGTGAACAAATGTTGTACAAGCTCTCCCTAGCTTAATATGTTTAATCACTACATTACTCAACAACATTAACAATGTAGCTTTGTCATTCTGCAAATATAATCTTTTCAGCTCTCAGGTTCCTACTTCTGTTCTCAGTAAATGATATGCAATGTTCTTCCTTTCTTCCTGATTATCTCTCCCTCATATAGTTCTCATCAGTGTATATTGTTTCATATTGTTTATCTCTCCCTTTGACAACAATGCCAAAGAAACAAATAAACATACAGCTCTGTAGTAGCCAAGTAACTCTTTGTTGTCCAATGCATTCTATGTATCTTTGTATATTGATATCCCAATCTGTTTCAGTTCTCCAAACTTATCACAACCTTGAACATGATCTAAAGTGTGAACTATGCTACATCAACATGAATGATCTTTTGATAAGATTAGGCTGATGCAACATCCAGATCACATTAGTGACCGGTAGGCAAGGGACGAACCCCTGGTCTAGTCCTTAAGTACTCAAATGTATCCTTTGGTAGAGCTTTTGTAAATATGTCTACAAGTTATTCTTTTGATGTACCAAATTCTAACTTAACTTGCTTCTCCTGTACTTGTTCTCTTAAGTAGTGATACTTAATTGATATATGCTTTGTCTTAGAGTGCATCATTGGATTCTTTGAAATGTTTATTGCACTTGTGTTATCACAATATATAATCACCGGCTCAATGATTACCTCATTCATACCTTCCAATACTTGCTTAATATATGGAATATTTGAATAGTTTGTAGCAGTAGCAACATACTCTACTTCAACTATAGACTGAGAAATGCAAGCTTGCTTCTTACTTGTCCATGTAACAAGTCTTTCACCAAAGAAAAATGCTCCTCCAGTGGTACTTTTTATGTCATCCACATTTCTAGCCCAATCAGCATTAGTATAAACCTCCAGTTTAAACTTGCCTTCCTTAGGATACCATAATCCATAATTTTCTATTTTCTTTAGGTATCTTAGGATTCTCTTTGTAGCAATCATGTGTGATTCTCTAGGGTTTGCAGAAAATCTAGCAACAATTCCCACAACATGTGCTATATCTAGTCTACTGTGAACTACATACATTAACTTACCAATCATAGATCAGTATAGTGTTTGGTTTACTTCTGTAGTTTCATCTTCCTTAGTTAGTTTACATCTAGTAGCCATCAGTGTTCCCACAGGTTTAGCATCTTCCATGCCAAATGTCTTCAATACTTCCTTGATATATTTGGATTGTGTGATGAATATCCCATCATTCTGCTGAATCACTTGTAGTCCTAGAAAGAACTTGATCTCTCCAAACATAGACACTTCAAAATATTTTCTCATCTCATCAACAAAAGATTTACATATGTTATATTGACCTCCAAAGATAATATCATCCACAAACATATCGGCAATAAGAATAGTATCATCAGTATCTCTTTTCATGTACAAATTGTTGTTCTCACTAGTTCTAACAAATCCAATACTTAACAAATAAGTATGTAACCTCTCATACTAGGGTCTCAGTGCTTGCTTCAAACCATACAAATCTTTATGTAATCTACATACCATGTCTTTGTTGTCTGGATCAACAAACCCTTCAGGTTGTTCTATGTAGACTTCTTCTTCAAGTATTCCATTTAGAAATGCTGACTTAACATCCATTTGATAAACTTTGAATTTCTTGTGTGCAGCATATGTAAGTAGTATTCTAACTCCTAATCTAGCAACAGGTGTGAATGTTTCACCATAATCAATTCCTTCCTCCTGTGCATATCCCTTTCATACCAATCTAGCTTTGTTCCTTGTTACCTCACCATTTTCATTCAGCTTGTTCCTGAATATCCACTTAGTACCGATAATATTCTTATCTTTAGGTCAGGGTACTAAGGTCTAGGTTTTGTTCTTCTCTATCTATTTTATTTCCTCTTTCATTGCATTAACCCATTCATCATTTTCTAATGCAACTTTTACATTTTGCGATTCATAATCACAAACTAAACATGTACCTTGCCTTGCTTTACTCCTTGTTTTCATGCCAGCTTGTCTATCTCTGATAATTTGTGTCTTAGGATGATGTCTCCTAAAAAATCTTTCCAGTACTCTATCTCTTCTTTCTTGTTCATCCTGTGTAGGTTCATTTGCTTGCTCAGTAGGTCCATCCTGCTCATCAATTTCTCTTTCTTACTCCTCGGTATTATTTTCCTGCTGACTGGTTATCACAAGTTGTGGCTTTGGTAGATACTCTGGGTGTTCAATGTAAGTGAATCTACCATAGTCTTCTAGTTCCTTTGTACTTTCCTCTGCATTCTTTTCATCAAACTCATCAACTCAGACATTAGTACTTTCAATCATTTTATTAGTAGTTTTATTCAGACACTTATATGCTTTGCTTTTACTGGAATATCCTAGAAATATCCCTTCATCACCTTTTGAGTCAAACTTCCCATTTCTCTCATCTTTTAGAATAAAACATTTGCTTCCAAAAATCCTGAAATAACTTAGAGTCAGTTTGTGTCCAAACCATAACTCATAGGGTGTCTTGTTAGTGTCCTTCAGTTGTACTTGGTTCAAAACATAAACAACTGTACTGATAGCTTCCCTCCAGTATTTCTGAGCAACATTCTTTTGCATCATTAGTGTTCTTGCATAGTCAACTATTGACCTATTCCTTCTTTCAATAATCCCATTCTATTGAGGTGTCCTCGGTGCAGAGACCTGTCTTTTAATACCATGCTCATTATAGAAATTAGTAAATTCATTAGAGATAAATTCACCTCCTCTATCAGATCTGAGGCATTTCAATTCTTTACCAGTCTCTTTTTCTACTTTTTCTTTATACCACTTAAACATCTTAAATGCTTCAAATTTTTCTTTCAAGAACATAATAGTCATCAATCTAGTATAGTCATCAACAAAAAGAATAAAATATATATCACCATAATAACTCTGAGTTCTCATAGGACCACACAGGTCGGTGTGAACCAACTCAAGTATCTTCTTTGTTGAATAATCCTTGCTTTTGAAACTAGATTTAGTCATCTTACCTTTCTGACATTCATGACACATAACATGATCTGATTTTGACAATTTAGGTAGACCTCTAACTCTTTCCCTTTTACTAATCTTAATCATGTTATCAAAATTCACATGGCATAACCTTTTATGCCACAACCAAGAATCTTCATTTTTCATCAAGCAAGAAGATTCATCGGTATTAAGATAAAATAGATTACCTCTTGATTGTGCACCAGTTCCAACTAATCTTCCACCATCATCAAAGATTTTCACTTTCTTTCTCTCAAAAGCAACTTGGTGACCTGAATTGTTCAGCTGTGCTACACTTAACAAGTTATAGTTCAATCCATCTACCCAATAAGAATTATCACATTTTATCCTATCATTTATCATCAGGGATCCTTTACCTCTTACCATACAGGGTGTGTCATTACCCATCTTAATAGATCCTCCATTGTATTCTTCAAGTTGATCAAATTTCTCCTCATCACCAGTCATGTGATGTGTACAGCCACTATTTATGATCCATGTATTATTTTTGTTAACTTTAGAGATCAGTGTTGTTTCTACATGTTTATCTTCTTCCTCTGAGTCATCTTTCATAGCAACAAATACAACTTCTACATCATCATTAGAATCATATTCAGATTCATTATCTTTGGCTATGTAACATACCTTTTTTCCTTTATCATTATTCTCTCAGTTGTCTCTGTTGTAGTGTTGGTAGCCTCTGTTGACTCTTCTCCCATAGCTTCCTTTAGATCGGTCTTTGGTTCTTTCATCATCTTTCTTATGTGTACATCTAGCAGTGATGTGGCCAACCCCTTTACAGTTAAAGCATGCCAAAGGTAGCTTACCTCTATATCTTCCTTTACCTTTGGGTAATCTTTTAGCCATAAGAGCTTCAAGTGCATCAAGCTCATCATCGATATTGCTGTCACTATCATCATTCCTATTATTCTTGCTAGACTTACCAATATTCAGAGAAGACATGAAAGTGGATTCAACAAATGGAACAACACTATTGTCAAAGTTATTCAATTCAAAGGTTGTAAGTTTACCAATCAGATTGTCAAGTGTAAGGACATTACCAGCTGCAAACCTTGTTTCATGAATAGCAGATATTCTGATTGCGTAAACTAGCAATAAGGTTCTGAGGACTTTGCTTACAACTATTTCTTCACTAATAACTCCATCAAATGCTCTAATATCATGTACTACCTCTTTCAGTCTATTTGTATATTGCACAATATTCTCACCTTCCTTCATCTTCATATCATCAAATCTACCCCTTAAGCTTTCTGCTCTGGCTCTTTTGACATTCACATCTCCATTGTAAACTTGAGAAAGTTTATCCCACATGCCTTTTGTAGTAGTACAACTTTTAATACCTTCAAATTCAGCATCGATATAGGCAGCATCAATCTTCATCATAGTAGCATTGTGTTCATGCCTATCTCTCAGTTGATCAAGTGTCAAGGGACCAGCGGTCAGTTCTATATAGCCATTCTCCATCAATTCTAGTGCAAAATTCCCAATTCCAGATATGTGCAACTTCATCTGGCTTTGCCATACTATGAAGTTCTCTTTGTTCAGCTTTGGCACTTCCCTCTTATACATTGTGAGATCTTTGTACTGAAGTCCTTAAAACTCTATTATAAGAAACCAATGCACTAATACCAATTGTTAGAATAACTAAGAGGGGAGTGAATCAATTATCGAGTGTCCCAATACAAAATGTATAATCCAAAAACAAATACTTAAAACTTATGATACTTGATAACTTAAAATACTGTATTGTCTATGCTTTTATCGATTACCAGTCTAAAACATATAGTAGTTACCGATCATATCAAATATGCAACATGTGAATATAACATCATATAAACATCACAATCAACACATAACATAAGAGATTTAACATGGAAACCCTGTGAAGGCAAAAACCACCTAGGACCGACAACCCAAAAATATTCACTCTTCTGAAGTGAGGTTGGTGAAGACCCAACCCTGTTAAAGGTTACAAACACACTATTAGGTGTGACCTTGTTAGAGGATTTTAGACCAACCGTTATCATCCAACTAGCAATCACTATGGGGTTGATAGGATAACAATGTTCATTCTATGAATGATACATAAAAGACTTTCTTAGTCCACTCGGTTAAGAGATTTGACTATGTACAATGGTTAAAATGTAACAGTAGGTGATCTACCTTAATACAACTTCAATTATAGATATATAGATTAATGTTAAGCTCATTCAATTCTCTGATCATTAAATCAATTCTATTCCAATCAATATTTAGTAACTTACTATCGCTCGGTAATAGCTTCCTGTCGCTTGGTAAAAACTCTGCAGTTCGGTTCTTACTAACTAGTATGATCAGGTGTGCATGAAAACATGTTCACACGATAATTTTGCAGTCTCCTCCTTTCGAAATTCTTCTTCACTATGAAATCTTCAGTCTCTTATATAGACAAGTAAACCATTTTCTTCTGCTCCATCAGATTTTGCCACTTAATCATCTTCATTGATTTTGCTGCTTAAACATACCTCGACACTTGTGTCAATAACACATTTGATTCTCATCCTTTAGATCTTTCCTAAATTTTGTTAGCCGTCAATCTATGTAACAAACATTATCTGTTACCTCAAAATCATACACTTTCCAGCTCATCAATCTTGTCGGCTAAGCTAGTCATTTAGTTCCTATGTTCTACTCAGTTAACAAAGAAATACGTCGGTGAACACAAGCTCAGTTTACACTGTGCTCAGTATACACTACACTTCATCGGTGTACACTAAAATGCTTCATCAACTAACAATGTTGCTTTGTGTCTTTCAGCTCTTTTCCTCATCATAGATGAATGAAACATAATCAACTCAATATCATAAGTTCATAGACTCATCAACAAGTTACTCAATGTATTCTTTATCCCCATCTGTCATATCCATCTTCCTCATGAAGATATTTATGTACTTCATCTCTTTCACTCCTTTAATACAGATGTTTCGGTATAGTAACTTACAAGATAAGTGTTGTCAAACTATTTGACATCAATGACAACATAATACTAATTTAATCATATTACATATCTAATCAATCAGCTCGGTGATCTTAAATCACAGATTCTTCAATTAGGTTCTAAATCAGTTTTAGTTCATCAGAAAAGTCATGCATCCTTATGGTGGGAACATCTACAGCTGGATAGAAAGAGGAAAGGCAAAGACAAAATCAAGGTATGGAGTAAAATGGTGAATAAATTGAAAGGAAAGTTCTTACCTTGTGATTATCAGATTAACCTAGTTAGGCAAATAAAAAGTTTAAGGAAGAAAGATAGCTCGGTAAAAGAATATACTAAGGAATTCTATAGATTAGATATCAGATCTAGACATGATGAAGATGATGTGGAAATAATTTCTAGATACCTGAATTGTTTGAGAGTTTCCATCCAAGAAGAAATCAGTTTGGTCAAATTGGAGAACATTGAAGAAGCTTATCAATTTGCATTGAAAGATGAGGAGAAATTGAATAAGAGACATGAGCAAAGACAAAGAGGTAGAGGTGGTAAATTCCCTAGAGGAAGAGGTAGATCCAATGGTGAAAACAGTAGATCTAAACCAAAAAAGACAACTTTGGATAAAGGTAAGATCGAGTGGAAAGGTGAAAGTTCATCTAGAGGTAGAGGCAGTAACTACCGAGGTGGATATAATAGAGGTGGATTCCGAGGAACTTGTTATAATTGTGGAGAAGAAGGACATAGATCATTTGAGTGTACACATGCAAGTAAGAAGACTGATAGCAGTAGAAATGCTTTGGTGCAAGAAGAGTCACCAAATGAACCTGAGAAGGAAAATAACTTGATGCTAAGAAGAGCACTTTGGAATGAAGGTAAAAAGGAAGATCTACTAAGGAAAAGTTTGTTCAAGACCAGATGTAGAGTTTCTGACAAATTTTGGAAGGTAATCATTAACAGTGGTAGCTCAGAGAATTTTGCATCTGAGGAGATGGTCACAAAGTTGCAGTTGAAAAGGTTGGAACATCCAAAGCCCTATCAGATTTCATATATCAAAGATGAGCATGCACTCTTGGTAAGTGAACAATGTTATGTGAATTTGAAAATTAGAAAGTACTATGATAAGGTGTTATGTGATATCATGCCTATGGATTGTTGTCATATTTTGTTGGGTAGACCTTGGCAATATGATAGACATGCTATATATGATGGGAGATTTCCAAAGTATACTATTTAGGTTGATGGAAAAAGACAAATATTGTTACCTTTGATGGAAGAACCTGTTAGTAATGTTTTCACATCTTTGAAAGTTTTCTTGATGTAAGGAAGAAAGTTTGTTAAGGATTTAAAGAAAAATGATGTATGTTTTGTTGTGATTTCTACAAATCGAGTAATAAAATAGAGGATAATGTCCCTGAGGAGATTGATAAGTTACTCACCGAGTACAGTGAAATTATTTTTGATAATGTACCTAATGGATTTCCACCGAAGAGAAGCATTGATCATTGCATGGATCTTATCCCTGGAGCTAGTTTACCGAATAAGGCACCTCATCGGTTGACACCTACCGAGAATTAGGAATTGAACTGACAAATTCAAGAATTGTTGTAGAAAGATTTGATCAGAGAAAGTTTGAGTCCTTGTTGTAGTACCTACAGTATTGGCACCTTAGAAGAATGGATAATATCGAATGTGTATTGATTCCAGAGAAATCAACAAGATAATAGTGAAGTATAGGTTTCCTATACCGAGAATGGATGATATAAAGGATAGTTTGACTAGAACAAAGTATTTTACTAAAATCAATTTTAAAAGTGGGTATCATCAGATCAGAATCAAAGAAGGTGATGAATGGAGGATTGCTTTCAAGACAAAAGAAGGTTTGTATGAGTGGTTGTTATGCCTTTTGGTTTAACTAATGCACCGAGTACATTTATGAGGTTGATGAATGAAGTTTTGAAGAATTCTTGGGTAAGTTTGTGATTGTATATCTTGATGATATTTTGATATTCAGCAAGATGAGAGAAGAACATGTGTTGCATGTTAGACAAGTTTTGCAGAGATTGAAAGAAGAAAAGTTGCTGATAAATCTGAAAAATTGTTCATTCATGAAAGAGGAGATTGTGTATTTGGGATTGTGATTTCAGATGATGGTTTGAAAATGGATCCTAAAAAGGTTGAAGCTATTTTGAATTGGCCTACACCTGTGAATGCTAGTGAGGTAAGATAGTTTCATGGTTTGGCAAGTTTTTACCGAAAGTTCATTAAGAATTTCAGTTCAATTTGTAATGCTATGACTCAGACTATGAGAGGAGACAAAAGAGAATTCAAGTGGACACATGGAGCTGATAAAATTTTTGAGACTCTAAAGCAAAAGGTTGTTAAATTGCTTGTTTTGGCATTGCCTAATTTCAATAAGGTATTTCAGTGGAATGTGATGCAAGTGGTAGTGCAATTGGAGCTGTGTTGAGTCAAGAAGGTAAACCTGTTGCTTTCTTTAGTGAAAAGTTTAATAATGCAGAAAGGAAATATTATGTGTATGGTCAAGAATTCAATGCTATTGTTCAAGCACTGAAGAAATGAAGACATTATTTGATACTAAGTGAATTCGTATTGTATACCGATCATAAAGCTTTATAGTATTTGGGTAGTCAGAATAAGTTGAATCAGAGGCACATGAAATGGGTTGAGTATTTGTAGAGTTATACATTTGTGATAAAGCACAAGAGTGGAGTCACTAACCGAGTTGCTGATGCATTGAGTAGAAGATCTTTGATGACCGAGATGCAAATTAGAATTCTAGGCTTTGATGATATGAGAGAATCTTATGAATTTGATCCTAATTTTTTCTGAGTCGTGGAGAAAGTACAAAGCACCTATTCAAGATCAACAGACTACTAAATGGGATGAATATTTTATGCAAGGAGGTATATTGTTTATAGGTATTCAGTTGTGTATACTGAGAGGAGCAATGAGAACTAATTTGATAAAAGAGAAACATAGTAGTGGTTTGGGTGGACATTTTGGTGTTGATAAGACATTGAATTTACTTAAGGAGAAATACTTTTGGCCACAGTTGTATAAAAGATGTTCAGAAATTTGTGAAAAGTTGTGGAGTTTGTCAAGTTGCAAAAGGAGTTAGTTAGAATATTGGATTGTACACACCGATGTTGTACCTGAGAAACCTTGGATTGAAATCAATATGGATTTTGTTCTTGGCTTGCCGAAAATAGTAAGAGGTAATGATTCTATATTTTTGGTTGTGGATAGATTTTCTAAAATGGCACATTTTATACCTTGTAGAAAGACATCAGATGCAGTACATGTAACAGATCTTTTCTTTAAGGAAATTGTCAGATTGCGTGGATTATCGAGGAGTATTATCTTTGACCAAGATAGAAAATTTGCTGGACACTTTTGGAAGACTCTTTGGAGAAAGTTGGGCATTGAGTTGAAATATAGTTATACATTCACCCACAAATCGATGGGCAGACAGAAGTTGTGAATAGAAGCTTGGGTAATCTTTTAAGATGTTTAGTTGGAAACACACCCGAGTAATTGGGATTCTATGTTAGCACAAGAAGAGTTTGCATACAATAATTTAGTGAATAGGAGTACTGGAAAAACACCTTTTGAGATTGTTAAATGGCATACAGCCGAGAGGTATATCAGATTTGAGAGACATTGCTGATGAAAGAAAGAGAAGTTTTGAAGGAGTAAAGTTTGTTGAGTACATGAAGACATTGCATGAAGATGTGAAGCTTAAACTGGAAAAGAGTAATAAAAAATACAAAGACAAAGCTAATAGATCAAGAAGACATAAGACTTTTGATGTTGGTGATGAAGTGATGGTTCATTTGAGGAAAGGTAGATTTCCTGTTGGAACATATGGGAAGCTGAAGATGAAGAAGTTTGGGCCTTGCAAGATTTTGAGAAAATTTGACAATGGAAATGCATATGAGGTTGAGTTACCTGATGACATTGATAGATCACCTATATTCAATATTACTGATTTGTATGAGTTTCATGAACCTGAAGAATACATGGTAGTATCGACAGATTATCCTAAGAAGCAGAATGAAGAAGTTGAGCATATTTTGGAGCAAAGAATTGGCAGAAGTACAAGAGGAAAATAGTCTATGGAATATTTGGTAAAGTGGAAGAATAGACCGATTGAAGATAGTTCTTGGATTTCATAGTCTGAGTTGGATGCAACTCAGATTATACCTATTTCATGATTTAGAGAATCATTTCAAATAACCCCAAGTGTCTGATGCAGGAGCATCTTGGGTCCTTGGCAATCCTGTGTCACCAAAAACATATTTGAGTTTGTTATGTTTCTCGATTCCTACTTTGACCAAGTTGGTTCAGTGTTGCTCAGTTTCCTTTATTCACCAGTGTTGGTCAGTTATCTCTTTGGCACTCCGGTGAATTTCCCTGGCGCTCGGTGATGCTTGTCTGGCGCTCAATTTCCTTGCTTGCCGAGTTATTTGTTTTGGATTTCTTTTGAGGCTGACTTGTGCATTTAATTTGGTCATAAATTTAATGTTGGTATCTATCATTGGGAAGCATGTGGACCTAGATCTAGTTGTTCCTTCCATTGATTGTGGATCTAAAGGCCGACTTGATTCGGTAGCCTCTTGTATAAATGTAGTTGTTTGGTTAGAGTTAGGAGTTAGTTTTGATAGAAGATAGAAGAGAGAAGTTTAGAGATTATCTGTAGACCCTCACATACTTGAGGAATTTTGTACTTGATTATAATATCTGGCCAAAACTGGGGAAGGCCTTATAGCCCGACATGTATGAATCAATTTGAAGACAATTTATGAAATTTTCTTGCATTCTCTCTCTCACTATTGTGTTTGTTGCTTTCACATGTTTTTGAGCAAGGTGGATCAAGTTAGGGTGTGCCATTTCTAGCCCCTCTTGTCCCTTCTTGCATCATACAAGTACATATACATTTTTTTGAAATCAATTTCACTAACCATACATCTCATGAAAAAGACTTTAAGCAAAGAGCAAGAAGATAAAAGCAGCATCAAGGATCATCCAAGCACCAAGTCATGAATGTAGGATCTCAATGGTATAGAATTGCTACCCACCCAACCACGTGGAACCAAGAAGTCCACTCCCACTTTGTTGAGGAGATAACACCAGACATCACTCAAGGAAATAACCAAATGAGTAAAACTAATGAAATGATACATAGGATGAAATGGTAATAAAATGATAAAGGTTATCAAGGATAAATGATCATGACACAAAATAGGTGTACCAAATGCTCATGTAGGAACCTAGGGACACATATAGGGAAGTGTCATCATAGAAGTCAACTCTAAGGTAACATGGTATTCTCTCTGGACCCCTGCCCCCTAGTGACTCCATGCAGTATCAGTAGTCCTTTCGTACAGATAATGAAAACTAACTATGTCAAACCTCAACATCTCTTTCGACAAGAAATCATCTCCTCCCACTCCCATACTAGCATGTACTAGCACTCAAGGCATGGGTGAGGCACAATTATCTTTTAATGTCTCTATCATAATAAATTTATTAATTTATCACATATTAAGTTAATTTACAAGGATACCTAGACAACCACTTTAGGGCTTCGACGTCTCTAAAGTAAGCCACTTCCCCTCTATTCTTCTAGATAACCTACCCTAATGCTCCCAACAAAATAAACCAAGGAAAAGAAAAACCAAAATCATAAAATATTTCCATAAATCAATTAACTATGAATGTCATCAAAGACACTTGTGCTGGAGCATAACAAATAACTCATCCTATACAAAGGATCCAAACTATCCATCTCATACTGGACATAACAATCACCAATCCACATGGTTACCATATCGTGCAAGATAAATGGAGTCATCAAGACAAGTCAACAATGATACATCAATCTCCAACCATGAAGTAAAACATAATCCAAAGGACCATCAGTCAAATCATAAAAATAACCATGTATTAGAAGAAATAATGTGGTCAGTTAATTAAGACTCTAAACAATAATGATCATCACCTTTTGTGGTTAAATAACATAAGATCGAGGACTTAATAGAAACATGACCAAATCCTAGTAACACTCAAAACAACACGCAGACCAAACATAGCACCAAAAGGGTTATGAATATTCCACAGTATAAACCCATAGAGAAAAAGTATAAAATCATAAAATACTTCAAGGCTTGAAAGACAAAAATCCCACCTAGGGTATCAATTTACCTAAGTGACCTTATACAATAAGCCAAATAAAATAAATTCCTGATTAAAAGACACTATTTCACATCAAAACTCCACTTACAAGTAAATCAAATATTCACCAAATTAATATTTATAAATTAATTAATAATATTCATTATATAAATTAATTTATTAATTATAATTACTAATTAACAATATATTTAAATTTTAATAATAAACAATAATATAAACCACAAGCTCTATTATTAACTTATATAAATTAATTTTATAATTAATTTATTTTAATAATTACTAAAATAATATAATTAAAAAAAAACTTAAATTAAAATATAATTATTAAATAAAACTTAAATAAATAAATAAATTTAATAAAATAAAATTTTAATTTAAAAATTTATTAAATAAAAATTATATATTAAACAAAAAATATAAAATGGGGGCGAGGGGAATTTCAGCCCCACCACCCTATTGCTTTTTAGGGACCTGTCAGTAGCTCCCTATTGGTCACGATAGGACTGCCAAGCTAGCAGTACATGTCGTGTTTGGTAGGCTGTCAAGCTAGCAATACATGTCATGCTAGCAAGTTGTCGTGTTGGTAGGCTTCTATGCCAAAAAATGTGGAGCGAGGTTGGTATCCCACCCTTACAATATTTATTAGTATTTTTTTTAATAAATAAATAATACTTATTAATTTGTCTCTTTTTTCTATAATTTTCTAGCAGAAAAATTACTGTATAAAATCAACAAGCAATTTTTATTTTCCAAAAAGCCCATATATATATATGTATATATGTATATATGTATATATATATATATATATATATATATATATATATATATATATATATATATATATATATATATATATATATATATATATTATAAATATATATCTATATATATATATGTATATGTATATCTATGTATACATATGTATATATATGTACATATATATATATATATGTACATAGATATACATATACATAATATATGTACATATATATATATATATACATATAATATATATATATATATATATATATATACATATATATATATATGTATATATATATATATATATATATATATATATATATATATATATATACACATATACATACATATATATATATATATATTATATATATATATATATATATATATTATATATTATACATATACATATATATATATATATGTATATATATATATATATATATATATATATATATATATATATATATATATATATATATATATATATATATCCAAAGATTTCATATCTTAATAATGCAACGATTTAATTCTTTTTCCTAATGTTGAATTTACGTTCTAAATTATACAATACATCCAATTGACCTATGATTCTAATTTGGTTTAATTTAAAAGATTTTTCTTTTATCAAATTTAAAATCAAATCCTAGTTGATTTAATTTCAAACTTTCCTATTATTTTCAAACAAAGATCTAGGTTTTCATAGGTTTAATACAATAAGATTTTCTTCACTCAATCAAAGAACCCAATAGCTTTTCAAATCAAAATATTCACACAAAATGAAGAATCACAATCCAACCATTCCAAATACAAAGATCCAACCTGACAGACACAAAGTAGACAATCTTTTCAAAGAACATATCTACAAGGTTTTCAAAATCCTACCTTAATCCACAAATTGATAGAAGCCACAAAGACCAATCCAAAACTTTGACAATCTCAAGCTTTCAAAAATCCTTCAATTTCTATCCAGAGCCAAAACATGTCTCCCTAGAACCTGTATCTCTTAAATGACCAAAAATGACTCTCATAAAGAAAACCCACAAATCGAATTCAACTGTTAAAAATAATAAAGTCATTAACTCAAAATCATAGAAATTGGAGCTCAACTCCAACCTCATTTATATCAATCTTTTATTTAAAAGAATTATTTCAATTCATGCAAATCACTCAACTTTTAATCTTAAATTTATATTTTAATTTTATTAATTGAATGTGCAAATTTAATTGCATAATAATATTTAATTAATCAGTTAATATTTTTAGCGTATTAATAATATGCAAATTGATAATTAAATATCAATTCATTAATTTATTACAAGGAATTATTATAACTAATCCCTTAGTTAAGTCTCTTAACTCAACCTTTTAATTTAGAATTGATAAATTAATTTTTTTTAACTGGTGTGCATTTAATCGTAAGATTATATTTTAATTATAATTAATATCTTTAGCACCACTTAATAAGCAACTTGATAAATAATATCAGTTTATATTATTTAAACATTTAATTTAGATTTTAATTTAATATTTAATTAAACATTTATTTTCATAATTAGACTTTTAATTAAGTCTTTTAATTCATCAATGACATTTAAGTAATTTTGATTAATTAAATATCTATATATTTAATATTTTCATATTCATAAGATATGAGTATTTTAATCTCATAATTAATCTTAATTAAATATTTAATGCATTAATAACACAAAATTCACATCAAGACACCCAACAAACAAACATGAAGGAAAAATTGACCAAACCTATAAAGTAATGATCAAGCTCAAAGAAAGGGTTCATGAATGATGTCACCTTGACGAATTCAGAGGCTAGTAGATAAGATGCTTGTCCACTATTTGAGGACAATAATTGGCTTAGGTTGGGATTTAGACTTGGATGTTATCTCCCCTTCTCTTACCATTGAGATATTATGATAGGGCATGCTCATCCTAACAATTCAGAAAAGTCCATGTCTAGTACCTAAAATCATGCATAAAAGATGAACATGTACATACACACACACATATATAACAGACAATGGCGGGGATCGATCGATCGTGTGGATCTCGCAAGCAAGTTCTTAAAAAATTGAACTTAACTCATTGTTCTTATCAATGCAATATCATATCTTATAATGATTGCATTCATCCATTTTCAGACAATGCTTTGAGATTTTCATTTTGTTAGTCTACATTTTTTGTAATTTGGAAGACTTAATTGCAAAACAAATTGTGCTTTTATATTAGTCAAAAGTTAAAATGATTATTACAAGAATAGCTTTGTCAACACTATAGATATTGAGGCAAGAAAAAATACGCCAGTCTAATATTGTTTACTATATTTTAGACTTGTATATTTATGTGATTGTAAAATATAATTATATTGAATATTCAAATACAATAATATATATTTTTATTTGTTTATTATGTTAGAAACTTTATGTAGTATTATATTGGTGTGAAGAATTTGTATATATATAAAAATTTCAAGTGATTTAATTTAACATTTATTTAATTATTTTAAATGTTTTATTAGTTGAAAGATTGGCCATTTTATCGAAGGCATTAAAGATTTGGCTTATGACAAGGAAAACCAATCCTATTGTTTGACAGTCCTTTATTTATAAATAAAAATGACAATGGAAATAAATTAAAGAAAAGTTAGAGAGGTCCCATTTATTACAAAAGAGAGTTCTATAAAAGATACTGAAACACTGATTTGTTGCTATTAAATACTAATGTTAATTTAATACATTGATTTATTTTATTAAGAAAATTATTGTAAGAATTAAAAATTATTTAAATTTTAATATAAATTGCTAAATAATGTAATCATATTGAATATCCAAATACAATTTTTTTAAATTTCATTTATTACATCAAGAGACTTATACAATTTTATATGGGTGTGAAAAATCCGTAAACATAAAAATCTCTCATAATCTAAATTAATGCCCATTTAACTATTGTAAGATGTTTTGTATATGTTAGTTGAAAGAATGGTCACTTCATTAAATAGGGCATGATTTATATTATCATGATAGAGAAAAAAAAATTGAAGCATTGGCATAATAAATTAGGCTTGCAAAAGTCAAAGAATATCAGTCCTATTGTTGGGATCTCTTTAGCATTTTCAATTAAATAACACATAAGGCTGGCTGTAAAGTCAATAATATAGTTTGTAAAAGACAAAATGGATTGTCATAGAAGACTTCAGAGATCATAAGTGCAAAGAAAATTATATAGATAGTATTTTGAAGTAAATAAATCAAGATGCATAGTGAACATTAACTCTATAATTTTTAGATTTATCTTTTAATACTTTTTTATTTTTATTTTTTATTAAATTTTATAATTTTTGTTTTTACAATATATTAATCTATCAGTTTTATTGATTTCATAAATATAACTATCCATTTCAAATTGTATTAATGTGCATGGAAAAGCTATCTGAGTTTAAACACCAAGTGGATGCTGATATTGTCACAGACGTGGCAACCATGATGAAATTTATGATAACATGTAGAATTTAACTGGATAAAATTTGACCTCAGAAATTTTTAGTAGTCCAATATATCATGGCACCCGTCATAGCTGACTGCATTCATTTATAGTCATATAATGCTTGAAAAATCATTTGGATAATCTACAAGTTTCCTGATGTGGAGGACTTTGATTGAGACAAAATTGCATGAGGCTTTCAGTCAAAGCTAAAAAAAAAATTTTAAAAGGTGGCCAATGTTGTCCAGATTCAGATTTGACTTTAACATATCAGAAAATTATTTCCCAGTATTTAAAATTGCTGCGAGTCAAAGTTCAATGAATTAGCTGGTTGGAAAAGCAGCTCCCTCCACATGGCTCAAGATTTTTAAAACCCTTCTGCTTAAATATAAGTTGCCATGGTTGGAAAGGCCATCCACATTTGATTTCTATTTCACATCTTAGTCCATGGAGGTGAGCACAATGCAGCAAGATTTGGATTACTGGAATGGTATGTTATTCACTAATGCAGTGGATTTAGATGAAACAATGTTGGATTTGGATTCAGGTCTGAGTGAATTTCCTGTTTGGAGAGACCCATTTGCTGAAGATTGCGGGTCATTAGTATCAGAATTTCTTGGAGTGGAATTCATCAACTGTAAAGAGCTGCAGAAGACAGAAGCAGCAATCTATGATGGTGCAGAATTGTTCAATTATGATCAGAGATTCTCTGGTTTCAGTTCAAATGCAACTGCATCATATGGCCCAGGGGATCTTGCAATTGAAGACAATGGGTCTCTAGATTCTTGTTCCATGGAACTTGAATTGTGTCCAGAGGATCTTGCAATTGGAGACAATGGGTCTCTAGATTCTTGCTCCATGGAACTTGAATTGTCTTCAATACAAGAGGATTTGATGGAAGAAATCAAGACAAGGGGTGTACCAAGAAAGACTAGGGGCGTGTCTGATGTCATCAGCATTGAAGCCGAACAAGCTTCTAATGTAGAAAACAACAGCGAAAACCACGTGGGCTGGGTGGTTACTGAATGTCATGACTTATTACCTACCACAAAAAACTCTTGCCAATCAAGTCACTCCTCTACTAACCCTAATTCTGAAAACTTGATTTCATATGGTAGTGCAGACTGTTCAGACTTCAGGGGAGTTCTAACCATTCATCTTCTAACAGCATGCTGTGAGGCCATATCAGTTGCGTCTCATGATCTTGTTGAGATTTTGCTTTGCAGGTTGCAAGAAATGGTGTCTCCAACTGGATCCACCATAGAGAGGGTTGCTTTCTATTTGTGGCAGGCATTGCAGCAGCTTCATGGTGGTGAGCCCATGGAAGTGAAGATGCCAAAATTAAGGGACATGGAGGCTTTAAGTTTACTCAACCAAGTCTACCCATTTATCAGAACACCTCATTTCACTGCTAACCAGAGCATTCTGGAAGCAATCAAGGGCCCAAGAACAAAACTGCATATTATAGACTTTGACATAATGGAAGGGATGCAGTGGCCACCATTGATGGAAGCCTTGAAAAGTGAAGGTCACAAAATTGAGCACCTCAGAATCACAGCCCTCAAATGGGATTGTGATGATGAAAGTGATGAAAGTGATGATGATGATGATGATTCAGTGTCCTTGTGTGCACACACTGGCAGAAGGTTATCTGAATATGCACAGTCCCTGGGGATTCCATTTTCATTTGAGGAAACAACCTTGGAAAACATGAAGACCAACAAGGATGAAATTGTAGCAGTGAATTGCATGTGGGACTTGCCACATATGTCTGAGAGAAGCAGAAAAAGCTTCTTGGGTTTCATCCATGGCGGACGCCAGCTCAATCCAGATATCCTGACCATTGGAACAGGGCCTCCTGATGAGCTCCATGAAAAGCTCAACTTGTTGCAGAGTTTTGGGGAATGTCTCAGAAATCTCTGTGCAGTTTTCGACTGTTCAGAAGCAGGATTGCCAGAGCAATTCGAGCTTGCAAGAACAAAGATCGAAAATTTGTTCTTGGCTCCAATGATTTGCAGACCCTTAAGTTATTTTTCCTCTAAAAATGGCGAATTGAGTCCTCTAGTAATGGACATTCCACTCAAATGCGGCTTCACTCCAGGTGAAATAAGCATGAAAAACACCATTTTTGCAGAGCAGATGCTCCCAATTCATTACAGAGTCGAATTTGAAGGTCCTCACCAAATTCTTCTCCAATGGCATTCCACTGTTTTGTCTCGCGTCTCAGTTTGGAAACCCATTAACTGCAATTTTTCAGGCTAGTTATTTGTTGTCACGATAAACTTCCTGATCATATTTTTAAGTTTTGATAATGTACAAAAGTACAATTTTGTTTTACCTTGATCGAGGTCTCAACACGATAAGAGGATACAATTTTGTCCCTTTTTTTTAAGGTTAGACTTATCTATTCAAATAAAAAAATATTTTTTAGTAGACTTGATTAAAATATTCAATTTAGTGAGTAAACTCTAAAATGATAGTTTTGGAATATATATATATATATATATAGTTGTGGATGGAATTCAGTTATTAATGTAGATAAATATAAAATGAAATAGATTTCTAATTACTATTGTCTTTTATGTTTTAACAATAAAGTATTATTAATCAAAAAGTTTCCCACTTCCTTCATATCGTTCATTGTATCTGGTTAATGTGTTTCTTCAAAATATATAAAATTTAGGCAGCTAACATATCTATATTTTAATAAATGTTTGCAAAATATGCTATAAATACATAAATTGTTTTAAACACTTTCAAATCTTCAAAAAAGAAAAATGTTTTTCGATCAAACTCGTTTATTTTTCTTATATAGAGAAGAAAGCATGTTGCATTTGTAAAGTTACTTATTAGTGTAATTATTAACAAATTAGATCCAATTTCTATTTTATATTATCGATTTTCTTTGTTTATTATTAGTTTTAAAATTTTCTTACACAAATTGTACTAACCTCGTATGGACTCTTATTCCTATTAAGTAGGATAATTTTTCTCTCTGTCTTCTTGATTGGGATTTCCATTTACTAGACATTGGCTCATCATTTTTGGAGTCTCACATTTCAGATTTGGAGGATATATTTAAGAAGATTTATCTTTTCTTTGATGATGATTTCATCACAGTTGGAGATTCTTCTACATTGTCTTTGGAGATTGACATTCATGGGCCTCCTCTTTCACTTGATTAGTCACATTTCATTGTTCAATTTAATCACGGGCATGTGATGGCTTCATCAAGCTTGGAGACTCTTATCCAATTTTCAGACGGATCTCTCTTATTTGATGATAGTTGTGGCACTAATGTTGTCACTTGATATTTGTCTTTAAAGCTTGTTTAAAACCAATTCTCACTGTTTCCTTTTGTATGCAAATTAGATGTCTAATAACTAAAGATGATAAATTAACTATTGAAAGCCAATAAATCAATCTAATGCAACACAATGAAGAATACGAAGTAACTATAAAATGATGAAACTAAATCAATTACCTTCACCTACCATGCAGCTTGTCTCCATTGTCCTCCTAGCCTTGATTTCTTGAAGAGGTTGAGCTCTTAGATTTCCAAATGAAGCATTTTTCCAAGATGCTACCAAAGTGTGGAGATTTTATGAAATGAGTGCACAATAGCTTATGCAATCTAATGGATGGAATGCAAATGAAATTATGATAATATGGATTGATTTCTCTTAGAATGCTTGGATGCTTGATTGCTTGATTGCTTGAATGCTTGAAAAATACCTATTAGCTATTAGCCCACAAAGGGGAAATGAAGCTCCTTTTATAGATTTTTGGAGGATCTAGGCCTAGGTGGCACAATCCTACAGTTGAGAATGAAAGGTGGAAGATCCTAGGGCTAGGATTGACTTGGTTGAAGGAGTTGAGAGAAAGGGGGATGTAGTTGGAATGTGAGAGGGAGAATAGGGATGATGTTCCTCTCACATTGACATGGAGGAGAACAAGGTGGAAGGGAAAGACACATGTCAAGTGTCTCTCAAAGACTCAAGAGAAAAAGAGGGAGAGACCTTTTCCTCATGAGGACTCTTTGTACAAGTGTCCTATGAGTCACCTTTGACCCTTAGAGGTGGCTTGAGAAGCCCCTTAGGAATAGGGCATGTCTCTTGACTTGGTTTAAGAGAGGACATGTGGTCATGAGACCAAGTCCTATGAAGCCACATAGCCCTTAAGAATATGACATGTGTGGGTGAGGATAATTACTAATAAATAATTAATAATAATTATTTATTTTAGCCAAAGTGATGTGACAAGTGAGTGGATAGGTGAGGTGGACTAGGGGACTTAGTCATATTTAGGTGATTGTATATTTAATTAAATCACTTTAATAAGACTAATTAGAAGACTTAGGATAGAAGAATGAACTATAGTGAATTTAGTAAATAAATTGAATAATTTATTTAATAAATAGAGGAAATAATTATTAATTAAATAATAAATATTTAATTAATTTATCAACTCAATAGTAATTAAATAATAAATATTTAATTAATTAATGAAGTCATTTTTAAGTGTATCCATTTTGCCCCTCTTTGAAATAATTTGCGTGCCACATTATTTCAAAAAAATTTCAAGTATTTTGCCCCTGCCCCAGACAATGTCTGAAATGACCTAAGCATGCCCCCTCGAGAGATTGATTAACAAAAAAGATGATTGGAATTTTTTATTATTATTTTTAATTTTTTTTCTTGGATAATCAATCTCACGAAAGAAACAGGAGAAAAGATGGGTGAAAATGGGGTGAAATAAAATAAAAATGAGAGGTAGGGTCCACACACCAAGCACATAGGGTCCACAGGCTATAAATAGGGCTAAGGGGTCCACAATAAGCTCATTGTGCACACTTGTCATTTGGAGATCAGAGCGTGAGAGAGAGAAGAGCAGAGCTGCCAGGATGTCATTTCCGTTGTCAGATCACCGCTTCAAGAGGGCCAGACGCTTCCAGCAACCACCTGATTCGGGTGAGCCGGTAGGTGATTCGATCCTCTTTGTCAATTCGATGCTTGTAAATGATTTACAGTAGATTTGTAGCATGTTAGGGTAGATCTAATCTTAGGTTTAGATTAGAAAAAAAAAAATTATTTTTACCCGGAAGATGAATACACCATTGCGGCACATGAATGTGCAACAATTAGCAACGTTTGCGCAGAAACTCAAAAGTTCTGCGCATTCGTTTAGGGCAATGGTGCATTCATGCTAGAAGATAATTTTGTCTGCGCAAATGTAGAGTAAAAGTGTGCATCAACTCTTTTGGCACATTGGTTATGAATTATTGCGCAAATGTGCAATAAAATTGTGCATACATGATTTCCTGCGCAAATGTGAAAAGTTATGGTGCATGCATTTTTCTGTGTTGCGCATTTATTTGATGGATAGAATTTGGTCAAATTAGAAAGTCAAATAGGTCACACTTGATGTCGATAAGCCAATTGGATCTGTCAACAGTTAAATTTGATCGATTAGGTCAAGATAGGAAACATTGTAGCATGGTTGCTAGTTAACTAGTCTTGATACTAGATGATTGATAAAATAATCTATTAAAACACATGATAGAACATGTGTAGTTGATATAATAGGATAGATAGATGTTGTAGATCAGTTTATTGAAATCTGATAGCTTGATTTTATTTTATTTGTATAGGAGGACATTACTAATATTCTGATGTCACGGGAGAGATATCCCGTCACACAAAATCTGAGACCGGCACTGTCAGAGACTGACAGACTCCTGATTGGTGCATCCAAGTTGTATCATGTGATTTACACACCCAAGATTAGGGTGAACCGGAGTATGATGATGGCACTGGCAGAGCGGTGGCACTCGGAGATGAGTACCTTCCATCTTCTGATAGGGGAGATGACAGTGACCTTAGAGGATGTATATTGCATCCTCTGACTTCCTATCATAGGAGAGTTAGTACAGTATGATTGGCATGGCGGAGTGACGGAGTTGTTGGTTAACAGTTTGTCCTCCCGTTAGATTTATAATCTCTGACTCTTCTTAACACCCAAGGTGAGAGAACAAAAGGATGTTCACCAACAAATGGGTCAGTGTAAGTCATCTATCAGTGCCCTCTGAATTGACAGGTATAGCTCCCTGATTGTCTTTGATATGCAATGAATGTGTTTTTCTATTGGTCATCAGATTATTCCTTATGAATTTTAACCAAATTATTTGTAGGCACAAACAATTCAGGCAAGGATAAAGTGGATAACCTATAACCCCCAATGGAATGTTGATCACAGATTATCATAAAGACTATCTTCTAACTAAACCTATCTATGCTAAGAATGCATATTTTACTAATGAGAACAAAAGCAGAATCATATACAGATAGCAAATAGAATTGCTTAGACTGCAACTACTAACGTGAAATGGAATTCAAGCAGAAATTACAGCTCCATATACAATTGTACTTTCCATTCAGATGCATCTAAATAACAGGGTGAATAGGAGAAGAATCATACATGAAAGGTAAATGGAATTACTTTCACTGTAATTACAAACATGAAATGGAATCCAGCAAGCAATTACAGCTTCATATATAACTGTCCTATCTATTCACATGCAAATGAAAACTACTGGTTCAACAAACATGAAAACCCAGCAAAGTAAATGGAATCACCTATGCTACCCTTACAAGTTTTCCAACCATTGCATTGATTTTCTTAGCATTATATATAGAGTTTTACAATACATAGAGTTCATAAGAACTCGTGATCTTTCAGTTTTCATGAATACCAAAAGGCACAGAATCGAATGGTTTCAACAAATAAGGAAGAGGAAAGAAATTTACTCTGCCCTTTCATCTTCCTTTGCTCAATAGGATGACTTGAATAGGTATTTGAGTCACTATGATTTAATTTAAAATATCCCTCATAACGCCAGATGATATCCTTCGAACAGCCACCAACTCATAATCATGAAAGAATTGATATTACCAATATTCGCTCTCTGTATTTTTGAAATGAATCTAAAATAATTCAATTCTTTCGATCAGAGTAACATATCCCCTGTTCATAAAGGTTCAACCTTCACACTGCATCAAGCCTTTAGTCTTCTTGTGGTATATAATTCCGGTTACAATTTGAGTTAATAATATGCCATGATTTATCTCTACAAACACACATAATAGAAGCACTGCATTTGATACTTTCCCGAACTATTACTCCTCCGTTTCAGATGTATTTGTCCATCATAACCTCTACTCATGATTTGATTCTAGATTCATCATCGTACAATTTCCTTAGCATACCATGTTACAAAAATTCACCATTTCTGATGTAACAATTGCTTTTGGAAAGGCCAAGAAATCGTCAATCATTTTTATTTGTTAGCTAGCATCTCGACTCCACGTGTATGCATCTGAGGAAAAGTGACTACCATTGATTCGGCATCGCAAGCAAACCCTTTCTAGACCCACCAGGCTTCATTGTCGCATGATATTATTTAATTTCTTGCAATCATGCGACCCTTCTATCATTGGTTCACATGGGTCCAGCAAGGCATATTTTATTTAACCTTTCCTATCTTTGACCTTTCTCACTTGCCAGGGCTTCCATTTTGCATGATCGCATGGGTGTTCTCTCAGTCATGCGATCATGCGACCACACACCTAAACGATTGTGCTTAACATTAGAGAGGCCCACCTGAATACGTGGCTAGATCCCCTTAACCCGCTAAGCAAAGGTGACGTAATAAAGACAAAATGGGAATCGTAGATTCCATATCTCAAAAGATTACCACCACAAGCAACTTTCCTCGGACCCATAGGGACACATGGATTCATCTCGCAAGTTCGCAATGAATCTCCCACGGCTTAGCGACAAAGCGACTACCATTGATTTGGTATCACATACAAACTCTTTTGGCCCCACCCAGAGACACGTGTACACATCTCGCATGATCGTAAAAACATTTGATAGGAATAGCGATTATGCGAGGGCCGTCGGATGCACTGTTGATGAAATGCGGCCTCTACCTTGGACACGTGGAAGGATCCCATTTTACTGCCAAGCATCTTTGGTGACTTACATTGTCGCATGATCGCATAGCAATATTTTAATCTATGCGATCATGCGACCGCTTTATCATTGGCGCATGAAATAATATTTAATATTATCTTCATCGAGCTCGGACTTATAACTTTTCACCATCGCACCTGCGCTGTTAGCATACGTGGGTCCCACCTGGTCTTCCATTGTCGCATGATCGCATGGGTGTTATTTTATTTATGCGATCATGTGACCGCTCTATGATTGGTGCACATGGATTCCTACTATGTCATGACTCAGGTCCTGCTGAGAAACAGGGCCCACTAATCCATGTTTTTTACTTTTCGCATGATCGCATAGTATTTGGTTTATGCGATCATGCGACAGCCACAATTTTCTTCCGCCTTGTGATAAATTTGAGGTTACAATACCAAATCGGGTTCTATCTTTACCAATGGAATCCTTACTGGTCAAAGAACCCCTCCATGTACTCATAGCATGAAAAATCACTAACTTTAACCAACTATGGAAAATACATTGTTTGGCTCTGTTGTATATGAGAGGCACGCCTGAACTTAAAAGAAAATTAAATCATTTTACATTCACTATTTTTAGTTACTCTGATCACCAAGGGATTGATCGAGACAACATTAACATGAGAAATATCGAAAAAGATATATCCAATGCTCAAACAAGAACTAAGACCCGAGCCTGAAATGGAAGTTCAAATGCACAGTCACTGCCTTCAATCCATTTTCACCTCACTGTATCAACATTTTCTCCTATCTTTTGCAAGGAGTTCAACATCTTTTTACAGAGTATGTCATTTTATCAAAAAGCTTTCCTTTGTAATAATTCTCTAGATAATCAAAACTAACTCTGTAACTGCATCCTTTTTCCTGACTTCTTATAAACATCTGGAGATCATAACTTGAAACCATCACTCTGTCTGAGAAAGAACATCCATTGGAGCACAAGTCTCTGCCGGGTTGGGATCTACAACCTACCCAAAGTAATGAAACTCTGATAACAACCCACCCAACTAAACAAGATGGCAAATGAAGGGGGACCCGGGAAAGACTTCCTGTCCTAGGGAAGACTTAGACCTAGACACCAAACTTGAAAAGACCGACTTGACATGACCATATGACACCAATATTGCCAAAAAAAGGGTGACTGAAAGTTAGGCAACAGAAGTGCAGAGCCATTTTTGGGGATGATGATATTGAGGATGGAGAGATTAGCTGGGAGGATATGGTCGATTTATATGACCCACTACCAATGGTTCTAGCGAGAGCGATTGGGGGATTTGTATGCCCTGATCGTAGGTCACATGGATTTGCAGTTGGATGGGGCCGCACACTACAACAAATGATGGATGGGACCCAATTTTCTTGGGGTGTGTGTTTATTAGCACATCTGTATCATGATTTGTATCAAGTGGTGTACCATAGGGGTGCATCATTATAAGCAGGGGTCACATTGCTCCATGTATGGGCATGGGAGCATATTGCAGTTACTAGACCAGTAGCGATTAGATTATAGGGTGTGTTGGTGTTTGAAAACACTTACGCCACTTAGGGCTGCCAATATGCCTTGAGACTGATGTTAGGAGTGGTTAGTTCTAAGTATGAGAGCTCTACAAGACAATTGGACCAACTATAGGGTCTTAATATGCCCTCTTCTGCTTCTGGCTCTGCAAAACCAAGGCGGGTGCACCTAATCCAGACAAAATTCAAACTCACTACACACCTTATACTTCTAGATTTATATAGCAAATCATAGTAAAGGATTACTAAATACTAACCAGGTATTCATTGAATCAACTCTACTATGCAGGATAAAATGGCCTTGTGAAGAGTATTACTGGTGATTGATATTCAAAGATGCAGGAAATAGCCAAAGACCATCAAGCATTGGACTCAATTGAGTGTACTTTTCCTTGATCAATGCCATTATCCATTGGGCAGCACATCAAATGCAAGTATAGAGACATGAACCAACTACTGTCAAAGACTCAAAGCCATAAATACAACTATTCCAGCCCATCCACTACTTATAAAATCCTTCTGTAGATGAATCTAATGAATCTATGCCCTATCCAAAGTATTTTTCACTTGATCCTAGATCAAGAACTAAAGAATAGAACATATACAAAGGTAACCCAATGCAATGGACTAGAAAATCCAAAACTCATAAGAATGACACCAAGGAGAGACTTGAAAGCATGAGAATAGTTATATTAAGTATGATGAGGCATGTACATGTCTATACCAGAAATGAGACTACCACTTCAATAACCTACAAAAGATGCAAAGAAGTTCTATCCAGCTTCCTACAATGCGATAGAGCTTTCTATTTCCCACTGGAACCAAACAGAATGGAACCTCTGGAACTGATAAAATTCAGAACCCTTGTTCTATCAAAAACTTGCAATATATACCACCAGTCATCTTGGAAACCCAAAATAGGTTGCAACAAGCTACGGATGACTGGGGTCAAAGTTTCACCCACCTAACCAACTGGAACACATCAAAATTCAATGCAGGGAAAAGAAATCTAGGCAATCAGATCCAAGAATGATCCACATTCATGAGAAATCTTTGAGAAAGTACCAAGGACCATCATTTTACCATACCAATCAATCTAATCTATCCCTCTGCAACATGCCTCAAGCAAGAAAACCCATCTCTGGACGGCACAAAACTCTTCTAAAATCAACCACAGAGCCCCTCGAGCCAGATCGCAACACCTACCGCCATCAAACCAACAAGAAAATCCACTAGGAAAGCATTCAATTCAGGTACCTTTGGTTGCTGCAGATCCTTAGGAAAATAAAAATTGAAATCAAATGGTCACCATGCATTTCCTGGGCTTTATGTTCCTTAACTATTTGCCCTTAGTCGCGCAATCACATGGTCATCAACTTAACTGCCACAGGAAAATGGGTTTCATCTTATGCTTGGTCGCATGATCACAAGGCACCATTTTAACCTTTGCGATCATGCAACCGCAGCTTGTTAGGAATAAGGTGTCTCAACCTTGGATAATTCCTATTCTTATTATTTGTTTTGTAAAATGTATTTGTTGCAAATAATGTTGATGTGTCGGCATCTTGAATTGTGTCTAAGGAGATCATGGCTAAAATGGTTATGACGGATTCCTATGACACGTAAGAGCTATGCTAGGAAGATTCAATGATAGGTGAAGACATGTGGCAACTGATAAATTTGAGTACTGTACACTCTTCCCCAATCGTGGGGTTCCTATTTTCTTGGAGAATGGTAAAACCCTAATACGGTTATCTTTGGGAGTAGCCCTAAAAAGTGAAGTGTATGATATAAGCTTTTTTAGGGTTGTAAAAAGGTGTGATGCTAGTGTATTGTTGGAACATTTTTATGCTGTCGTGATTTGTCTTCAAGGTTTTCAAAATCTTCTGGAAGAACTTGCATTGCAAGTGTATTGTAAGCTGTAATAGTTTTGATCAATACATTGTGCAGGTTTTGGAGTGCTGGGGTTTTTACCGAAAGGTTTCCCCAGGGTATATCATTGTGTCATTCTCTATTTTTCTATATGCATGGTATGTGGTTGCAATATCTTTGTTAAAGTAGTTAATGAATCTGAAATTGTAAGGATTTATAAGAATTTGCACAATACTCTCCTATAGAGATTAGCGTAGGAAGCTGTTTCTGCACCTGAGTTTCCTTACAAGTGGTATTAGAGCTTGATCAACTTTTGATCCTAGTTGTTGGGTAGGGTTTTTTGAGCTGATCTCAAGTTTGAGTGGGAGTTTTTTGTAGAGCATTCTGAATCTTATTTGTAGATTGAGATGGCAAGTTCATCATATGGAAGAATGGAGGTGGAGAAATTTAACAGCACTAATTTCGAGTTGTGGAAACTCAAGATGGAAGACATGTTGGAAGATCGTGACCTATGGGAAGTGACTTTAAGTGCTACAAGACTAGAAATTATAGCTCAAGTAGATTGGGATATCAAAGACCGTAAAGCTAAGGGTCTCATAAGACTCCGTTTAACCGATGCAGTTCTTCTGAATGTTCTAGATGAGAAAACCACAAATAATTTGTGGGAAAGACTTGTGGCCGTGTATCAGGCCAAATCTCTAGTGAACAAGTTGTTCCTAAGGAAGAAGTTGTACTCTCTGCGAATGGAGGAAGGTGGCTCCTTAACGGATCATTTAAATGCATTTAATCTGTTGGTTGCACAGTTGACATCAACTGGTGTCAAGTTAGAGGAGGAGGATTGTTGCTACACACTTTTGTGTTTTTACCAGATTCATGGGACCATCTTGTGATGGCTCTCGGAGGCACGTTAGTCACCTTCAAAATGGATGATGTGGTGTCTTCACTGCTATTAGAGGAGATGCGGAGAAAGGCTTCTATTTCAGAAAAAGAAGCCCTTGCTGTTCGTGGGAGATCCACAGAAAGAGGGAAGAAAAATGACAATAAGTCTGACAATAAGGGTAGATCCAAATCCCGTGGGAAGTCAAAGGCTTCCAATAAGTCCAAGGAAAAATGTTGGAACTGTGATAAATTTGGGCACTTCCGTAAAGATTGCAAAGAGCCAAAGAAGAAGAAGAAAGGTTCAGATTCAGCTTCAGAAAGATCTCAAGAAGATGGTGATGCATTCATCGTAGCTTTGGCAGCCCATGCATCTAATGATGTGTGGTTGGTTGACTCGGGAGCATCTTTTCACATGACCTCTCATCGAAATTGGTTCTCAAAATATGAAGAGTTCGATGGTGGAAAGGTGTACTTGGGTGATGATTCTCACCTAAAGATAGTTGGAAGCGGAAGGGTCACTATCAAATTTCTTGATGGATGAGTAAAGGGAATCAATAGAGTTATTCACATTTTAGGTTTGGCACGAAACCTATTATCTATAAATATGTTGAATTATGTAGGTGTGCAAGTTATTTTTTCGAAAGAAGGATGCAAGATGATGAGAGGATCGATAGTGCTTGCAAGGGGTACTAGGAGAGGTACCTTATTTCAGCTAGATGCATGTATTCCTCTATGTAATAGTTCTTCATCCTCACCATCTGAACAAGTAGTGAAGAAGTCTATGGCTATTGGTTCCGATGGTAGTGCAAACACTTTGGAAGGTAAGCTTCCTGTAGAAAAGACAATGTTGTGGCATATGAGATTTGGCCACGTTGGTGAAAAGGGTCTCAGAACCCTGAAAAATAAAAATCTCATTGAGGGGTTAAATGATTGCAATCTTGAGTTCAACTTCTGTGAACACTGTGTCTATGGTAAACAAAATCATGTTCAATTTTACTCTAGTTCTCACAAATCTTCTGATGTTTTGGATCTTATTCATTCTGATGTATTTGGTCCTGTAAAAGTTCCTTCAATCTCCAAGTCTGTATTTTTTGTATCTTTCATAGATGATTATAGTAGAAGGACATGGATTTATTTCCTTAAAAGTAAGACACAAGTCTTTAGTCGGTTCAAGGAATTTAAAGCTCTTGTAGAGAATCAGACTAGTAAGAAGATTAAGTGTGTGAGAACTGACAATGGTGGTGAGTTTTGCTCAGCAGAGTTTGAACAGTTATGTAAAGAACAAAGTATCGAGAGGCATAAGACAACTCCTTATATCCCATAGCAAAATGGAGTTGCAGAGAGAATGAATAGGACATTGATGGAGAAGGCTAGGAGTATGCTTAGTGGAGCTAGTTTAGAACAAAGGTTTTGGGCCGAAGCTGTGGCCACTGCTTGCTATTTGGTTAACAGATCTCCTACATCAGCCCTTGTTGGTAAGACACCCATGGAGGTATGGTCTGGTAAGAAGCCTTCAATTAGACATCTTCGTGTTTTTGGTTGTGAAGCTTATGCACATGTTCCAAAGGAGATAAGATCTGAGTTGGAAAACAAAGTTGTTAAATGTATTTTCATCGGATACAGTGTTGGTGTGAAAGGATACAAGCTTTGGGATCCTGTGACTAGTAAGGTGTTGTATAGTAGAAATGTTATTTTCAGAGAGATAACATCCTCTCCTATTGTGCTACAACTAGATGAAAAAGAAAAGGAAAAAGATGTTGTTCAGTTACCTCCTACCCCTGAGAAGACTGAACAAAGAGACCATGTTGGGCCTAATGATGAGGAGAGCTCTAGCAGCTCTAATAGTTTGGAAGAAGAGGAAGAAAAACCTCAACCTCAGCCCTTGAGGAGATCCATGAGAGAAAGAAAGCAACCAGAAAGGTTTGGTTATTCTATGTTAGATTCTAGTTGTGCCTTTGCTTTGATTACTAACACTGATGAGCCTAGATCTGTGAAAGAGGCTTTGGGCATGAAAGATGCAGGTTCCTAGATTGAGGCTATGGATGATGAGATGGCTTCATTGGAGAAAAACAAAACTTGGGACCTTGTACCTTTTCCTAAAGGGAGAAAATTTGTTGGCTATAAATGGGTTCTCAAGAAGAAATTCTGTGCAGATGGCAGTGTTGAAAGGTACAAAGCTAGATTAGTTGCAAAGGGGTATTCACAGGTAGAGGGAATAGATTATGGTGAAATATTCTCTCCTGTTGCAAAGTTAACATCCATTAGATTTATGTTATCTCTTGCTGCATCATATGATTTAGAGATAGAACAGATGGATGTGAAGATAGCTTTCCTTCATGGTGATTTGGAGGAAGAGATTTATATGTCACAGCCTGAGCACTACATTGTTAAAGGTAAAGAATCCTTAGTTTGCAGATTAAAGAAATCTCTATATGGTTTGAAGCAATCTCCTAGGATGTGGTACCTTAAGTTTGATGCCTTTGTGTTGTCAATTGGATTTTTAAGATCAAAATCAGATCATTGTATTTATTTCAGAGTTGAAAATGATCTCCTTCTTATTGTTGTATTATATGTTGATGATATGTTACTGTTTGGGAAGGGTAAGGGTATGATTTCTAATTTTAAATCTCAGTTGTCAACACAGTTTGATATGAAAGATCTTGGGGCAGCAAGGTACATCTTGGGTATGGAAATCAGTAGAGACAGGTCTAATAGAAAACTTTGGTTGAGTCAGAGTAAGTATCTGAAGTCTGTGTTGGACATGTTCAGCATGGCAGATTGTAGACCACTATGTGTTCCTATTTATGTGGGAACAAAGTTATCTGTAGATGATTGTCCAAAATCTCCTAGTGAGGTGGAGGACATGAGTAGAGTACCTTATGCTAGTGCAGTCGGTAGTCTTATGTATGCTATGGTCTGTACTAGACCAGACATTGCCCAAGCAGTGGGAGTCCTGAGTCGATTTATGGCTAATCCTGGACGGGTACATTGGGATGCAGTTAAGCGAGTATTTAGATATTTGAGGGGTACATCAGATTACTCCATATGTTATCATGGTAACTCTTTTGGATCTCTGCATTTAGTTTGTATTCATGGGTTTTTGGATTTAGATTGGGCAGGTGATATTGACAGCAGGAGATCCACCAGTGCTTATGTGTTCACTATGTTTGGTGGTGCCATCAGTTGGATGAGTAAGCAACAACCTGTGGTTGCTTTGTCCACTACAGAAGCTAAGTACATGGCTGCTACTCATGCTTGTAAAGAAGCCATTTGGCTTAGAAGATTGTGTTCTGATGTTGGTGTTGATGTAGAATAGATTACTACTTGGTGTGACAGTCAGAGCGCTATTTGCCTTGCGAAGAATCCAACTTTCCATGCCAAAATAAAGCACATTGATGTACAGTTTCACTTTGTGAGAGATATGGTGGAAGATGGAAAGGAAAATTTGGAGAAGGTAGATATTGTGAAGAATGTTGTAGATGCATTAACAAAACCAGTGGGCACTAAGAAGTTCAGATGGTGTTCGGAGTCTATGGGCCTTTTGGCCTATAGCGGTTAGTTCCTGTTACGTTCTTGTTGCTCTTACAAGGTGTTCGACAAGTGGGAGAATGTTAGGAATAAGGTGTCTCAACCTTGGATAATTCCTATTCTTATTATTTGTTTTGTAAAATGTATTTCTTGCAAATAATGTTGATGTGTCAGTATCTTGAATTGTGTCTAAGGAGATCATGGCTAAAACAATTATGACGGATTCCTATGACATGTAAGAGCTATGTTAGGAAGATTCAATGATAGGTGAAGACATGTGGCAACTGATAAATTTGAGTACTGTACACTCTTCCCCAATCATGGGGTTCCTATTTTCTCAGAGAATGGTAAAACCCTAATACGATTATCTTTGGGAGTAGCCCTAAAAAGTGAAGTGCATGATATAAGCTTTTTTAGGGTTGCAAAAAGGTGTGATGTGAGTGTATTGTTGGAACATTTTTATGCTGCGGTGATTTGTCTTCAAGGTTTTCAAAATCTTCTGGAAGAACTTGCATCGCAAGTGTATTGTAAGCTGTAATAGTTTTGATCAATACATTGTGCAAGTTTTGGAGTGCTAGGGTTTTTACCGAAAGGTTTCCCCAGGGTATATCATTGTGTCATTCTCTATTTTTTTGTATGCATGGTATGTGGTTGCAATATCTTTGTTAAAGTAGTTAATGAATTTGAAATTGTAAGGATTTATAAGAATTTGCACAATACTCTCCTATAGAGATTAGCGTAGGAAGCTGTTTTCGCACCTGAGTTTCCTTACACAGCCACCAAACTGTGCAATGCTGATCACAAACCCTCTAAAGTCCTCGACCACAACATCAATCTCTCAACCAAAAGAAATTGAGAACCTTAACAAGACTGGCACCATGGACCACCCCTAACTCCGCAACGGTGACGTTCATAGCAGTGGTCACATGATCGCATAGCCAAAAATTGGGCTCTGTGAACACGTGACAAGCCTACATGTCAATGCCACCCTATCACCCGCCAGCCAATCGGGAATGCCCATGTCACCGAAAACACCGGCCCCACTGACAAAAATTGAATCACCACCTCGCAGCCACTAGAACCCTGCCACCTCAGCATCTAGAGGATGCCACTTCACCACCCGCCATCGGGACCACAGCACACATGTCAACCGGTCACATGATCACATGTCAAAAAATCATGCGACAGCCAACCATAGGCCACCACATAACCACCAGTGGGACCATTGCCGAAGAGGCCTTACCTTTAAAAGCATGAAGACCCAGGCCCACCATTACACGATCATGCAACTAAGGTAAAGTAAACTGCTAGCCAAGTCACCAGATGTTAAGGGCCTAACCACCAAGAATCAATGACCAAGAGATAACCGTGAGTCACCAGATCGTGGAAAGAAAAACTTAACCACCAGGCAGCTGAACATCACTAAGAATTGGGACCCACATGAACAAGTGGCAAGCGGTCGCATGATCGCATGTCAGAAAAGTCTGACATGCGGCCATGCGACAACCAATTAGGAAGAGCCTGCAGACTTGGACCCACTTCACACCCATACAAGAAAATCAAACGGCTGTCACAAAAGCGTGAAGGATAAACATTGCACAACTTTTCCATGCGAACTTATGACAACCACCGATCTTGTTCAAACTTTAACTATGCTGGAAGCATGAAGAATCGGGTCCCACCAACGAACTACCATGTCACCACCACAGACACGTGTCAACTAGTCTCATGATCGCATAGCCAAAAATTGGGCTATGTGATCATACGATAGCCAACCAAAGGCCACCACATAACCACCAACAGGACCACACCCTTTCCACCAACTGGCCCCACGGGCAAGAAGTAACCGGTCGCATGGTCGCGTATCAGAAAAATCTGACATGCGATCATGCGACAACCAATCATTTTGAAAACTTTGAAGATCCGGGCCCACCATCCATCGCACTTGTGCAGTTAGGGAACGCTAGCAAATAGGAAACTATGAGGTCGAAAACACATAGGGTTTTCGACGGAAAAGATCGAAAACACACAAAGTTTCTGACACCAAAAGATAGCAGGGAGACCGAAAACATCATGGATTTTCAAAAACACTATGGGTTTTTGACACTGTGGCAGATTCTAAAATTTGTTTCCTGCAGACGTTAGAACTTGAATAACTTTCTAGATTTTGTGATTCAGCACGTTTGTTTTGGACTGGAGCAAGGTGACATAATAAGCAACCAAGGGCTAAGGGCACACACCATGAAACACTATGGATTTTCAAATGCAAGATGAAACTATGCAACAAGGTGGGATAACTTCAAAATTTGCAGGGAAAAGGCCATTTTCTCAGGATTTTGCATTGACAGGAAAATGGACCAACAGGGTGCAGGACAACCCTACATACATTTATACTCCTCAGTTTTGCCTCAGGAAAAATTGGGACATTTAGAGTTTTGGTGTTATACTTTTGATACACTAGATACAGTGACATGGAGACCCTACCTAGTTTGTGAGCCATGGGACGATGAGAAATAGCTGGGATTTTGTTTTGAGTCATGATGGCTAATAGGGCAGATGCCCTTTGTTTTGGAGAGATAGTTGGTCAGCCAGGTTCTGCGCCAGTTTGGCAGGATCCAGGGCATGCCCCAGGGTCTGACAAAGTTCACCAGGACTCATCAGGAGAGACAAGATTGGGGACCTATGGCATCTTTTGATGTGGCCTGATAGGAGTTTTTGGACATGCCATTCTAGGCATGGACTATGCAACAGGGTGTTGTGGACCCAGGTATGATAGAAGATCTAGAGAAGTTCCTGAGAGACTTTCATGTTCCACGCTTGACGGATCTCGCTGCAAGGCCACCAGAGAGAGATCCAGCAGAGAGACACCGCGGGAGACATTGAGGGAGAGATAGGCGGGGATGAGGGAGAGGTGATGGCGGTGATGGTAGAGGAGGTGATGGAGGAGATGGGGGGAGAGGTGATAGGGTTGGTCCTCGGATGAGAGGAGGCAGTGTTAGATAGAGGGGATTGATGCCACCTCCAGCTAGACATGGATGGAGACAGCCTCCGGCACAGCCAGCATAGCCAACTGCAAGAGCTCCACTACAGGTTCCAGTAGCTTAGATACAGATACCAGCTACCCCAGTACATGGACCAATTGTACTGACACAGGATGAGGAAGACATATTATTAGCTCAAGACGGAGTAGTATAGGGTGGACAGATCCCTAGTGGTGGATTGGATGAGCAGGATGCCCCTATGGAGGATGTGGATGCTCAAGAGAAGGAAGTAGAGATGGATATCGAGGGACAGGATCCCTACTTACAAAGAGATGCTGCAAAGGAGGAGGATCCTGATATAGACACATTTCTAGTCTGACTAGCAATGACACAGGTGCAAGCAGACTATGTTCCTGGTCTAGAGCGGTAGATTGAGAGGTTGAAGAGCCAGATGGGGCTACTAAGGCATGAGCGTGATGCAGCCCTTGAGAGACTCAGGGAGTCAGAAATGTTACTAGATGAGCTACAGCACACAGAGGATTTGGGTCCCCATGGAGATAGCATTAGAGCTGTGATACATGCCGGGAAGGAGATATCCTACTAGTGAGAGGCTTACAGATAGGTGGTCCCAAGGGATCAGTGGATTGGGAGCTACAGAGAGAGTTCAGTGGCTATCAAGACTATAGTTCATGATAGAGAGGTACCAGCTAGTGGAGGAGGTGTATCATCATGCCCTCCTAGAGCACCGACAGGTTTGGGAGATTAGCGTGGATCCTTAGCATCAAGTAGTTTAGCAGCACAGGGCCACATTGCATCTCGTAGACAGTGACAGATAGAGTTTGGAGGTAGTGGCTCATAGATTTGAGAGATCATTGTATACACTGTTGTACCATTTTATCATTGTATCATTATATTTTTGACTTGATGGACACTGACTTTGGACACATTGTTAGATTTCTTTATATCATTGGACAGTTGGACAGTTTTATTGTATTCTTATGGATGTTTGTATGATTGACTCTATATGATGGACTCTATATATACAATGATGCAGTTCTATCATGATTTAATTTGATGATTTATATACATGTGCGTACTGACATATGCAGGATGTGATGATTAACTTTAATATGCATAGAATGTATGTCTTAGAATGCAAAATGCTTTATATTCTATTTGATATATTTGATGCTTAATGGTTAATCATATGATGTTGATATAAATGCATGTCTTAAATGAGTTTACACTATACAAATGCTTATGTAATGATGTAATGACATAATGTTTATGCTTATGTGTTGACCATTAATGGATAATAAATGAGTGATGTAAATAAATGACATAAATGAATGAATGATGATTTGAAACACATGTAATGGATAATAAATAAATGATGTAAAATGCATATAATGGTTAAGAAATGAATGATATATAATGTGTATAATGGATAATGAAAGAAAATGTTCGTAAGATAACTAAAATATACAATGTTCACCCTAACGAAAAGATAATGAGAGATTAATAACAACTATAACAACACATGAAACATGCATGTAATATAGATGAATAATATACAAATGAACATAACAAATAAAGATAATGCATGGCCTAAATGAATTTGATGTTTGTAAAATGCAAAATAAAACTCAATGTTTTTGTTGTCCAAATTTCCTCAACTTAAATAACAATGTATCTGACACAAGAAGAATGGACAAATAACCTAATAAGAAAGGTAACCTACAAATCTCTATAAAAGTAGCCCTGATATGTAAGTCATGAACTGTTTAAATGAAATGCAATATGAAATGAATGTATCTCCACAACTTTAAGTAACATCTTAGAACTTCATACTAACTAAAACTTGATTTTCATCATTGAGCTCGTTATGTTTCAAGAAAATGCAAGCATCATGGTATAATTAAACTAGGATGACCTGAGCACTTCTTGCATGGAGTTTAATATAGCAAACTTGACAAGCATCTAGGTATAATTGAACCGAGATGACCTGAGTTTCATTTACATAACAGATAAGGAATATTCCCCCCTCCATCGGGGAACAAATATTTGGAGTCAAGGTATGTGCTGACGTATCACCATAAATAGCATATGTAGAGCAACATGATTTGGATGTTGTCAATACTATTAAATGGATGAAGGCACTTATGCGCAGACACCCCAATTATTTATTCCTTTGATTTCATCAAAAAATATCCCACAAACAGCAATGAAAGAAAATACCATGCCCCATCATGGCTATCCTAATCAATGACATATTAGAGTTTCAAACTAATGTCAAAGATATCATGGAATAGCATAGGAAACATGATAACAATGAAATCTAGATATGAATGCATAATCTACAACAAATCATTCTAACATGCCTGTCATGAATATACATTTCTTTTGGCAAAAGATAGATTTAAGATATGTTGATCAGATCAATTGATGATGTATAGTCAAGATGTATAGATAAGAAGTCACATTTCGAATGATAGATCATAGGTTGTAATTCATCATGAATATACTATTGTGGAAGAACATTTGATTGTGTTTGCTTTGTCTGGTGAAAATACTCCATTGTGTCCTCTAAGAGTCATGACTATCATAGATCCACTTTTTGAACTAGGTCAAGGACATGCCCCCAGCTAGGTGATGGACTGACTTATTATGGATGAAGAAAGATGCAACAAGACTAGGATGAAGACCATGAAAAATGATCAAGCTATGATGGGGTTTTATTATGGGTAGATACAATGGATGGTGTATGAATTGGCCATTTTATTATGATATGTACATGGCGGGTATGGGGACTGACTAGCCATTTTATATTGTGGATATATACAATGAACAGACAAACTAGAAGAATCCTAATAGATAAAGGAGCTCACTTGAGACACATGGCGCCTATTTCCAAGTTTTCACCATATGCTTTTATTGCAAGTTTCTTTTGATTTTTTATTTTTTTTTGTATTTTTTTAATATTTTTTACTTTTCTTTTTTTTTGTATTTTTACTTTTTTTTTTTGTATTTTTTTGCTTTTGATCTATATACATACTATATACATGCCCCTTGTATTGGGATTTCAAGGATAGAACTTCTTGAGATGTATGCTATTAAGAGGTTCATCCAAGGGATCTCCCTCAGGTGTAGACAACTAATAAGCCCCAGAACCATAGACTGTTGTAATGACAAAAGGTCCTAACCAATTGGGTTCAAACTTGCCCTTCTTTTCACGGTGTTGTTGATTCTTTGGATTTTCTCGAAGGACTAGGTCACCCAACTGGAAGTCTCTGATCTTTACCTTGCTATTGTACTGATGAGACATACATTGCTGGTAGACTTTCAAATGATCATAAGCTCTCTGACGGTGTTCATCCAGCAGTTCTAGTTCAGTCAAGCATGCAACTCTATATTCTTCATTAGGAATCAAATCTTTGAGAGTGACACAAAGTGAAGGCAACTCGACCTCGAGGGGTGGGACTACTTCAGATCCATAGACAAGGAAATATGGGGTGGCTCCAGTAGGAATACAGATGGAGGTATGGTAAGCTCACAAGGCTGGATTCAATTGGATATGCCAGTCATGGCCAGTGTCATTGACAGTCTTTTGTAGGATTTTAACAATAGTTTTATTTGATGCCTCAGGTTGGCCGTTTCCTTGAGGATAGTATATGGTGGAATAGTTATGGGTGATATGGAATTTTGTGCATAGTTCATCCATGTCCTGATTTTGAAACTATTTCCCATGATCAATAATGAGATACATAGGTATACCATATCTACAAATGATATAGTTTAAGATAAACATGGATATTTATTTCCCTGTGGTAGTAATTAATGAAACGGCCTCAATCCATTTAGTAATATACTCTGTAGCAGTGAGAATCCATTTGTGATCGTTGGAAGATGGAGGGTTGATAGCGCCCATGAGGTCGAGTCCCCACCGACTGAATGGAAAAGTAGTTGTAAAAGGATGTAACTCTTGTGCTGGAGCATGAATAAGGTTTCCATGTATCTGACATTTCTTGCATGCCATAGCAAAATGAAAGGAATCTGATTCCATGGTAGGCCAATAATAACCCATACGCATGAGTTTCTTAGCCAAAGAGGGACCACTCAAATGTGTCCCACAAATACCCTCATGTATGTCATGTAAGGAAAGTTGAGCTTCATCATGCTTGAGACATCAAAGGAGAGTACCGTCAAGACCTTACTGATAAAGGGTGTCGGATATTAGGACATAGTGGGAGGCTTGGTGGAGAAAAGTTCATTTTTTATTTCGGGACAGGTAGGGAGGTAGGATGTTATCTTTGAGGTAAGAATAGATTCTTCCATAAATTGGGGAGTCATGTCCAATTAGATGATATATAATACTTGTATTAGGGTCATCATATGTGGGACAAGTCAGGGATTCCACCAAGAACTCAAAATGGGCCTTGGTATCTTCTGTATCAAACAGAGAAGCAATTTTTGCCATGGCATTATCAGCCTTGTTGTCATGCCAAGGAATCTGCTCAAAAGTGATGATGGAGAAATACTTTTTGAAGTCATCAACCATACGTTTATATGGTAATAACTTATCATCTTTAGTATGATAATCATCATTAACCTGGTTAATGATCAACTGAGAATCCCCATAGATATTCAGTTCAGATTCTTTCCATTATAAAGCCATCTTTATCCCAATTAGAAAAGCCTCATATTCTGCTACATTATTGGTGCAAGGAAAAAGTAGCTTGTAAGATTTCAGAATTGTGTATCATTGCGGTGTGACAAAGAGAATACCAGCTCCTGAACCCTGTTGAGTATACGATCCATCAAAATATAGTTTCCATGTTTGTGTGGATAAAGCCAAGATGTGTGCATCATAAAACTCTATATGTATAGGTTGGTCATCCATTAATGGAGCATCTGCTAGTTGATCTGCTATCACTTGACCTTTGATAGCCTTCCTATCTACATATTCAATATCAAATTCACTAAGTAGCATGACCCACTTAGCCAATCTGCCTATCAATGCTATTTTTCTTAATAGATACTTTAAAGGATCAATCTTTGCAATGAGCTAGATTGAATGTGACAACATGTAATGTCACCATTTCTATGAAGCAAAAACAATGGCCAGACATGCTCTTTCTATAGGAGAATAATTTAGCTCATAGCCCACTAGGGTACGACTAATATAATAGATGGATTTTTATTTTCCTTCATGATCTTGTTGAGCCAAAAGAGTACCGAGTGAGACTGTCGTAGCTAAAATGTAGAGCAAGAGTGGCTTACCTAGAATTGGTGACATCAGAGTTGGAGGATTTGTCAGATATTGCTTGATTTTGTTAAAAGCTTCTTCACACTGATCATCCCATTTGAATAAGATATTTTTATGCAACAAATGTTGAAAGGGATGACTTTGATCTACTCGTTGAGAAACAAATCTCAGATGGATTGGAGATGTCCCTGCAAGGATCTTAACTGACTGATGTTAGTGGGTGAAGCCATCTCCAATATTGCTTTAACTTTTTCTAGATCTACTTCAATTCCTTTTGCTAAGACAATGTACCCTAACAGTTTACTGGATGTAACACTGAATGCACATTTCTTTGGATTGATTTGAATCTAATACTTTTCCATCTAGGTGAATATTCTATCCAACACTCTCAAATGACCAGCTCTGTATTTGAATTTTTCTAAAATGTCATCAACATAATCTTCCATAATGGTGTGCATCATATCATGAAAGATTGTGGCCATTGCTCTTTGGTAAGTTGCTCCAGCATTTTTGAAGCCAAAAGGCATCACATTCTAGTAGTATGTACCCCATGGACAAGTAAAAGAAGTCTTTTCTTGGTCTTCTGGTGCAATCTTGATTTGGTTATAGCCATAAAATCCATCCATTAATGATAACATCTCATGCCCAGCTGTCAGGTCAACAATAATGTTAATATTTGGCAGAGGAAAGTCATCTTTCGAACAAGATTTATTAAGATCTCAAAAATCAATACAAATTCTGATAGACTTGTTGGGTTTTGAGATGGGGACAATATTTGAAATCCACTCAGCATAATCAATAGCTGGAATGAATCCAACATCTAGGAGCTTCTTCAATTCTACTTTAACCATTAGTGCAATGTGCGGGTGCATCTTGCGGAGCTTCTGCTTAACTGGTATTACACCTGGTCTGATAGATAAATGATGCATAATGAGATTTGGATCCAGGCCAGGCATATCAGCATAGGACCAAGAAAAGTTGATTTGTCTTTCTTTGAAAAATTTTGCAAAAGCTTCTTTTGCTGAGTCTGTCAAGGATGCTGCTACTTTGAGGATGCATGGAGACTCCTTTGTTCCAATGTTAAGTGGTACTGTTGGTTCTATAAGAATGGAAAATTGCTCTCGATACAAATAATTGGGAAGAGTGTCAATCCTTCCATCGTCAGGTGCCTCAGAGAGGTTTTCACCATCAGATGCATCATTTCTTTTTACTATTTTCGGATCTAATACTGCCACTGAGTGGTTTTCACCATTAGATTTGTTGATTATTTTTATATTTTTATGACTGAAAGGATTGGCACTCTCACCAAAGTAGGCCATGTCATTGAGTTCTATCGAAAATCCTAACTTGTGATCCCCTAGTGGTAAATGATCCCTAATTCCAAGATAGTCAATGATTGCATCATCATTATGGAATACATCAAGTTTTGGATGATCGGGAGAATCCCAATCGATAAGCTCGGGATGTACAAGGGGCATTGGATCATGTGGGTCAGTTTCAAAGGCAGAGATGGTATTGATGGAAAAGTTTTCAAGGTTTATGATGGTATCAGGGAGGTCTATTTCCATACTCTCATCTGATTCATCTATCGCAAGATAAAGGTCACTTTCCTCACAATCGACAAAAGTAGTATCTCATGGGACTAATCCTAGTGAGTCAGTCTTTGAACTCTCTCCCTCATGGTAATCATTATTATAGTGATGGAAAACATCAACTCCTATCTCTTCAATATAATTAGATAATGAATCCCATTCATAATCATTTGAGTTAGAATCATCATTATCCCCAAGTCTATCAATGATTCTCTGTGCTATCTGTTGTTTCTCTGGGTCTACATACATACCATTCTTTCTAAATTGTAAGGCATGAGCTTTAGATATCTCATAAAAAGGTGTGATCTTTGCTTTTCCTTTTGGTTCTTTTGGTCCTTCTCCTTTGTATCCTAATCCTATAGTGTCTCTTTGATAGTTTGGATTTTGCAAGATTGGTTTGATAACACCTTCTCTTTGTAACCCTATAGGTCTAGCACCTTGGTATCCCATCTTTTGAAGCAAAGTATACCCTTTACCATAGACATCAAGTGATATATATTCATGTTTGATATACTCTTCATTCTTCTATGACTTAAGAAAATGATTAGCATTACGCTCAGCTACCTCTTTGGATATTGTGCCCCCACTTATAAATTTTTCATAAACAAGTGTTGAAGGGGGTTCTGATTGTTGTTTAGTGATCAAAGATCTACCATATGATCTAGTAGATAAGGGTAACTCTATAATTCAAAGAGCTTGACCTAAAGTGTACTCTCCCATACTTCTTTCTTTGATGTCTATCTTGATCCCATTTGATTTAGAAGTTGATGCAACATTACTAGGATCAATGGGTGTAGTTGCAGAAGATCCAATACGATTATAAGGAACCAAAGAATCAAAGGTCTTCACATTACTACAATATTGAAAAGGATTAGTGTCTCCTTTGATAGTGATCTCCTGACCATTATGAGGGAATTCAAACATTGGTGATAAGTTGATGGCACAGCTTGCATGGAATGAATCCATGGTCTTCCCAAAAGAATGTTATAAGCAAGATTCATGTCTAGGACTTGGCAAGGTACATCTTTGATTATAGGACCTACTCTGATTGGTAAAATAATAGACCCCTTGGATGACCGCTCTTCCTCATCATAAGCTTTTATTGTGATTTTCTTCTTGGGATCAACAACATTTTCAGAGAATCCCAATGCAAGGACTAGTTTCAATGTACAGATATTTAAGCCAGCTCCTCCATCTATTAGTACTCATTTGATTTTGTGACTCTAGACAAGGACTTCGATATGTAGGGGAGCATTATGAGGTTGGGTAATAACTAAGTCATCATTCTCAGTGAAGGATAGGTAATGCGGGGTTGTTAAATGGCCCACCATAGCTTGAAATTGATCATGATCTAGATTTGTGGGGACTTGGGTTTCTAAGAGAGCTTTTTCAAGGATATCTTTGTGAGATGGGGATAGACACAAAAGCTCTAAGATGGATATCTGGGTAGGTGTTTTCTTGAGTTGTTTGAAAAGGTTGTATTGGTTGGAAATATTCATTATAGACTTTGGGACATAAACAGACTTGTTGTGAGGTGCATTTGGTTTAGACTAGACTTCTTGGAGAGTAACTTTGGATTGAGCATGAGTAGTAACATGGACTGGTTGACTCTCTGATCTTCCTTTGATGGTAATGACATTGGCATAATACTTAGAAGGATGACATTCAAAAATTTTACCAACATATCGATAGGGAGTAGAATTATTGTCACTCTTAGTATTGGAAGAACCTCCTTTTTCATGCTCAGGAAGTGGATCTTTGAAAGTCGTATGTGATTCATTTGAGGTATGTCCTTCAACACTAATTTCACCGCTTTCAATTAGATCTTGAATTACATTTTTGAGCCTTTTGCAATCATTGGTTTTATGTCCTTTACCTCTGTGAAATTCGCAATAATCATTCTCATCCCACCAAGAAGGCTTCACTCTAGGTTTGAAATCTTTCATTTTAGGAAGCGTAATGAGTTTCTTTGTGATTAACTTCTGTAATGCTGATTTGAGAGATTCCCCTAAAGGAGTAAAGTTTCTTCAAGGTGACATGAAAGGAAACCATGGTTTAGATGAATCTTTGTTGGTGTTTTGATTTGCTAATTGATTGATGTAAGTACCTTGAGTAGCATTGGCCTGACTTGTGAGATTGAGAAGGGGTTGTGTTGGTTTGACATTACGATTATCAACAATCCCATCATTGACAATGTTTTTGTTTTTATTCCAGAATTTCAATTTGTCATTGTTATAGTTTTTGGGATTGGAATTTGAGGACCCAGCATTGTCCTTGGAATAAAGTTTTATTCACCTTTTCTGACCATGGCTTCCTCAATCTTGATACCATTTTCTATGAGCTTATTGAAGTTTGGTGGACATTGCAATTGTAACCTATAACTCATTTCTGGTGTAAGGTTATGCACAAAGATATCCATCTTTTCTTGTTTAGGAATCATTCATGGATATTTGGCAAACAATTGACGCCATCTTTGCAAAAAAGTAAGGAAGGGTTCTCCATTCTTTTGATGTGCATTGCAAAGATCAAGCATAGTGACTTCATGTTTGATGTTATATAAATAATGGGTCACAAATTTATCAAGAAGCTCATTGAAAGATTTGATGCCTAGGGGTAGTTTGGAGAACCATTCCATAGCTTGTCCTCCTAAACTTCATGGAAATAGTCGCATAAGATAAGTGTCATTGTGAGAGGCTTCAATACAAGTAGCACAAAAATCATGAATATGGTCTTGTGGATCCGAATTCCCTTTGTATTTGTCAAATTTTGGTACCTCAAAATGAGGAGGGAATGGAATCATTGCTAAGTTCTTATCAAAAGGATAAGGACATATATCATCCAAAGAATACTTCTTAGTTGATGATCCAGTTTGAATGTCATGGATTTGTTGTTGAAGCATTTGGATTTGTTGTAGAACGGGATCCATAGATAACATGTTTCCTTGAGTGTTTTGGAAAACATTTTGTTGTTGAGTATGTTGAGAATCATTGGATTGTTGATTATTTTGAGAAGCAGTGTGTTGTTCATGGCTATGAGAAGCATTGGATTGCTGATTGTTGTGAGAAGTATTGGATTAATGATTGGGTTCCTTTGCTCCATGAGTATCTTGAGAACCCTTAGGGATTTATTGATTGTTTGCGTGAGCTGGTTCTCTAAGATGGGAAACATCAAAATCACTTGGTAACTTAGCTCCTTGTTGAGCAAGCATGAGGAAATACATCTCTCTATCCAAGCCTAAGAGTCTTTCCATGACATGATAAGATTGAGGATCTTCTGAAGCTTCCCTAAGTTCATCATCGGTGGGTTCGTCATTGGATGTAAAAAGTGAAGTTTTCTTCAGAAGCTCTTTTGACCAAGGGTTTTCTTCATTGCTGGTATTTCCTTCCATCTTGTCTAGGGATTCTAGATTAATGGTTTGTTTGAGTTTCTGAGATCGAGTTTGAACCATAAAATTGAGAGAATTGATTGCGGGATGAAAAATTTTTGATGAGAAGATATGGAAAGTGATTGATAGAAAAGATATTGAAAAGTGTTGAAAAGTAATAAGACAACTTGATAAACTCTAAGTCAATAGGAGGTATAGATCTCACTATGATACAACAAAAGGGAAATCAAGAGATAATAACCTAAGTAGGTTTGGTGCTTAAGGATGATATATCCTGATATGGTAAACTCACAAAGATCAAAATCTAATAGATAAGGTAATGTTTCAACACTAAATTGAGAATTTCAAAGATTGGAAGAAAATGATTTAATGATTCTTGATGAAGGAATAATGAAAAGTGATGAAAATGGTCAAACTAAAGATCAGAGGTCTATGTAACTCGACTGTTTTTCCAGAATCTTACTAAGGACGAAAATGGGTATCTAAAAAAGTGATTTTGAAATTTACAAAGTTTGTGGAAATGCTCATTGTTGTAAATGCGCAGGGCAGATTGATAAATGCGCAACAAAATGAGACAAATGCACAGTAAGTTGTAACCGATACACTGAAAAATTATCAAATGCGCAGAACAGTTTAATGTACGTGCAACAAATTGGTATGAATGCGCAGGTTTTTATTTCTAATTGTTTTGAATTGCAAGATTTGGAAATTTTGTCTGATTTTCTGATATTTTCTAGTTTTTGGCAAATGAAAAATGCATAAACACACGCACGCAAGACATAAATGATTTTAATCTAACTATGCTAATATGAATGCACAAACATGCTTACAATCCTATGGTTGGCAAGGATGATATCTACTAATCCCCACTAGGATAATAAAATCCAACCACACAAATTCACAATGGATAGCCTAGGAACTTGGAGGTACGGGCTCCTCCTTATAGTGCACTCACTTCTCAGGCACATGAAGTTCTGAATTCAATGGGTCATTACTTCCCAAAGAACTGCTATCTCTACTATGAACCGTGAGTATTGTGGGGTGTCTTCACGAGCTTTGGTGACTCCTTGAGCCAGCAGATAGAAGGTTTTTGGCCACTATACAAAAGCTTTTAATAAGGAAATCCGCTCAAGTGGTTGTGATCAAGTCATTTTCCCAATAAAGGGGGCTCTCCCAATCCTTTCAAAGAAAGGCTTTCACCTCTACTAAGTAGGACTTTAACGCACCACTAGGGTACTGGAGGAGATTTTGGTTGCCACAATGAATTCACATATGTCTAATGTGAGACTAATCACACTAGAATTTTTTATATACCGATTTGGAAGTGCTTGGCTTTAGCCTGTTACCGGTTGGGTTGTTCCTTGGGGTGAGTACCTCTTTTCCCACCAAAGATCGCCCTCTAAAAATTATAACAATTTCTCTTACACCCAAGGTCCACGAATGGCGATGGGAGAGGATACGTTGTTATAATTTTGGGATTACAAATAGCTTAAAAAGAAAAACAAGATAGACACTTGATTCTATTCTAAAGAAGACACACAAAGGCAAAACATGTCTTTTTTTAAGCCCAAATGAGATTGTAGTTTATTTTGCAAACCCCTTGGCAATCTGCAATCAAACTATTAGAAAAAAATTTCTTAGCAAATGAGGTCTTCAAAATAACATCCTACAAAATAGCCTAAAACACTACCAAAATGAATAGACACTTGTTAAAGATTAGCAAAAATCCAAATAACTTTGAAAAACTTTATGTATCTACTGTATAAAATAAATGCGCAATAACAGTCAGTGAATGTGCAGGAATATTGAATGAATGCACAGTAAAGATGGATGCACAGCAAAAAGATACTAATGCACAATGAGATGGTATATATGCACCAAAATTACAGATGCACAGCAAAAAATTATGTATGCACGAAACAATTGAATGAATGCGCAGCAAGTTGATAGAAATGGAAATGCAAAATGGAAAATTGCGACTATGGCGTCAGGAAATGGATGCACAGCAGAAATGAACAGATGTGCAGGAATCATGTATGAATGTGCAGAAATAACCTGTAGAAAAATCTGCACACGGAAAACTAAAAATTGAAAGTGAAAAACTTGGCTGGGCCCTCCTTCTAGTGCCAAAAATGTATGCAAATTAGATGTCTAATAACTAGAGATGATAAATTAACTATTGAAAGCCAATAAATCAATCTAATGCAACACAATGAAGAATACAAAGTAACTATAAAATGATGAAACTAAATCAATTACCTTCACCTACCATGTAGCTTGTCTCCATTGTCCTCCTAGCCTTGATTTCTTGAAGAGGTTGAGCTCTCAGATTTCCAAATGAAGCCTTTTCCCAAGATGCTACCAAAGTGTGGAGATTTTATGAAATGAGTGCACAATAGCTTATGTAATCTAATGGATGGAATGCAAATGAAATGATGATAATATGGATTGATTGCTCTTAGAATGCTTGGATGCTTGATTGCTTGATTGCTTGAATGCTTGAAAAATACCTATTAGCTATTAGCCCACAAAGGGGAAATGAGGCTCCTTTTATAGATTTTTGGAGGATCTAGGCCTAGGTGGCACAATCCTATGATTGAGAATGAAAGGTGGAAGATCCTAGGGCTAGGATTGACTTGGTTGAAGGAGTTGAGAGAAAGGGGGATGTAGTTGGAATGTGAGAGGGAGAATAGGGATGATGTTCCTCTCACATTGACATGGAGGAGAACAAGGTGGAAGGGAAAGACACATGTCAAGTGTCTCTCAAAGACTCAAGAGAGAAAGAGGGAGAGACCTTTTCCTCATGAGGACTCTTTGTACAAGTGTCCCATAAGTCACCTTTGACCCTTATAGGTGGCTTGAGAAGCCCCTTAGGAATAGGGCATGTCTCTTGACTTGGTTTAAGAGAGGACATGTGGTCATGAGACCAAGTCCTATGAGGCCACATAGCCCTTAAGAATAGGACATGTGTGGGTGAGGATAATTACTAATAAATAATTAATAATAATTATTTATTTTAGCCAAAGTAATGTGTCAAGTGAGTGGATAGGTGAGGTGGACTAGGGGACTTAGTCATATTTAGGGACTTAGTCATATTTAGGTGATTTTATATTTAATTAAATCACTTTAATAAGACTAATTAGAAGACTTAGGATAGAACAATGAACTATAGTGAATTTAGTAAATAAATTGAATAATTTATTTAATAAATAGAGGAAATAATTATTAATTAAATAATAAATATTTAATTAATTAATGAAGCCATTTTTAAGTGTATACACCTTTCTTGTCACCTATTGTGACTGGGTGTGTGCCTGGTTGATTTGTGGCATCTTCATCATCCAAGGACTTGCCAACACATGAGTAGATTTCAGAGACATCATCATATGTTTGGATTCTACTTCCTACCAATTCCTATCCAAAATGAGAAACATTATTGCATTTTTACTTGGTTCATCTACTTCCCGAGGGAAGATTTATATTGTTTTTAAGTAATAGAATGTGTTTTGTCTTCAAGCATTCACTATTTCTATAGGAATTGCATATTGTGGGTGGATACTTGGTCATTCCATGTCACTTCTTTTCATTTTCACTTTTTGCGAGACCTTTTTGGAGTGAAGGATACTACAACACAGTAGGTATCATCTAGAGTTTGTGTAGTTTTGAGGGTGGGTTTTATTCCCACAAGGTTTTCCCTCATTTCTCTTTTCTTTCATAAGGTTTGTCTCCTTAGTTAGACTAAAGGGAGGGAGTTAGCAATGATTGCAATATGAAACTTATAGCTCTCTCCCATTTAATATAGATAGTTGTCATTGCATGTTTTGTTGGATTAAGTTATGGAGAAGTGAAACACAACTCTTAACAGTAGTTTTAGTTTCATTGTATAAATCATTCATTATGTCTATTGTAATTGAAAATGTAATTAATTGAATTTTTTTCTTTAGCTTCTCTATTTTATAACTACACGTTTTTCTTCTTTTTCTTTTAATAGATCCATCATATGTTGTGTATCTACAACAGAAAAATTCCACAATCCAAACCCCAACAAAAGATGTTGATGCTCCTTCTTTTCCCCCACATGCTCCTAACCCCCTTCCTATGTCACCTATTGTTCCTTCTCTTACTTCGTGAAGTAAAGTTTAGCCAGATGTTGCTTCACCTTGATTTTGAATACACAATCTCACTAAAGAGCTCATTATAAGTGATTTCCTACCTTATAATTTCTATTACTCTCTAAATCTAATGATAGAAGCATACAAATATAATTTTTATAGGCTAAAATTATTCTTATTCAATTTGGCTTGGCTACAAACTAGGTTAGTGTGTGGAAAAACTTGGAGATGTATACTCTTTATGCACTAGTAAATTTTAGCTAGTTTTTTGACAAGGATTAGTCAATTATTAGATGCCCATTGGTCGGCTAATCGACTATAACGGCCATCAGAGTTTTTTAGTCGATATTACGACACATAAAGTGTCCGTCAAAATTGTGACATCAAAAGTGGTTGAATTATCGACGGGGATGACGTCGAAATCATTGCTTCAACCTAGAAGGATTGCCTCTTATATCATTATAATGTTGGTCGAAAGTGCGACATACAATCGTCATAATAAACGTCGATTGTATAGCTTTCTCATCGATTTGCCTATTCTTTGTTGGTTGAAAAAGTGATGGACAATTTAATTTTGTAAAAAAATATATATATTGATTATCAAATTAAGCACAATAATATTATGTCATTGTTGTTTACTGTTTGGGAAAGGCTTTCTCAAACTGCCACTCTCCACCACCCGCCATTTCCACCTTAGCATTCTCATATCTTGGGGATACTTCTCACCGTGTATGACAAGGTGGAGCTCTTTTATAGACATAGGTTACTGAATCATTATCTCTTCACTGGTACTCAATCTGGAAACCCTTGTATGTATATAGCCACTCTAGCAAATCTCCACATCTAGGAAATCTATGGACTGAGACCTTAAATTATTGAGCTTCTCTTTGTTTTGAGAAGAGTATAACATTCTCTACTTAATAGGGCCAACCACGTGAAGATGGAAGCTCATCTACCCCCTCCTAGGAGCCTCTTATGACCCTTTACGACATTTTAAGACCTCTAAGATGTATTCTTAGGGATCGTAAATGGTTGTAAAGGGTCATAAGGGGTCCTGGGACACAACAATTGAGAAACATAATTGTAGGCATCATGGTCACAATTTTTTGGAGATAACGCAATTGAGTTGTATACCCAGACGATGGAGAGTAACTCCTACACCTCTGATTCCAAGTTGACTGCATCTGTTGCTCATGAATACAAGGTCCTCCAATAGATGTATTCAACTTGGAATCAGAGGTATAGAAGTTACTCTCCATCGCTTGGGTACACAACTCAATTACGTTGTCTCCAAAAGATTGTGACTGTGATGCCTACAATTATGTTTCTCAGCTATTGTGAAATCTACATTTATGTTTCTCAGCTGTCGTGTTTGTGTGCAAATTTTTTATGTGTTTTGGATAGTAAGTCTAATTTAAGTTTTCCATGGACTAAGACCTTAAATCATGTAATGAGGAGGCTTAGAACACTAGTATATGAAAATTTCATTATTTAATAATAAAAATCTATTAAAATGTTTATACCTTCTCTCATTTGCTGGTGTAATTCCTCTTTGAGTATCCCCTTTCTCCTTTGCATCCAAAATGAAGTCATTCCAATCCCTCACTGGAATAAAGGGAGGACGCTCAAACTTCAACGAGACTTCATACCATGCAGCATTCATAGATTATGTTCAATGCGTTATTTACGTTTGTAAATCAGCGTTGCATACAAATCTGTGGATGGTGCATGGTACAAAGCCTCACTCAAGCTTGAAAATGATAGTCAATCCATACTCAAGGTCAAGGAACAAATGGAATAACCAAGAAAACACTATGCGTTAAATCATGTGATTGATAGTAGATTGGGGCTCACCTGAGCCTTAAACATGAAGAATTATTCTAAAAAAAGATGTAAACCATATATATGCGCACTTGAGGCAAAGAGAAGTTATGTCATATCATTATTAAAATATTAGATACAATATGAAAATACTAAACTAACTAATTCCTGAGTTCATCTCTGCATATGGTCGCAACAAAGATATGCAATTACAATACAGAGAAGGCATCGTAAAAATATAATTTCAGAATTTTCCCTAGCCTGACACATTTTGCACTCAAATCCTTCATAGCGGATAAGTGGAGATGGGTAGATAGATGCAGATGAGTTGTCATCAACCCAAATAAAGTATCTGTAGCCATTATTTCCCTATGATACCTAGTCTACATTAGTTCTTATATTATAATGAATAGTATTTACATTAGAAACTTTAAATATATACACATTAGCAACCTTTTTTCTATTTGGGCAGCACCAAAATTGTCGTCCAGGGTTTTTCAGTGTCTGTGAAGTCTTCAACACACACTGCCCACCACCACATTGACAGTTTGGCACATTGACAAGAGTCATCGAGCCTATATCAATAATGCACCACACCATTGTTACTACATTTATTATTTTTATATGAAATACACCAAGGAGTACCATCAAAAATATTAACCATTTACAATAATGAAAAGTAAACCTAAATCAAATTGCTCATTTTTTTATCAGCATGTGTAGTCTTTGTGTATATGAAAAATGAAAGAAATATGAAGCTGAAATAAAATAGTGAACAAAATAGTATTCCACATAGAGTGAATGAAATATACCATCAAAAGAAGGTGACAAAATACTATCATGAAGCATACACATAGGAAATCAAAAAGGGACAAAAGACAAGAAATAAGAAAAATCATTACGACTATAGAAAAATCATTTATACTATAATCAAAAAAAGAAACACTCTTTGTCAACAATTTTCAAAATCATTAGGACTATAGAAAAATAATTAAGACTATACAAAATCAAATTTTAGAAATGGATGGTTTTGATGCTTTTCCATTACAACAATTGAGCATTCATCATTTGGTATTGTGTATTCCATTTAAGTATGTTAACAATGTTCAAAATCTTGTCACCAAGCATAGACAATAAACAAGAAATAAGAAAAATCATTTAGACTATAGAAAAATCAAGCTCTAGAAATGGACGGTTCTAATATTGCTTTTCCATTACAACAATTGAGCATTCTTCATTTGGTACTTCTTGGTGTATTCCATTTAATTTTTTCAGATTTCGTGTTTATGTGCATGTTCTTTATGTGTTTGGCTTCACTCCCTCGCAAGGGATACGTTGATAGGTAATTGATTTGAAAGCATAATGATTTGACAGTCTTTTTTTAGGATAGGTGTAATCATCCCACCAACCTTAATTAGCAACATTTTTTATATATGTCAAGTACTTAAATTCAGTATGCCCAACAAATAGAGACTTAGTAGTAAAAGCATGTCCTTTGGTTTACTAGTTTACTTATAATCAGTATGTCCTTTGGTTTACTAGTTTAATCTAGTTTTAAAATGGTTTGTTTCATGTTTGAATGTACCATTGAATGAAGCTTGGCTATATTAAGTACAATCTTAAGACTCGTGACTCTTCAAATTCTATTGTTTCCTTCAGACCTCCAAACATGTGTACTTTGAGTAGCCCTCCAACAAATGGACTTGTGATGATTTTCACAATAGTACATGTGTAGGAGGACTACTCAAAGTACTGCTTAGGTAGGTGATACAGGTTGGTATGGGCAGCAAGCATACAAACATGGATTGACTAGGACAATGCTGAACAGTCCTAGAAATGTAGACTTTTGGGATTTGAACTATGTTCAAATAGGTACAGTCAAGTGTCCTATTGAAGGGAAGCCAATAAACAACCATGTTTAGATGTGGATGGACAGTGCCCCTGATAAGAATCACTTTACCTGAAGATTGTGCCATGTTTGTAATTTTTGAGTTGTGTCCATTTGATTAATTCTCCAAATTTTGGTTACACTCCTTGCATTGGTTGACATTTTCCTAATTATAGGGTTTGAATTTCACAACAGAAGGAAATCAATACTAAGATGAAACTTTGGTATGTAGGATCTGCATTGCCTATATACATTTGTGACCAAAGATATGGACTGATCTATAGTGCCTCCAAAGCTTCTACTCAAAAGAATCTTCTCACCACTCGTGACTCTTCAAATTCTCTTGTTTCCTTCAGACCTCCAAACATGTGTACTATGAATTACCCACCAACAAATGGACTTGTGATGATTTTCACAATAGTACATGTGTTGGAGGAAAGTTCATAGTACTACTTAGGAAAATCTAAATGCTAAGTAAAAAATATGATATGTATGAGAAGGAAAATTCATGATGGCTACTCTAATACATATATTTTTCACAAAGCCAAAGAGAAATTTTAGTTAATACCACTGACTTGCAAGGATAAAGACAAGATAATTAATAAGAGAGGCTATGCATTTGGAAAAAGGGTTTTACCGTCATGACTTCATGTTGTGTGCATCTAGAATGGATATTTAACTAACAATGCATGGTATAATGATTTATTACTTCTCCCATCAATGATCTTGCATTCACTATGTTGAAACATATATTCACACTTCTGATAGAGTCATCAGTTGTTTAGTGTTATGCTTTTCTTTAAGATATTGCATCTGTTGTCTTCAAGGGATTATTCATGGTTTTGAGGTTCACAGGGAGATACATCTTTTGTTTTGCAAAAATAAAATCTCTGCTATTTTGAGGAGGGTTTCTAAGAGTTTTGAATTCTTAGATCTCTGGCAGTCATGGTAAGTGACAAAAGCACTCTTGTGAAGAACAGTGACAGTCACTATAAAAGAGAAGAGCAGGAAATGATACTATGTAGACCACATGATCCACCACATTCAAAGTAACTTCCAAGAATGTATGTCAAAGCAAATAGTAGACATAGATGATAAGGTAGAGAATGGCATTGTCTACAAAAGTAGAGAGAAAAGGCCAAAATTCAAAGATGACTATTAGAGGAGACACTAGCTAAATGGGAGGGCATTCAACATGCATCAAAAGTAGTGGTATACATTGCAAATGGAAAAGACAATGTTGATGAAGTTGGAATGGCACTTTTAGAGTGTCATAGAGTTCCTCATGATAGTGAGCACAAAAGATGATCAATCATGTGAAGGAATAGTAAGAACAAAAGAAAAAAATGCATCCAAGAGTCTTGAGAAGTGACTATCAAAAGGATGTCAATAAATGGTGATCAAATTTGTAAGAAAAGATTAGTCCCAATGACAAATAACACTTTTGCATTCTTAGTTATAGACAAGGTTGACTGTCAAATAGGCTTAATGAGGTGACGATAAGTGTAACAATTCATGATTTAAAAAGATGCCAAAACAATGTGGATAAGAAATATTTAAAGAAAGTTCTTCTTCAATGCTTATCCACTGTCATAGTGGTATAAAGTGATAAAAAATAATGATTCATATGGTTTATGATAAGTCACAAAGACACTCTTATAATAGTCATCAAGAGATAATAGAGGTCATGCATGCATGATTTCAAAGCACAATGAATAAAGAATAGGAACTGTTATGAAGGCTCATAGCCATAGTAAGGAATGATGTCATAAAAATCAAAAGAGGGATAGTTTCTAAAAGGTAGTGATATTCAAAGATTGAAATGAGGGTACTATATCATGACAAAGATGCAAGTATTAATAGATTTTCATGAATGTGAAGGTGTGGTAATCAACAATGCCATAAAGAGACTATTGTTAGTGTTTCTACAAAATGGAATGACAGTGTTGTGAAAGAAAAGATTCATGTTCAAGAAGAGTGCCTCAAAACAATGTCATTCAATGCTTGAGGGATGATATTTACTACTTTCATAATGACTACATGATGAAAAGATGGTCAGATTAAAAGATGTAAATCTTACCCACTGATATTATAGTTAGCTACAGGGCCACAGTGTATGTAATGAGAGGTGTCATATTGTCTTTCAAAGAGTAGAGTAAAAGTTGGAAATAGCATCAAGAGGTGCATGTTTTGTAAAAATTTTAGACCATGGAATGAAGAGCATGAGGCTATCATCACATCAATCCTTATGAGTTGTGAGATAAAAAAATATTGAAGGCATTAGATCTTACAAGGAAGCAATGTCCAGGTAATGAAAGAAATGGAAAACCATACCAAGCATGAGGAATCATGGTGACTGTGTATAAAGGAGTAGCAGTGGTAAAGGGAACAATTAGAGTAGCGATTTAATAGTCAATATAAGCTATAGAGATGTTTTCAAGAGGAGAGGCAATGATATGTATTTTGTTTCTAATGATGTGTTCACTACCACAAGACAATTTTGCAATCATGGATAATAGAACTTTGGTACAATATACACCAATAGTCTTGTAGGGAAGATATAAGTCATGAAAGGACCTCGCTATGATGGATAAGAGAATAGGACAGCACTCTGATTGAGTCTCAGTAAAAGAGATCATCCAATAGCTAGTAGCAGTAGTCAAGATGTGCTCAAGATGTGAAATCAATAACTATGAGGAGAGGCAATGTTATATCCACTATTATAAAGTACGGGTAAGGCTTAGAAATAATGATTTTGGACTCCATAAAATATTATAGTTTGAACTGTAAAAATATAGACAAAATCCTTAGAAATCCCTTAAGGGAACATTACAGAAGTACCCGAGCATTGAAATTTGATAGCTATATTACATAGTCCTAACACGGGACATTACAAAAACCCTTTAATTTGAGCATTGCCAGTGTAGAACACAATGTATGGATTCTTCATGCATACAATCATTGAACCAGAGACCAAAATAGGGCTTGGAGATATGGATGTCAATGTAGTACAAAGAGATGAATAAAATACATTCGATATTTTCATATGATTTCCCTCTGTGACTATTTGGTTTTTCTGAATGTTTCCATTCACTATTAGGAACACCAATTGTTCCTACTTCTGATCAATTTCAAGTTATTTTGTTTAGACTTTCTTTTTCATTATTACAATCTACTACCCAATTGGTTTTTGGGTTCTTAAGTTTTAACAGAGAATATGTCTTGTTTATGTGTTCGGGTTTGCCTAGTCTCGATTGGAAAATGATGATAGTCATATTCAAAGGAGATCGAGTTGGAACACTAGCAGAACCATTCAGAATGGTCTCCGAATGACAGTGTATGTTGTTGTCGGCATTTGGAGGTAGGAAGAGGTGACTATCACATATATGTCTATTCGTATAGCATCAATAGACCTGTGTCATTTATCAACAGTGATGTTGAAAGAAAACCAAGAAGGGGATGTTTGTGTTTATAGATTTAGGTGATATCGAAGACTCTTATGACTGTACTTGGCCTTTGAAAATAGAAATAGGGAAAGGCATAATAAATGTTGATGCAGAGTGGTGGCAACTAAAGCTTGATTAAGCCCAACTCACTACACAATAGATTAACAGTGTTGATCCAAATCAAAAGCAAATGGTTTCAATCACTCTATCAGAACTTCTTAGTTTCTGAATATCTTCATTCACAGGTTTAATGTTTCTAATTGTTACTTTCATTGCATGGTATTTCAAAATCTTTTAAGTATCACTTCTTTTTTCCCTCACAAGCATCAGCAATATACTCTTCTTGAACTAGTTTCTAATTTATACAAGTACAATAATTTTTCTGACACTTCTTTGATTGCGGTTCACAAACTAGTCAGTTGCTACTTACTTCACAACTATTAGTTGTTACTCGCTTCAGTCTCAAATTACTATTTATAAATAATCTACTCACTTTAGTCATAGACTAAACTCCACTAATCAGCAAGGTACCTCCAATTCTTCCACTTCTCGATTTCATTGTAATAGGGTTCTTTCCCGAGAGTTTATTAACAGATTCGGGCATAGTTATTTAGCATTGAATTATTGTTTCCTCTATTTCTTGTTTGAATCCACAAACAACAACAACAATCTTCCTCGACACCTCTAAATGGTCTCAGGAATGTTTAACCTAGTTGATCAGGCTAGGTCAACTTCAACTGGAATAATTTGAGGGTGGTTACAGGAGGTTGGTATTGATGCTTACTGTCTTCGATGAATCCAAGCCCTAGAATCAACAAGTTCAATACTCATTCCATTCACTCACTGTTACAACATTATTTATTCCATTAACTAAATACATGTAATGCATCTGGTTTAGGGCATCAGCCCTGAAGCAGTTTAACATCCCCTGCAAATCTAAGTGTTGAGCTTATTGAAATATTCTACCCTAACTTGACTTTCATCCATCGGTCTTAAGTATTCCATGGAGAAGATACAAGTTAGGGTCATAACTTCATGATAGGCTGAGAACAATAGTCTTGCTTCGGTCTGTCAGAAATTTACTTTGCTTTGAAAATTAATAAAACTAAAACAACTTAAATCTGTCAATGAAGTTGTATGACCGGATTTGATAGTCAACAGTGACTTCCTTCCTCAACAGAGATATAGATATCAAACAAACTAAGACACACAAACTCCAAAAAACCGTGGGTATATTAGCACATCTTCCCAAATACTAACACTGTTTGCCACTACATAATCGATTTCACAACAATGGAAACAGAGACATAAGTGTGCTTAGAATTGTAATTTCTTTTGTTATTCCAAATTTGCTTCAAAGGCCATGGGGAAAGGCATAATAAATGTGTGTACACAGTGATAGTCCTACAAGTTGAAAGAATTCAAACCGGGTCCAGGAAGACCCACAAGGAATGAACAAATAGTGACTACAAATTGAATGCAAAAAAATATAAATGCAGCACAAGAACTTTTTCAAAGATTAAAAAATTAGAGATGAGTGTATTTGTTACAGATGAAGAGTGGTTCTTACAGGTGGAGTCGAGGCCTTTTCTTTCACATCTACTTTGTCATGCGATGAATATAAAATGAAATCCCTAGGCCTTTTCTTTCACCTCTTCTTTGCCGCACGCGAAATATAAAATGAAATCCCTATGTTTTTTTTTTAAGTTATAGACCCGTGTTCGTCATAATTTCAACAACCTGTCATGGTTGTCAAAATACCAACCAACATGGGAATGGATTAAAAAAAAATCAAAATTTTCCTTCTATAAACCGACCAAGGAAAACCATTTTAATGCTTGGTCGAAAATGTTGGTCTAAAAAGTGGTTCTAATGTACTAGTGATGGAAATCAACTAGTAAGCATACAAAAGGAAATTGTAAAATAAAATTGATTTGGAGTCTTAATATTATGATGAACAAGAATTTATCAATTCAATCAATCATTAGATAGAAAAAAAGGCTTAACATATTGTGCAATCATTTGAGCACATTGCAATCTTACAGAAATCATATGGGCACATGTAGGAAGTAATATACTACCACAAGAAACTAAAAAAGGGTGGAGGGAGGAAAAATTCTATTGTATTACACCATATGGATGAAAAACCTAATGGAGCGTTAGATGAGATTAAACATAATCCAAATAAAAGATGAAAAGCCTTAATAACAAACCTTATCATCCCTGAAATACAAAACCTAAAATAATAAAATTGAAAGTTCCTAAATTGTAAGCCTGAGAAAGCCTAGAATCCCTACACTAAGAACACTACACACCATGTATGTCAAGGTGTGTCCTTACCTTTCAATGATAGGGCTTTGAGCCTTGTGGAAGCGTTTAATAGAGTAATGCCCCACTGTATAGCTTCATGTCAAAATGAGAAATAATATTAACCATTGCTCCAATCTTCTAGTGCTACATATTTCAAACTATAACACCAACACAAACTGCTCAAATTATGAAAATTCTACTAATAATGGCATGGAATATGTCATTTACTAGATGTAACTTTTGGGTGTGTGAAGCCCAACATCCATAATTGTGCCAATTCTATTTTATTATGTTTTTCCTCCAAATATGTGTCTCTTCAATTCCCTTGAGAGACTTTATAAATATTGGTGATCGGAGATAATAATGTAATGTTAATTGCTTGTTGAAGCATACAATTGTAATGTGTAAACAAACATAAGAATTAATAAGATATTTCCCCTACTGAAAGTGGACATAGCCAAATTGGTGAACCACTATAAAATCACTATGTCATCTTGCATGCATGTGTTTTCTTTCTCTTTTACTTATGTTGTTTTGTATTTTTCTATTCACACTTTCATAATATCTTCACAATTGGTATCAGAGCTTGGTAGAGTTGTTGGGCACAATCTTTGTGGTTAAAATCCCAGAATCGTGGAGGAATCAAAGGTGCAGAAATTCTCTAGACAATTTTGGTTTATGGAAAGGACAAATGCAATTGATGTTGATTAAGCAAGATCTTGCACTTGCACTTGGGGGAAAAAAAAATAAGCCCTCTTCAATGAAAGATGAAGATTGGGAAACTCTTGATAGTAAGGTGATGATAACCATTTTTCTCATGCTATCTAAAAACATTCTCTTCAACATTGGAAATGAAACTTCATGATGCAGAGGCACAACGGTATGTAGTAACAATGCCTCTATACCCACAACACTTAACAACCTATTCTTAGGTAATGAATCACTCTTCCAATCTTAGATTGGGATGGGTGTCTAACAATTCGAGATGTCTAACCCTTTTCCAAGGTTACTCCCCACTCCTAACAACAATTCCTAACTTCACCAAGTTATGGACTTAGGGACACCTTCCCTATTGATTCCAAATAATGGAACTCTTCACCATTCAAGTTACATGACTAGTCTGATGATTAGAACACCTTACTTAGCAACAAAATATAGACAATTAATGACCTGATTTCTTTCCAAACTCCCACAACAATCTGATCACAACTTCACCTACAAACCCATGTAGGTCTTCCAAACTACTTTCAAGTGTACACATTTTGACTCCCAAGGTGTCTAGAAAAAATAACAACAAATTTGGATACCCTTTTCACCTTTACAAAGTTCCCTAAGAGTGCAAGCTCTAATATTGCTCCGACACCACCTAACCACCACTAGGTACACAAGCCTAATTTAGTAATTAGCCCTGGTTTACATAGAGATGACTATGGATGGGGTCATAATATGATTGTAGGGTCATAGGAACTTCCAATATAAATTATTCACTCCAAATACACACTTCAACAATTCACTTTATCCAACACCTAGATCTGCACACCCTTTCTTCAACAATCCTGAATGAACACATAGAGATGTTCAATCTACGGTTCGGTGCTAAACCTACTTGCCGACCAATTCCTATGGAATGATTTTGGATTTTTACACATTACACACCTAAATTTCATTCCCAAAATAATTAGGGTTTTCCACTAAAGGAAATGCAAGTTAGACCCCTATTTGTGAGATGGGCCTGGTGAAACCCTCTTTCTTGGCTATCTCCACAAATTGGTGGATATGTTTATCTGCACAACACTAATCAAAACCAAACCAACTACATTAAAAGATGAATTCAAGAAACTTTCCAATCATGTTGGCTATGATCATGAGTTCTTTCGTACATAGCCAGTTTACATAGGAAAATGATAGATTTTATTTAGTTTTGCACTCAAACTTCTTGCTTTTCAATTCTAACCTCTTGTAGAGGTATTAAAAAGTTTAAATAGGATAAAAAATGGTTTCCAATCAGTCTCCACATAGTTGTGACCACTGGTAACCAATATTCCAACTTCTCGAGCAAGTTTTTTTGCAACTTTGACAAAAATGCACAAAATACCACCAAAAGTCTTACAAAGTGATCACAAAGGATGATCCAATATATAAATCCCTTAAATTCACCAAAACACAAGAAAACATCAAAAACAAGTCTAAAAGACTCAAAACCATTAAGGTTCCTATCCTTAAGAAACTTAGGATCCCAATGGACTAAGGAATCCTAAGGCTTATAGACATGCCTATGAGATCCTTAACCATACAATAGGATTTAAAACATGAAGGAATGATCCCTAAGATCCATTCCCTTTATTACAAATAAAAACAAACTAAAAACATGAGGAACATCCTAGATGAGGCCTTGGGTGCCCTAAACCATGCTTCTCGAGACAAAAGAACTCAAGTCCCTTGAGTTGGTAAATCTGAGAGAGGAAAACCAGTCTTCTCAATGGCTGTAGGAGTGCCATGTAGCATCCTCTAATGGTGTAAACTTCCACTTGACCAAGTACTCATAATAGGTGTGCTTCCCAATCTTTTTGGCCACTCTTTTGTCCAAGATACATTCAATATCCAATGGAGATGACTTGGGAAGATCCTTCAGCAACTCCTCCTATTGTGAACTTGATTCACCTACAAGAACATCAGCATCTAAAACACCCTTATAAGCATACAAATCTTCAATATTAAAAAAAGGGAGATAAATGAATATGAGTAGGAAGATCAATGTGATATGCATTGGAACCACACTTCTTGAGGATCCTATAGGGTCCAATATTTTTTACCATCAACTTGGTGTACCTCTCCTTGGGCATCCTTTCTTTCTTCAAGTGAACCATGACCAAGTCACCAACTTGGAAGTGCAAATATGTCCTTCTCTTATCTGCATGTTTTTTGTATTTAGCATTGACCTATGTTGCAATTTGGACTTGACCTATTCTTATATTTCTTTCATGAAAGTCACAAAATCATCTTCCAAGGCACTAGGCTTTTCCAATTCACTGATATCCCTTAACTCCAATATACCCAGAGGATGAACACCATAGACAATTTGAAAGGGGGTCTTCCCTATACTCTGGTTGACTGAGTCATTATAAGAGAACTCTTCCTATTCAAAAATTGAATCCCAACTTGATCCATGCTCTTGGGTGAGACATCTCAGTAAGTTTCCAAGATATCTATTTATAACTTTAGTTTGCCCATCAGATTGGGGGTGATGGGTTGAAGATAAACATACATTTGTACCTAGTTTTTTCCACAAGGTTCTCCAAAAGTGACCTAGGAACTTTAGGTCTCTATCAGAAACAATGGACATTGGTAGACCATGCAACCTAACCACTTCCTTAAAGAATAACCCTACAACATGATAAGCATCATGAGTGGTCTTACATGGCACAAAATGAGCCATTTTAGAGAACCTAGCCATAATTAAAAAATATGTTGTCATAACTAGTCTTTGATTTGGGTAATCCGAGGACAAAATCCATGCTAATGGAGTCCCATGTCTTAGATGGAATAGGTAAAGGATTTTAGAGTCCTGTATTTGATGTATGACATTTGGATCTTTGGCAAACTAAACAAGTCTCTATAAACTTCCTTACATCAGTCTGCAACCGGGGCCAGAAATAGAACCTTCTAACTAATTCCAAGGTCTTGTCTACTCCAAAATGTCCTACCAAACTATCACGGTGCTTTTCTTTAATGATGTTCTCTCTCATATAACCCTTGGGCACACAAAGTAAACCCCCTTTGAACAAGAGACCATCTTGGATCAGAAATTCAGGAAACTTAGTGTGATATCTTGCAGTCATGTCCACACAAACTTGATAGATGTCTTTGAAATTTTAATCCCCTTCATACATATCTTTCATGGCTTCTATACCTTCACTTTCTAATTGCATGGCTTGAATGGTAAGGTTTCTCCTTCTTAGAGCATCTGCAACCTTGGTCACAATACCCTTTTTATGCTTAATAGTGAAAATATAAGCTTGCAAAAATTCCAACCATTTAACATGTCTATGATTAAGTTTCTCTTGTATATTAAGGAAACTAAGTGCATGGTTATCTATAAAAATAATAAACTCTTTAGGCAATAGGTAATGCCTCCATTTACTCAAGGATTGGACCATGGCATAAAGCTCAAGGTCATAGGTATAATACTTATGTTTAGCCTCATTTAGCTTTTCACTAAAGAAGGCTACTAGCCTCCCATCTTGACTAAGGACCCCTCCAATGGCCTTATTGTTGGCATCACATTCTACCACAAAGACTTTATGAAAATCAAGCAACACAAGGACTGAATGCTCTGAGATCTTTTTCTTTAACACTTCAAAGGACTCATTAGCTTCCTTAGTCTATTCAAAAACACACTTCCTACCACCTTTAATTTTGTTTATTATAGGAGTACAAATGCCACTAAAGTTCCTTATAAACTTCCTATAAAAACTAAACAATCCATGAAAGCTTTTTACCTCAGTAGTTGAAGTAGGTGGTGGCCAATTGAGGATAGCCTCAACCTTGGTTGGATCCATCTTCAAACTACCTTTAGAGATCACAAAACCCAAAAAGACAAGCTCCTCTTGCAAGAATGAACATTTTTCAAGATTTACCTTCAATCCTTCCTCATGGAGTCTCCTAAGGACCAAATTAGTGTGATGAAGAAGTTCCTTTCTTTTGCTACTGAAGATTAATATGTCATCCAAGTAAACCACAACAAATTTGTGAAGAAAAGGCTTTAAAACTTCATCCATTAGGCACATAAATGTGCTTGGGGAATTTGACAATCCAAATGGAATAACTACCCACTCAAAAAAACCCTCATTGGTCTTGAATGTTGACTTCCACTCAGCCCCCTCTCTGATTCTTATTTGGTGGTAGCAACTTTTGAGGTCTATTTTGAAATAAAACTTAGCTCCTCCTAGGAAATCCATGAGGTCATCCATTCTACACATTGGGAACCGGTATCTAATGGTAATTCTATTGATGGCTCTAGAATCAGTGCACAATCTCCAAGTGCCTTCCTTTTTAGGGGAAAGGACTATAGGTACAACACATGGGATAATACTCTTCCTAATAAACCCTTTCTCCAATAATTCTTGGATTTTCCTAGCCACTTTTGCATTCTGATTTGGTGTGAGTTTATAGGCAGCCTTGTTTGGTAAGGTAGCCCCTGGTATTAACTCAATATAGTGACTTATCTCTCTCTTAGGTGGAAGGGATTCATTTGTATTGTCTACAACTATACCACTATATTTTCCAAGTAATTCTACAACCTCCTTAGGACCAATACTTTTCTTGAATCCTAGACTCAACCCCTTACTCTCTTGGTTAGCCTCCTTGGGTCTAACAACAACTGCAAATCATGGCACATTATCTTCTTTAAGATCTTGTAATAATTCTTTCTCTTTGACCAACATAACACTACTAGACATGGCTTTATCATTGGGGTTATTAGGAAAAGGAGTCATGGTGATACTTTTCCCATCCTTGGTTATGGTAAATACATTGGTCTTCCCATCATGTTGGGTATTAGTATCATATTGCCAAGGCATCCCTAAAAGGAGATGGCATGCATCCATATCTACAACCTCACACATGACCTTGTCACTATATTCACCTATTTGGAAATCAACCAAACACTGCTCATTTATGATGGTTTGTTTCTCCTTCCTTAACCAAGACACCTTATAGGGGCTAGGGTGAGGGATTCTCTTTAAACCAAGTTTAGTGACCATTTCTAATGAAGCCAAATTTTTAGTAGAGCCAGATTCTACAATTACTTTACATACCTTACCTTTGACCTTACATGTGGTTCGGAAGATTGACTTCCTTTGGGCAAGCTCCTTGTTGACTAGCATCAAAAGTGTCTTATTGAACATCAGGCATTCTCCTTTCTCTGAGTCTGCATGCTTAGAAGATGTGGTGTGATAGGAGGTAGTACTTTGACAATCTTCATCCTCATGTGTTAACTATACCCTCTTGTCTCCTTGACTTCCAGTACCATTCTTCTCTGGACATCTGAATGAATAGTGTCCTACTTGATTACAAGAGAAGCACTTTCCAATGAACACATTAGGGCCTCTTCCCCTTGACCTGCCTCTACCATTGTTTGGCCCTCTACCTCTAAAGGAACCTCTACCACTAGTATCACTCTCTTCTCCCTAATTACTAGACTCTCCTTGGCTTTTAGGTAAATTTCCCCTACCACTGAGTTTTCCTCTCTCTCTCAATGTGTTTCCTCTTCCTCTACTTTGTTCCCCTTTCCTTGTTTTGCTTCTCCTCAATCTTGAGGGCTAGTTGAAAATATTTATGAACTATCTCCAAGGTAACCAAGTTCAACTCATCTTGGATATTGTATTTGAGACCATTGATGTACCTTGCTAGTTTTTATTTTTCAGTCTCATATATCTTAGCCTTAAGGGTCAAGGTATGGAATTATTGAGTGTAGGTACTCACATCAAGATCTCTTTCTTTTAGATTTTGCAATTTCTTGTGGAGGATCACCTCATAGTCCTCAAGAAAAAATTGTCTTCTTACTTCTACCTTCATCCTTCTCCATGTGGAAATGATACTTTTGCCTTCCTCTACCCTCTCATTTTGGAGGAAATTCCACCAACTGAGGGCCAGTCCTTTAAATTTGGACTTGGCTATCTTCACTTTTTGGTTGGCAGGCACCTCCTCACACTCAAAGTGATTCTCAAGGGCTTCCAACCAATCCATAAACTCCTCTGGTTCCAACTTACCATGAAACATGGGTAGATCATTCCTATCCTTCTTACCTACCCTTTCTAGGGCTGCAAGCATTTCTCTTTGATCCTCTAGTAGGCTATCTTGCCTAGAACAACTCTCCTCATCTTCCACTTCTTCCTCTGACTCCTCATTCTCACCTCTTCTTACTTGTCCCTTCAACTTCTCCAATTCTCTCTTCATGATTCTATTATTCTCTCTGACTGCCCTACTCTCAGCCATCTTCTCTTTCACTATCTTAGCCAACTAAATGTTGGTTATCCTCACATGGATATCTTCTCCTTCAAACATCTTATCTTCTTAGCTTCTCCAATCAGAGTCTTAGTGGCTCTGATACCACTTGATGTAGAGGCACAATGGTATGTAGTGACAATGCCTCTATACCTTCAACACTTCACAACCTATCCTTAGGTAATGAATCACTCTTCCAATCTTAGATTGGGATGGGTGTCTAACAATTTGAGATGTCTAACCCTTTTCCAAGGTTACTCCCCACTCCTAACAACAATTCCTAACTTCACCAAGTTATGGACTTAGGGACCCCTTCCCTATTGAGTCCAAATAATGGAACTCTTCACTAGACAAGTTGTTTAACCAATCTAATGATTGGAACACCTTACTTAGAAACCAAATATAGAGAATCAACCACCTGATTGCTTTCCCAACTCCCACAACACTCTGATCACAACTTCACCTACAAACCCTTGTAGGTCTTCCAAACTACTTCTAGGTGTACAAATTTTGAATCACAAGGTGTCTGGACAAACTAACACCATATTTGGATACCCTTTTCTCCTTTACAAAGTTCCCTAAGAGCGCAAGCTCTGATCTTACTTCGGCACCACCTAACCACCACTAGGTACAGAGGCCTAATTAGCGAGATTAGCCCTAGTTTACACTAGAGATGAATATGGATGGGGTCATAAGATGATTTTAGGGTCATAGGAACTTCCAATATCAATTATTCACTCCAAATACACACTTCAAAAATTCACTTCATCCAACACCTTAGTGTGCACACCCTTTCTTCAATAATCCTGATTGAACACATAGAGAGGTTTAGTCTAGGGCTCAGTGCTAAACTTACTTGCTGACCAGTTCCTATGGAATGCTTTTGTATTTTTACACATTACACACCTAACTTGCATTCCCAAAATAATTAGGGTTTTCCACTGGAGGAAATGCAAGTTAGACCCCTATTTGTGAGACAAGCGTGGTGAAACCCTCTTTCCTAGTTATCTCCACAAGTCGGTGGATATCTTTATTTGCACAACACTAATTAAAACCAAAAAAATTGCATTAAAACATGAATTCAAGAAACTTTCCAATCATCTAGGCTGTTATCACAAGTTCTTTTGTACACGTCTGTACAAAGCTAGTTTACACAAGAAAATGATAGATTTTATTCAGTTTTGCACTCAAACTTCTTGCTTTTCAATTCTAACCTCTTGCAGAGGTCTTAAAAAGTTTAAATGGGATAAAAAATGGTTTCCAACCATCCACACATTTTTGACCATTGGTAACAAATATTTCAACTTCTCGAGCAATTTTGAAATTTTACTTGAGAAAGTTTTTTTGCAACTTTTACAACTTTTGTTGCAACTTTGACAAAAATGCACAAAGTGTCACCAAAAGTCTTACAAAGTGATCAACGTTACTTTTTAAAATTGTAGATGATCAAAACTAATCATAAAACCTCTGATACTTAACTCGTGTAGTCCCAATAGATACATTTGTCAATAATACATACTAAGGTATTAAGGATCTGAATCCTTCTTCACTTTGAGCTTTCAGCTACAGGTGGGTATTGTACACACAAAAGTAGTGCACTTCTCTAAGTCATTACATCAAAGGAAATCCATGAAAGGGAAACCTTCAATAGTGACCTAGAGCTCTTTATGTATGGAATTGCAAGATTGTAAAATTGCTCTCAGCTAGAGCTAATAAACTTATGACCTTCCTAGTCAACCACACAATGAGAGATTCCAAAATTGAAGACAAGGGCAAGAGTGCCAATGTCCCCAAAGAATCAAATGGAAATGAAATGCAAGTAATTTAATAATGAGGATGCAAGCTAGTCTATGAAAATGAAAGTGCAAACTAGGCTATGAAAGGAAAGTACAAGTCTTACAATCCCTTCTAATTAAACTATGTGAGATTAATCTATAGCATAAGGAAAGTCTATACTAAGAATGCCATGATTATGCAACTATGAAAGAAACAAAGAAAGCTAAATGAAATGCAACAATAATGTCTTCAAAGAGCTCCAAATGACCTAGAAAACCTACAGCATAACATTAGCATAAAAGAGATGGATATGCAAATGAGGAAGAGAGCTCTTCTTTTATAGGAAATGAGAAAGAATGGACCATGGAGATTAAGAGGCAAAAGAATTAATCAAGGGTGGAGCATCAAAGAGGAGCAATCTATGTGCACAAATATCCTCCAATGAGAAAATAAGAGTTGACTTTTGTGTTCATATGAGATAAAAAGTGCTTTTCTCCTTTTTATAAAATAAGAATAATGCTTTATTTGTGCAACTTAGGATAAGAGGAAAAGGTGGGGGCTTTTTATTTAATAAAAGGGGAGGAAATATTCCTTTTCATAAATAAAGACTTTAGGATAAAATAGTTAGCCCAAGGCAAATAATCAAAAATAATAAAATAGGATTTGATCAAGGAAATTGATTTGATAAAATGCTGATTTTTGAAAATATTGATTCAGGGATTTGATAAATTGCAAGAATGGGGCCCAAAGTCTAGGTGACCATTTTAGGGTGCATACATTTGCCCCTCTTTGACTAATGTGTGATCATTTTGGGAACACATGTGGTCAAAGAAGAATTGAAATGTGGGTTCATTTTGGGATCACAAAATAACTCAGACGTGTGTTCATTTTGGGAACACGCTTGGACAAAAATCCTAGACATGAGTTCATTTTGGGATCACATCCAAAATAAGAGAAAAAAAATCTCAAGCTGAGCGAAAGCTCATAAAAAGATAGTTGAATCAAGAAAATCAAGGATTAAATCCAATAGGTACTGCCCCCTCAGAATTGAAATTGAAATTAGGTAGAGGAGAACAGCAGATTGATAAAAGATGATCAAATCATAATGAAATCATAATCGAAGATGATAGGATAACCATCAAGAAGTGAAGATATGCCCCAGTTTGACTGAGAGAGATATAGGATAAAGATAAATTCAAACCTTAGAGAGATGAATCGAATGAAAGTGAATGAAAGACTAGGAGGTTGAAACAGATGGGGATGAAGAAATGAAGATGCCCCAACAAAGATCGAAGGATCAGGCCTCAAATGGTTAGCCAACTATGAAGAAGAGAGAGAAATTTTTTAAACTTGATTTTGACTATCAAAATGACCTCAGATTTCAATTTTGAGTCCGAAAATGAATCCAAGATGTCGAAATTAGCTAGGGGTGCAATTTTTGCACAATTTCGAGGTGTTTTGAAAATTAGGTCAAAAATTCAAAATACTATATAAGGGGTGACAAGGTTATTTTCAAATTTATTAACCCCTTGTGATGATAGGAAAAAGATGTGATGTGAAAGATTAGGAGAAAAAGACATGATTGAGAAGAAGTAAAGGATGAGCACAGTTGACCGACTAGTCCATGAATGATGAAAAGGAGAGCTCTCTCCATATGCAAGATGCAAAACTAAACTAACATGAACCTAAAAATGCAAGTTACTATGAAAAAGTGGTTGACTTGCAAGGTCACAACGCTTATAGACATCTAATTATCATCATCGAGTGTTATTGGTAGCATCATAAGATCATACAATACACACTAGTATGACTATGTGAATATGAATATGATCTATGTCAGATAGAGATGTGGGAATCCCACCTAGGCACCAAAGACATGTAGGTCAAGATGACTAGTGCAGTGAGATTACCTAAGTTTGTTATGGCAAGATTATGCTTGTATCAAGACACATGAAAGTTAGGGTAGCTATAAGCATGCATTCGCATAAAAAAAATAGTCAAGGATAATACTTTGTAGATCCTAGGTGTCAAGTGGATCAAGCATAAATGCTAATGATAATTAGGACCAACAAAATATACCCACAAGTAGATAAAGAAATAAAACATGTTCTCATACCCTCAGTCTTCTAGCTATGCATCATCGAAAACTTCTTAGGGAGAGACCACTCATCAAAGAAATTCTCATAGACAACACACAAAAAAAAAAAAAATTCAACATATCTCAATCGAATTGATTGTTTAAGTGCGTGTGTGTTGGTCATAGAGTCAAACTTTCAGTATCAAAATTGCTAATGAGCGATATTGCATCATACTAGACTGGTGGGTAAGACATCGAATAAGTGTTGAGAAACACTCGACACTAGGGTAGTGTTGAAAAACACAGTTTGGGGTGGTGTTGAAAAACACCTGTCTGTGAAATGCCCCAAGAGACAAACGCACCTAAAGGACCTATGCTAATAGGTATGCCCCCTAGACAAAAATAAAGACCAATTCTAGACCAAGTCAAATAAGGTCAAGGCATGATGGAGAATGGCTAAGTGTCGAGGACACATGCTAAGAGACAAGGGTGCAAAGGCCTCAAGTAGCGCATGTTTCCAAGTTTTCACCACTTGGCGATTTTTTTTATTTTTCAATTTTTTGTATTTTTTCTACCAAGGCGCCTGTTTCCAGGTTTTCACCAAGGCACTTTTTCTATTTTTTTGAATTTTTTGCATTTTTTTATTTTTTTGTATTTTTTTTCAGGACTTTATATGCTTTTTAGAATTTTTTCAGCATCATATTTAAATTTTTTTGGAATTTTTTTCAGGATCATAAAATATGTACAAAGGATGCCCCTAGACTGAATAGGCATCATGGATAGAACTTCTTGAGATGAAAAATATTGATAGGATCAGGGAGCTACTCCATGTTCTCATTAGATAACAAGTAAGCATCTATCCCAAAAGTAGCTGTGATGACATATGGCCCAAGCCAATTAGGTTTGAACTTACCCTTTTTCTCTCTATTTTGTTGGTTCTTAGGATTTTCTCGCAAAACAAGATCACCTATTTGAAACTCTCTAGGGTGAACCTTCTTGTTGAATGCCTTTGACATACACTTCTGATACACTCTCATATGATCAAATGAGGCCTTGCGCTTCTCATCTAGAAGTTCTAAGTCTTGTAACCTCATGGCACGATAATCGTCATTTGTTATCAAACCTTTGAGAGAGACTCTAAGTGAAGGAATCTCAACTTCTAAAGGTAATACTGCTTCAGCGCCATAAGTGAGGGCAAAAGGAGTAGCCCCTGTGGGAGTATGTATACTCATTCTATAAGCCCATAAGGTTGGATTGATCTATAGGTGCCAATCCCTACCATTCTTGTGAATTGTTCTATGGAGAATCTTAAGAATGGTTTTATTAGAAGCCTCTACTTGTCCATTTCCTTATGGGAAGTAAATCGAGGACCAACATTGTTTTATCTTAAATTTCTTGCAGAGGTGTGTAAGGTCCTTATTTTTTAACTGACCTCCATTGTCAGTGATTATCTCAGAAGGTATCCCAAACTGACAGATGATGTGATTCAAGATGAATAGAGAGATTGTCTTTCTTGAAGCAACAGACAGTGGAATGGCTTCTACCCATTTGGTAAAGTAGTCAGTAGCAGTAATAATGAATTTATGTCCACCTGATGAGTTGGGATGAATCTGCCCAACAAGGTCAAAGGCCCAGTGCTGAAATGGCCAATGAGAAATACAAGGAATAAGCTCCCTACCCAGAGCATGAATCAGGTTTCCATGTTTCTGACACTTTTCACAAGACTTGGCAAAAGCTATAGCATCCATCTACATTCCGGGCCAATAGTACCCCACCCTAAGCAACCTTTGAGCCATGGAAAGACGGTTAGAATGTCCTCCACAAATGCCCTTGTGAATTTCAACTAATGCTTGGTTAGACTCATCCTTTTCCAAGCACCTAAGAAGTGTCCCATCTAAACCCCTCCTATACAGATCACCAGAGATAAGGGTATGGTGAGAGGTGTTATGGACAAGGTTTCTTCTTTCAGAATGGTTAAATGTATCAGGGATGATGCCATCATGGAGGTATGAGTAAATAGCACCATAGCAGGATGAGTCATGGCTAACCAAGGTACAAATGACATGGCTGTCTGAGGAGTCAAAAATGGGGTGACGTAGCTCTTCCACCAGGAATTCAAATCTTGATTCGTGTTGTTCCAATTGAAGGAGTGAAGCTAGTGTAGCCATAGCATCTACTGCCTTGTTTTCTGATCTAGGGATTTGTTGAAATGTCACAAATGTGAAGTAACATTGCAATGAATCAACCATCTTTTTGTAAGGTATCATCTTATCATCCTTAGTTTGGTACTCTTCATTTACTTGGTTGATAATTAATTGTGAACCCCAAAGACATGTAACTCTATTATATTCCACTCTATAGCCATCTTCAGTCCATTGGTTAGAGCCTCATAGTCCACAATATTATTTGTGCATGGAAACAAAAGTTTATAAGACTTAGGTATGTTGTACCCATGAGGAGAAATAAATAATACTCTAGCTCCTGATCCATTTTGCATATTTGAACCATCAAAGAACATTTTCCAAGTACGCGTGGTCATGTACATGATATGCTCATCTAGGAATTCCACTTGAATAGGAATGCTATCCTTGACTGGGAAATCAGCAAGTTGATCTGCAATAGCTTTCCCTTTTATAGCCTTACGCTCAATGTACTCTATATCAAATTCTGACAAAACCATCATCCATTTAGCAACTCTACCCATGAGAGCAGCCTTACTAAGCAAATACTTAAGAGGATCAATTTTTGCAACAAGATGTATAGTATGGGCAAGCATGTAGTGTCACAACTTTTGGGAAGCAAACACTACCACAAGACAAGACTTTTCAATACTATTATAATTGATCTCATAAGATACTAGAGTACGACTAATGTAGTAGATGGCTCTTTCCTTCCCAGTATCATCAAGTTGAGCCAATAATGCCCTCAAGGAAGATTCTATCACTGAGATGTACAAAATTAACAATTTTCTTGTAATAGGAGGCATTAAAATTGGAGGATTAGCCAAGTATTGCTTTATTTGATCTAGGCTCTTTTGGCAATCCTCATTCCAAGTACATGTGGCTCCCTTATGAAATGTCTTGTTGAATGGTTGTGCTCTATCTACAAGCTATGAAATAAACCTCCGTATGGATTGGAGTCATCCTTGAAGACTTCTCATCTGACTAATGTTCTTAGGAGGCGGCATATCTAATATAGCTTGAACCTTTTCGGGATCCACCTCTATTCTTTTGGCTGAAATTATGAATCCTAGAAGTTTACCTGAGGTAACCCCAAATGCACACTTTTTCATATTCAATCTTAACTAAAATTGCTCCATTCGATCTAGAATTACTTCCAAATCTTCTAGGTGTGTATCCCTTTGCTTAGACTTGGCCAAGGTATCATCCACATAATCCTCCATGTTTTTATGCATCATATCATGAAACATTGTGTTCATAGCTCTTGGTATGTGGCTCTTGCATTTTTTAATCCAAATGGCATAACGTTCCAACAATAGGTTCCCCATGCACATGTGAAGGCTATCTTTTCTTGATCCTCAGGAGCTATTTTTATTTGGTTATAACCAGAAAAACCATCCATTAAAGAGTATATCTCATAGCCCACGGTCATATCCACTATCATGTCTATGTTAGGGAGTGGAAAGTCATCCTTTGGGAAATCTTTGTTAAGATCTCTGAAGTCTGTGCATACACGAATGGACCCATCATGTTTTGAAACTGGAACAATATTTGAGATCCACTTGGCATAGTCGATAGCTCTAATAAATCCTTCTCCTAGGAGCTTTTCTAATTCAGCCTTAACAAGGAGAGCTATGTGAGGATGCATTTTCCTCAACTTTTGTTTCACTGGTTTAATTCCTGGAGCTATAGATAAGTGATGCATAATGAGATTAGTGTCAAGCCCTAGCATGTATGAATATGTCCAAGAAAAATTGATTTTCTTCTTTTGTAAGAACTTTGTGTATGCCTCTTTTTCTTGCACTGATAGAGACTGAGCTAGATGTATCACTTGTGGAGCCTCTTCCATATTCAAATTTACTGGTTGTGTAGGCTCAATAAGAACTGATGACCTATCTTGGAAATAACTCGGTAGTTTATTAAGTACCCCATCCTTAGGCACCTCAAAGAGGTTTTCACCTTCGGATACGTCTTTTATTTTTACTATTTTGGGTTCTGACAAAGCCACAAAGTAGTTTTCACCATCATAACCATTTCTCTTTTATTTTGTTTCTTTTATTTTTTGACTGAGGTACTTAATATCCAACTCCGTCATACTCATTGTAGGTTCACTAGTGGAAGAGACTATGGGCTCAAGGGCATTAAGGTAGCACGCTATCTCATAGTCATTCTGGAAGGTTGGGAGTTGAGGCTCTTGATAGCACTGAGACCAATCAATGAGGTCAAAGTGAACAAGGGGTAGATTAATGGCGGGTTCAACATTATTGATATGAAAGATGTTATCTCTAGTGATCGCACAGTTAGGATCTATCAAGTCTCCTTCTAAGATACCTGAATTAGGATTCATCCCACCAAACAAAGCATCATCCACTAAGACAATTCAAGGAGTCCAATCCTCTAGTCCTACACTAGGCTCGTTGGTCACATCGGGTTGAATACTATAGGTATGGACAACATCCATGTCCAAATCAACTATTTCATCTAAAAGAGAGTCCCACTCGAACTCATGCAAATCTATTTTTGAATCTCTGCTGGGATGCCTTGATGTAGAAGCTTTGAGATTGTGAAGGGTATCACCTTCTCTGGTGTCTATATTTTCAGCTGCTAAATCTCCCCAAAGGAGATTGGTGGAAAGCACCCAATCATCAGTCATGTCTTGCTAGTTTTGTAGATTGGGTGTATAATCTGAGTCACTGTCACTATCCATCGCAGCTAGGATAGGGACACTTGTCTTCTTTTCCTGATCAAAGCCTAGGCCAACTATTGACTTAGTCCTACGACCAAAAAGAGCATGGTCGAGTGGTTCAGCCTTGGCATCTAACCTGTGACTGAGAGGGCCATGACCTGGGTAGCCCATTTTTTTAACCAAAGTATACCCTCTCTCGTAGGTTTTAGGAGATGGTGCAAAATTCTTGTTGTGTTGATACTTTTCTTCTTTATAAATCCAATCTCTAATGGCTACCTCCTCTTTCTCCTCTTGAATAGGTACTGAGGACTCTACAAATTTTCCAAACAAGGTCATAGTTGAGGATGAAGGTTTCCTCTCAGGTGAAGGTTTTCCATAAGACCTAGGTGAGATTGGTATTTTTGTGAAGGAATCCATTTGGTAGTCTCCCATGCCAAGTTCTATGGACTTAAACTTACTCTTACGCTTCTCAAGAGCAGCATCAAAATTATCAGCCTATCTATTCAAAGGGACATGAGAGCCAGCTGAAATTGCATTAATAGATAATGTGCTATCCCCTGGTATGCATACTTCAACTCCATTGTAAGGGAACTTAACACATTGGTGATAGGTAGATGGCACCACTTTCATGTCATGAATCCATGGCCTACCCAACAAGATATTATATGCCAAGGGTCCGACATCAACAATCTAGAACAAAATGTTCTTTTCCACAGGATCGATCCTAACAGGAAGAACAACCAATCCCTTAGAGCTTTGCTTTGCTTCATCATAGGCTTTAATTGTGATCTTCTTCCTAGTGTCAATTACTCCCTCTAAATATCCCAAAGCTTTCAATAGACTTAAAGAGAAAATATTAAGCCCAGCACCCTCATCTATTAACACACGCCTAACACGGGTTTTGTGGATCATGACCTCGATATGAAGGGCCAAATTGTGCGGATGACTTAATGCTTTATCATCCTCTTCTAAAAATGTGAGGTAATGAGGGTTGGCAAGGTGATTGACCATGTTCTAGAATTGATTGACATCTATATCATTAGGAACATTAGCAGCTCGCAAGGAATCCTCAAGGACACACCTGTGTCTAGGAGACAATTCTAAGAGCTCAAAAATGGAAATTTGCGCTAGCGTTCATTGTAATTGATCAACAAGGTTGTAACTCATATTAGGACCAACTGCAGACTTGGAAGGAACACTTTTGGACACTGGTTGCTTGGATTTGTTAGAATTAGGACCTCTAATGACAATAGGACCTTGGGACTGACTCCTAGTAATAGCATTGAGAGGCTGAGATGACCTTCAAGATTGAGGACCTCTAAGCACAACAACCGGTCCTTCATCAAATATGGGAGGTGAGTTTACATCATAACCATAGGGATCTTTCCCCCTCATCATGTTGACCTCATTGTCCACAACTTCAAGCATATTGATGACATTTTCTGCAGTTGTATATGTATAATTGATTGCGGCCTTGCCATTCTTGTTTTTAGAAGTCTCCCCCTTCTCATACTTAGGCAAGGGCTCCTTAAAGGCCTTGTGGTCTGCATTGGTGGTCAACCCATCAACCTGTAATTTCCCAGTCTCAATAAGGTCTTGAACAAGATGTTTAAGTTTTTAAAAAATTTCAATTTCATGTCCAATCCAATTGTGGTATACACAGTAATCTTTCTCATTCCACCAATAAGGTTTAGGATCCGGTATGCAAAACTTTGTAGGATCCTGAGGTTGTGCCAAATTATGAGCAATCAAGGTCTTAAAAATATCCACATAAGAGTCTCCAAGCTTAGTGAATTGTCTCTTTCCCGACTTAGGTTTATCTTGATACTTGGGCTTGTGCTCTTGATGATCTAAGGATGTCTATAGTTTCATAGCTTGAACTGCATTAGATAGATTAAGAACTCCTTGTTCCTTAGGTTGTGGAGAGTCAAAAACTCATTCATTGACTACTTGCTTATTTTTGTTCCAATATGAGTTCTTCTTATCCTTATTGTTGTTGTTATTGTTTGGGCCATTGTTGTTGTAACTTTGTTTGGCCAAAATACCTTGTTCTTTTAGAACATCCTCAATGCGACATGCAGTTTCTACCATAGTGTCAAAAGAATTAAAGACCATTTTTCTAACTTCATATCTTAATTCCGGCACTAGATTGCTCATAATTATATCAATCCTTTCTTCCTCAGGGATGGTCCTAGAATATTTGGAGCATAAGCATCTCCACCTTTGTAAAAATGTCACAAAGGGTTCCCCCTGATTTTGTTTTAGCTTGCACAAATCAAGCATGGTGACTGACCTTGATAGATTATATGCAAAGTGCTGCACAAACCTTTGGACAAGTTCTTTGAATGTTTTAATAGGAGGGGTAAGGTTAGTAAACCACTCCATAGCTTGGCCTTTAAGACTCCTTGGGAATAACCTCATAAGGTAGGAATCCTCATGATGAAATTCAAAGCTCATGATATAGAACTATCATACATGGTCATGGGGGTCACCACTACCATCATATTTGTCATATGTGGGGATTTCAACCTTTCTAGGAAAATCTACCATAACCACACTCTTGTCAATTGGATTGGGACATATGAAGTCCTAGTTGAAGGTATTCTTTGGAGCCATCATTTTCTCCATAGTCTTTTGCATCTACTTAATCACCTCATCAGTTGAAGGGTTTTGCTTCTTAATTTTTCTGTCCACATCAAAGTTGTATGGGACCCTTGCACCCTTGTTGATCAATCTTTCCAAGAATTGATCCTTATTTTGCTTAACATATTTTTCCACATATTGTTGAAATAGTGGTTCTTGTTGCATTCTCATAAAATCATGAGCATCAAAGTTGGCACTACTTCCTCCATGTTGAGAGCCGTGATGAGCTCGTTGGGAGGGTTGTCTTGAAATTATAGGAGGTGTATGTCTCCTATAATGTGCATGTTGAGAAGTCCTTCTTCCTCTAGGACTAGTTGATCTTGAAGGGGTCCTTGACCACCTTCTACTTCTTGGAGTTGCTGAGGGAGTAGATGGTGGAGAGTTGGTTCCACTGTTGGTACCCCCATTGTTAAATTGATTGTTGAGTTGTTGGGCCAATATCCTATCTTGTTCCTCTTGGAATGCCTTTCTCTCTATATCCATCAAGGCTCTTTTTTCCTCTTCTAGAAGCCTAAGTTCCTCTTCTTTTGCAGCTCGCTCATTTTTTGCAGCCTATTTTTCCCGCTCAATTCTTTTTAACCTCTCACTTGTATATCTTGAAGTTGTTTGTAGTGGGGAACTTGGTCTCGAATGGTTGAAAAAATTAGCTACGTTCACATGAGCATCATAAGATTGGTTGTTTTTCTCCTCATGTTGTGACCATGCATCTTGATGAGCTTGTGCATAATGCCTTTCAACTCGTTGATGAGCATCTAGATATCTTGAATCAATAGGAGGTGAGTCAGGTTGATTGCCATCTTCGAATGACATGTTTCTCCTATGTATCTGAAAAATGTCACCAAGTGATTGATCTATTATTTCTCTTTGTTGTTTGGTCAAGGTATAACTCATATCCATATTCGATGAAAAATGTGCTACAGAGGTACTCAATTTTCTAGGATTACTCTTTGGGTCAAAACAAACCTCAGACTCACTCTTAGGGGATTGGTCGAAAATGGGCTCTTTTCCTTTTCATTGTTGACAAGTCTTAACTAAGGGTAACTGATTAAAGGAAACTGGGGGTCGTTTCCCTTGGTACCTTGTTGTAACTGACATGAAAGAAAAAGATTCTTGATGATAGGGTGACCTCTCAAAGTGTCAATACCAAACTCGGATAATCAAATTTCTCTAATGTCCAAAAAAAGAGATGGTAAGATAGAAATTGCAAAAGGCATTACCAACACTATCAAAGAGGTTCTTAAATCAAAGGATCAATATCCTTGCACGTTTGAACCAAGAGGATGGACTTAGCCAAATTGTATAATTAAAATTGAATTTGAATGGAAATGATTTGGACAAAAAGAGTACTAAAATTCTCCAAGAATGTTACTAACAACTCTAGAGATGTACTTTCTCAATAGGAATAATCTTCTAACTTGACAATTCTTCCCGAGGTGACCTTGTAAATCAAATGACACTACCCCGAGAGGGCTAAAAATAGAAATTCAGAGTAAAGACAGGCTTCCAGTGGCAAGATAAGTTACCTTCCTAAAGACCTAGCCAACTAAAAGTAACTACAAAATGACTGAAACCAGGTATACGGCAGAAAATTCTCAGGTGACACTTTCTAGGCTAACCAAGTGATACTGTTGCTAGTTTGTATGACACTTGACCAGAATTGTGTGAAATGTGCATTTTCAGGTCTGTTTGATCAAAATTTTCAATTTGAGGGTTGATGTTTTCGATCTTAATCACAATATCAACATAAATTTGATAGGTTTGCAAATAGTAAGGGATCAAACATGTCTTAAAACACTTGAAACAAGGGAAAAAGCAACCTTGCCAAGACAAACACTTGTGATATCAAAATAAAAAAACACCCTATAAATACTACCGATTGTTTGAATGCTCAAGAACGTTAACACTAGTATTACACAATCGAAGACACTTCAAGCAATATCTATCCTAAAAAGTCAAGGCTCATTACTTATCAACTTGGCCCACAACTTGATGTCCCCTCACCTCACACAAAGTGGTTACCCACAATAGATGTTGGCTTTGTCATGGAAGTGTCAATGACACAACCAAAGGAACACATATGGTGAGTATCTTGAGGTGATCCGGGTTATTCCACTTGGATCAATCCTTGCACCAAGAAGCTAAGCAGCTAAAATAAGGTGGCCTCTATCTAATGGTTCTTAATAAGGGCTTCCATTCGTAGTACCCCTCTTGCTCCCCAAAGGGACTCCTTACCTTGCAGAAAGTAACAGACCTTGCAGCCTCAAGAGTACCTTAAGCATTCTTGCTCAATATTTTCCTCATGGTCACAATCCCACAAGTACTCACATCAAGTGAAGACAAGCACTACATCTACCAAGGTTTTGTGTCCTTGATAGCCTTGAGTTTATAGTGGGTTGGAATAGCCAGTAATAAGCCTGTCCCCACTTGGGTCATTCCTCTTGATTGCTTAAGAGCAGGCCCGCTAAAGGATTCTAAAGATCTAAACAAAAAGTGGATCAACTTATGAGGTTCAAGGATTTTGTTTCACCACAAGGGTGAAGAGCATACTCCTTTATCTCAAAGTTTTCTCCCAAACACACCAAGAAGAGGTTCAATTACCCTCTTGCTTCCAAAATTTTAAGATGGGTCAAGATTTTCTGGTTCACCACAAGGGTGAAGAGCATACTTCTCCTACCACCTCAAAATCTCTTCCACAAGATATTAATGTTCCTAAGAAAAGGAAACAACTAGTAATTGCCACACTTGAAAATGAAATAAACAACAAGCACTTGATTGGGTTTTTTATGCTTTGGGTAGCCTTGAAAAAACCATTAGTAGCCCTTGTGCATTTGAAGCTTTGACATGCATTCTTTTCAAAAATTTAGGAAAACTGAAAACAACAAACAAAACTGACAAATCTAAAATTTTGGTCTCTATCTATCACAAAATTTCACACGATACAGTACCGAACCGTGCGCAAGAACGTACAGGCCCATGTGAGAACGCACAAGCCCACGTGAGAAAGTACAAAACCATGTGCAAGAAATCACAAGCCCATGCGAGAACGTATGCAGGCTCATGCGAGAAAGTGCACTGGCTCACATGAGAAAATACATAGGCCCACATGAGAAAGTACTTCATCGCACGTAGAAGTGCTACAAATAGAAAATCTTCACGCAATACGGAGAGAAACTTTGCGCAAGATTCTGTAACAGTGACACACAGAAGTACAGACAGTGTATGAAAATCACAAAAAAATAAAAATAGCCGAAACCTACAGCGGAAATGCAACAAAGGAAGGCAAAACAGAGTTGCCTTGCCCCACGGTGGGCGCCAAAAATGTACACACAAAAGTAGTGCACTTCTCTGAGTCATTACATCAAAGGAAATCCATGAAAGGGAAACCTTCAATAGCGACCTAGAGATCTCTATGTATGGAGTTGCAAGATTGTAAAATTGCTCTCAGCTAGAGCTAATAAACTTATGACCTTGCTAGTCGACCACACAATGAGAGATTCCAAAATTGAAGACAAGGGAAAGAGTGCCAATGTCCCCAAAGAATCAAATGAAAATGCAATGCAAGTAAGCTAAGAATGAGGATGCAAGCTATTCTATGAAAATGAAAGTGCAAACTAGGCTATGAAAGGAAAGTACAAGTCTTACAATCCCTCCTAATTAAACTATGTGAGATTAATCTATAGCATAAGGAAAGTCTATACTAAGAATGCCATGATTATGAAACTATGAAAGCAAGAAAGCAAGCTAAATGAAATGCAACAACAATGTCTTCAAAGCTTGAATGCAAGAATGTCTTCAAAGAGCTCCAAATGACCTAGAAAACCTGCAGCATAACATTAGCATAAAAGAGATGGATATGCAAATGAGGAAGAGAGCACTTCTTTTATAGGAAATGAGAAAGAATGGACCATGGAGATTAAGAGGCAAAAGACTTAATCAATAGTGGAGCATCAAAGAGGAGCAATCCATGTGCACAAATATCCTCCAATGAGAAAATAAGAGTTGACTTTTGTGTCCATATGAGACAAAAAGTGTTTTTCTCCTTTTTATAAAATAAGAATAATGCTTTATTTGTGCAACTTACGATAAGAGAAAAAGGTGGGGGCTTTTTATTTAATAAAAGGGGAGAAAATATTCCTTTTAATAAATAAAGACTTTAGGATAAAATGGTTAGCCCAAGGCAAATAATCAAAAATGATAAAATAGGATTTGATCAAGGAAATTGATTTGATAAAATGCTGATTTTTGAAAATATTGATTCAGGGATTTGATAAATTGCAAGAATGGGGCCCAAAGTCTAGGCGACCATTTTAGGGTGCATATAGGTATACCTATCAGATTTAATTCTCCAAATCACAATAGTTATCTGTATACTCGATATAGATATAAACATATGACTTTCAATGAAACTTTAAAGTAAATCATTATTCATTTTGATTGATGATGAAATAGTGCAACCTAAGTAATGACCAATGTCAAATCCTAGGGCATCAAAGTCAACAAATATACATCTACAGAAAACTTTACAATTCAAATAACCCCAAACCCTAAATAAAATGCCTTATAAAGTATCCTCTCATGTATACATTATGTCATTAAATCCATGCACAGATATTGAAATCTCTGAGACCTCACTCAAGATTTATCCTTCCCTTGAAGGAAACTTAAGATTCGACCCCACTATCTACCTTGTACAATGATGTATCTAAAACTTCCTTACAGATTAAATACATAAATAAATCAAATTCATATATGAAGAAAACAAAACATATACAAGGAACTTCAATATATTTTCATTGATAAATTTCCTGTATCAGTGCATTCAAAAGCTAAGATTCATTAGAATCAAGACACTAAATGCAAAAACTCCTATTACATTTAGTATTTCACCACCCTTTACAAAATAGGGGACCTCCTATATATACTAGCCATCTTGGAATCCTTAAAAGAAGGATGCAACAAGCTTCAGATGGCCTAGATAGTGACTTGCACTAGAATAAAAAATATATTTAAATTAAAACAGAAATTGAAGGAAATGGCACCACAAACTGTTTCTTCTCATAGTGAGTTCTCTTTTAGTTGCAACTTTGTCTGTTGGTATTTAGAGTAATTGCAAATAGTTTTTGTATGAATGATGACCTCCATCTGGCTAACCTTCATCATCCTGTGTATAGTAGTTACTCTCCCTATGCTCATAGATCAGGTGTAATGTTGGAACTCACTCTTCTTCTATTTCTTCAACATCAATTTTTGTTGGCTTCTTCTTCTTTGGTTTAGTACTCTTATCACATGCAACAACCTTTTCTTCTGAAGGCTAGGTGTATGCTTTCAAAATTTGCAGTAGTTTGACCTGTTTGTCCCATCTTGAGTCAGTGATGGCCTTTATGTCAACAATAAATTTGGTACATTCATTTTCTATTTTAAATATATCATCCAAAATATTTTTGACCCTATCAATATCTAAGGATCCATCATTATTTAAAAAGGCCTCTTGCCTAATCACCAACTGAATTATATTTGATTTCCATTCCTCAACTTCTATGATGTTACCATCATCTTTGCAAATTGGAGGGAGGAACTTACTGAAGTCTGAGAAAAACATACCCATTTTGGTTCTTACTTGATTCACCTTGTCCTTGAAAAATCCCCATGTTGTGCTAATTTTTTCTATCTTCTCCCCAACCTCAATCACAGATTCTGGAATGTCTTCCCTATGTGGTTGCAGCACTTCAAGTTTCTCAAAAAAAGGCCCTCTACTAGACCAGATACTAAAAAGTGTCTCTAAAGTAGCCATTACATCTTTGATTCTGTCATTTGTTATCTGCAACAAAGAGTATAATTTATGGACTAAGTTCATTTTTCCTTCAATTTCCTTATACCTATGTTGTAAGACATCATTGAGTTCCTTGAGAGCTACATCCAGCTTGTACTTTTCTTAATCCCATGCTGCCTCAATGGGAATTTCTTCCACTGATTGGGCTGTAGCTTCAATTTATTGGACTGGAGGAGGAGTTTCTTTAGAAACTTCTTCAAGTTTGACCTTTAACTCTTCCAACTCATCTTCTAGGACTTTGATTTTCATTAGTCCTTTATCTCTATTTTTTGCTATGTTTATTGTAATTTCAAATAATTTTGAATATATATTTGACAACTGAGTTGTTTTAGCTTCATTCAGATGTGCAAAGTGAGTCACTTCCTTAGATACTTCTAGATCACTAGTGTTTTGAACAGTCCAGATGATCTTGTCCCCTTCCATTTTATCCTCTATGCTGAGTAAGGATGGCTTTTGGGTTCTTGGTGCAAGGGACCACATTGCTAAGGCTTGGGATTTTGGGTCATATCCACTTCCTCTTATCATATCTCCAATTTGGGCCTCATAAGATAGATTGCCCTTAGGTTGCTTTCTGATTTGATCTATGATGAAAGCTAATGTAAGGTCCCAACCTGGCACTAGGAGCATCCCATTGGACTTAACCATTTCCCTAGCTTCCTCCATAGTAATGGTCTTAGATTTTGGATCATATGTTGCTAAGGCCTTCAGTGCCTCATCATCTAGAGTACTACCCTCAGGTATTGTTTTTGCAATCTCTTGTTGCTTCTTCCATATAAGGAAATTCTTAAATTCCTCACTCTTAATGAATTGATCATCATTGAGTAATTCTTCCTGGTATATTTCCCTTTCATCTTTACCAAGTAACAGGGGTAATTCCACTTCTTCTTGTGTGGCTACCTTCTTTCCTTCTCTGATATTCTTTCTTAAATGGTGATGATATGATCTATCACCAGACACTAAGGCTTTAATTCTATCCATTTCTTTCTTTTGTTTCTTTCTTTTAGAGGGCTCTCCTTCCTCAAGTTTTTGCCTCTTATGAGGTGGTTTAGATACATCACCAGCCTCAGGTGCATCTTGACTTATATCAATGATAGGGGGCTCATTGACTTGAGGTGGACTATCCCCTTCTTGAGATTCATCAATTTATTCTTCATAATCAAAAGAAGAGTAATCCCTTTTTACCTCAAGCTTCTCTTCAAGAAGTCCTTCCAACTGGCTAGATAGAGTGCCATGCATCTCTACCATTCTGTTGATTTTGGCTAGGTATGGGAGGTCTAGGAAGAATCCTCAAAAGGCAATGTTGGTCTTTTTGAGTTGAGCTTCAAAATTCAACAAGTCATAGAATTTGGTGAGTCTTCTTTCTATCTCATCCAACTCCAACATGTTTCTGATTGCATCTTCTTCATCACATCCCTCATGGCTTCTTATTGTACCAATATTTGGGATAAGAAGCATTCTAGCACTTCTAATAAAATCTATTGGGTCTACATACCTAAACATAATAGTAGCCATCTTGTAATGATTTAACCATAAGCTAACCTATGGCAATGCTCTTTTCCCAATCAAAAAGCTCCCTAGTTTAAACTAGCGAGGAGTTAAAGTTCCCTTCCTATGTGGTGCCAAAATTTCCTTATCAATCCACATCAATTGCCACAAAAACTCTAACAGGGCTACCCTTGGTGGTACATACTTTGGTAACATATGAGGGGTTTGTGGGAAACCATAGACCCTGATTAGTGTAAAAGTCTAACCTAGATAAAAATCTCCCCAATTATGGCCTTTATTCCATGTGTTGATAAACTATTTAGGCCTTAGGAGTTTGAGCACCAAAACTAGAAGTCTCACAATGCTTGTTCCCATCAGGTCCAAAAGTGGGTGAACTATCCAATTATGAAAGCCACAAAAATTATTTTCATTGGAAGTATAATTCCATACTCTCAACCAGAACTATAATGGCTTTGGCTGTCCCTCAAACATTATTCTTGGTCTCAGCATATGCACATCTAAGCTATCAACGTTGAAATACAAAATCAAGGGCATTAACAAAGAATAGTGCAAGAATTTGATGGGCTTCTTTTTTTCTTTGATGCATAATAGACCATCATGTATCCTGTTAATTACATATTTAATGTAATCATATTCTGTGTTGGCATGTGAATTCTGAATATCCAAAATTATCATCAATATATCAGCTGGAAACCTCTCATCATCTCCATCTATCCCCAAGACTCGACACAACCCATATGCCAAATATTTCATATAGAAATTTAGGGCTTTCTACCCATAGGGATCATTCATATGTGGTGGGAGAGGGGCTACATATTTACTAGTTCTAGGGAAGTGTCTAGCCATCTGGCTCCTCACAAGCCCTAATTAATTGGCTTGCATACTTTTCCTTTTCTTTCTTCAAATCTATCTCAGTAGATGATGAGGATTAGAAGTCAAAGGCTTTCATAAAGGATCCCCTTTCAAGAGTAACTAAGGGAGATTGATCACCTTTCCTAATGACTTTAGATATGGGATCATAATTTATGGCCAATTCAAACATGAGGTCAACATCTACAAAGACATCAGGGACTATCAATTTAGCCATGCCTAAAACCCATGCATTATAGATAGGGATAGGTCTATCACAATTAATGTAGAAATATTTGAAAAGCATAAAACCAGAGCAAGAAGGGGTATTAGGATCCTTAAAATTCACCATGTCGTCAATGAAGGTTTCATCATTTGCCTTCTTGTTTTGATTTGATCCTGGTAATAATTTGATGAATTCATCAGAGAAATTGGGCTTGCCTTTCTGTTCATCTACTTGTTCTTTTTCTTCCCCACTGGAAGAGGCTTAGCTTGATTCTGGCTAGCTCATCTCTGTGATTCTTCTATGAACACTCTGCTCTACAACTTACACTTTGCAATTGCTCAGAATTCTCAATTGATCTCTTGAAAAAATGTTAAGTGTAAATGTATAGATGTCCTATCTATATAACATTTATCATTTAATGCATTGGAATTAACAAAATCACTACAAATCTTCTCTGATTCATCTCAGCATTCAACTCTACATAACACCAAAATTAAAAAATAGCTAGCCGTAATTGAAATGTGACAGTTTGCATTTCAAAAAATGCAAAGAAGCAAAAGAATGATTACTGTGTCATTTTTCAAAACCCTCAAGTACTGACAAAAACCCTCAATTATGATCTGATTGGCTGGCCTAAAACTTTATCCATCGTGGCAGAGTACTTTTCCACATATTAACAACTATTTTCCCTTTTGTATTAATGAGAACTTAACCCGGGCCTTTTGGAGATCAAGCAACTAAATGTTCTCTCAATCTCGAAATGATTTGCCTAACTATGAGTTAATTGTGTTGTGCCCTATCGAGAATAAAATTGAATGATAAAATATAATAATAAAATTAAAATAAACCAGTAAACCAATATATCATTAATGTAATAATATATTATCATATAAATAAATAATATAATATAATATAAAAAATTAAACAAATAATAAGTATAATTATAAAGTAGTAAAATAAATAAATAATAATAAAATGTAATTATAATATAAACAATGATATTAATAATCATTGTAAATGGTAATTTAAATAAATTATAAATAAATAATCATTTTTATTATAAATAAATAAAAATATAGAGACATATGGCTAACGTCTAAAGGTGGCAACCCTTCAACATGCAAATGTATATAATGGATATCAAATCCATTCCTCTGGGATTTTATATATATAGAGGACAGAAATAAAAAGGAGAAGAAGAATAATGAGAGGTGATTATTCAAATTTCAACTGAAAACAAGAAAAGAAATAGAGGAGGAAATATAGGAGAAGATCAAGGAGGAAATGTAGGGGAATATTAAAAGGAAAGAAACATTGAATAAGCTAAAAATAAAGACATTAGAAAGAAGGTAAGTATATCTTTGTTGAGTTAATTTATTTATAAGAATTGCATGAATTAAATATTAACAATAATATGAAATAAACTTTAGAATAATAGGTTATGAAACAAACATTGAAATAATGAATTATGAAATATAATAATATTGTTATAAAATAAACTTACATTTGAAATAACTTAACTCAAATATATTGATAAATAAGTAACTAATATATATAATATGAAATAAATACATTATTATGAATTCTCATGATTATAAGTATAAAATTATTTAATAATGGATTTTCATGATGATAGGTTATTGAATATAAATTGTATATTATTTAGAATAAGATTTGAATTAAATATCAAATATGTTATATAAGTTTATCCATATATTTATTGTCTATATATTTAAGTGGAATTAGAACTATGCATCATGGCATGTATGTTTACTATTATTTTTATTATACATAAGATAATAATATATACTCAGCTAATTCTTTAATAACTCACTAATAACTATTAAGGGGATAGGTAGTATGTGTAGGAAGATGCAAGTAAATTGGTCACATGATGGAAAGATCCTGAGATGGGTAGAACCTTGAGGCAATCCACTTGTACACTATGCATGCATCCTAACACAGTAAATCCTCCATCTTTCTTAAGGTCTATGATTGGGAGTGAAGTAAGGAATTAGAGCTTAAATATATATTGTGAATTAGAGATTATTCTTAACATGATTTAAATGCATAATGTGTATGATAATTATTGGGGATTGGCATCCTCCTAGTATAAAACATTACAAATTATCATTCCCAAGGGAAATCCAAACACTAATTATGAATTTTAAGACAAATCAAGTAAGGTCCAAAATGGGGACATTACATTAATTCGTAGATCAGGCGACTAAAGGCATTCTCGTGATCTCTTAATATTTTCTTGACCCATGGTTTTATTGGAAGGTATGGCGACCACCATCAGATCTGATTTGCATCCATGGTCCTCACACAATCTTTTAAACCTTTAAATTTAACTTCACTTGATTCCGTGATCCAGCGACTGAGAGATTTATCTGATTCTCACAAACTTTAACTTAACCTCATTCTTTCTCAGAGATTCAGTGACTGAGTGTATTCTCACAATCTCTAGATTACCTTCTTAACTTTAGTTACATCACGAGATCTAGAGACTTAAAGCATTCTTGTGTTCTCTGAATGATTATCTTAACTCAAGTTATATTACGAGATTCAGCAATCATTATGTTCTCATGTTCTCTGAATACTTTTACTAACCTTTGTCACGTCATGCAATTCAGCAAATACCTTTAATCTTTTGTTCACTGAATGAAATCCTTAACCTCAGTTCTATCTCAAGATTACATGCTGACCATTGATCTTCACTGCTATCCATGGCTCTCGCTGAATTGCTAGATGTTTTAAGACTTAACCAATTTATCTCAAGACTCGATGATAGCCTTCAGTCGCTTATTCGTTGAATGGAAAGAACCACTATTTTATCACCTTTTCCTTTTTCACTGGATCGCTGGATAAAAAGTCTCTAAGTTCCATCTTTATGAGATTAAGCAAACACTGTGATCACCGAATCGTTGAACACCTTGTCTTGACTAGTCAACCAATATCTGGAGAATACATGACTAAATAAATCCTTCATCCTTTCATAAGCTGATCATTGAATCACTTAATATTTTGTACTCAACCACTAAGTCTTGGAGATTGAGTGAACACCTTGTTCACTTGATCGTTGAATCCATTATTCACCGCAGAGTTAAAACTGAGATATAATACTAATCGTTGACCAAGATCTTCATCTACGACCTATGCTTGATCACTGAATACATGATAACTTCACCATTACATTTAGCGAATGGGAGAAAACCACTGCGTTGACTCACCAGATGTTTAGAGAAAACCGCCAGGAATCAGGAGAATTAGAGATCACTTTGTTGCTTGATCAATGGATTGATTCACTAACCGCCAACTTAAACTAGAGATTAAGCGACTAAGTGACATAGAACAAAAACCAGGGCTTTTTCACTTGTTCGCTAAATGTTTGAAGACTTAAAAAATATATTATGAGATTCAATGAACACTAGGCAAGATAAATGACCACATGCATATGCGACCCTTTAAGTGCCTCAAATAGTATCATGGAAACATAAAGATCTAGGGCATACTTAGGGCATTTTTTAAAATAAAAACCCTATTGAGGTAAAAAAGACTTAGGGCAAGGATATGTGGACATTTTTGCATCTGGTGAGCTCAACATTCAAATTTTAAAAGGAAAATTTCTTGCTAACTCATGAAAAGGTTGATACATAGACAGGATTTGGAAGCTAGCAAGACTAGAAATGAGATTTTTTAGAAAAACCCTAAAATTACTCCAACAATCACAAAGGATGATCCAATATATAAATCCCTTAAATGCACCAAAACACAAGAAAAAATCAAAAACAAGTCTAAAAGACTCAAAACCATTAAGGTTCCTATCCCTAAGCAACCTAGGATCCCAATGGACTAAGGTATCCAGAGGCTTATAGACATGCCTATGGTATCCTTGACCATACAATAGGACTCAAAACATGAAGGAATGATCCCTAAGATCCATTCCCTTTATTACAAATCAAAAAAAACCAAAAACATGAGGAACATCCTGGATGAGGCCTTGGGTGCCCTGCACCACTTCAACTAAAGCGGTTTGGGACAAACTTAAAGCCATGTATGAAATGGCATTAGCTACAAATAAATTTTTCATCATGAAGAAAATTTATAAGCTCAAGATGAAGGAAGGAAATGCTATGTCCAATCACATCAATGAATTAAATACTTTACTATGTCAAGTCAATTTGGCTGGCATGCCTCAAGATGATGAGAACAAAGTTGTTCTCTTGCTATGTTCTTTACCAAATAGCTAGGATGGTATGGTGACAACAATAAGAACTTTAGTTTCTAGTAAGAATAAATTGGTTTATGATGATCTGCTAACTACTCTTCTTAGTGAGGACATGAGGAGAAAGAATCAAGAATTCTCATCCTGTGAAGCTTTAATAGTGGTAAGTACCGAGAATAGAGGTCAGAGCCACAATAGAGACAAAAATAATCATCATAGGGGATCCAAATCAACAAGGAGATCGAAGTCAAGAGGGAGGAATGGTGATTGCTAGTTATGTAGCAAAGTTGACCATGTCAAGAAAGATTGTAGAAATTACAAAAGAGAAAAATGTGTGGAAAGATAGACAAGGCTATCATAATCATCTATGGTTTACTTCTATAGTAGACGAGGCCTTTGAAAAGCTCAAAACTTAAGGAGGTTGTGCATGTAAAAGGATTTCCTAAAATATCACAAAATTGGATTATACATGTAACAAATATTAGTCCTAATTGCCAACTAGCTTAGAACTCCTATTATTACGGCCAATTTTCCTGTGTCATCATGCCCACATGTTCTTTCCCTTTGTTGTTTTGGAAATTCTCCTCGCAATATTGTACAGACCGAAAACCTATCAAATATCTTTGGCATTGAAACATCTACAATTTTATAGAGCTCAGAGTAGTGCCTTGTTTTTCATGCATTCTCTAAAATTGGGAGCCGCAGAGGACACTACAACCATTTGAGAGGCTAATGAGAGCCCGCAAAAATCATTTATTTCTAAAATATCCATAAAGAATGAGCAACTTTTGTTGTGAGAGCATTAGAAATAGGGTTTCTATAAATTATTCTAACAATTTGATTGGTCCTATGAGAGAATATTAATCAGTGTTTAATGAATGAGCCTCTACAATAGTTCCCAGTAGGAACTAATAATGTATCCAATACCATTTTGAGAAGCCTGGATGATTCAAAGGAACTTTTCACTGTGCTAACCTTGTGAACAATTATATTTTCATTAGTTATTTCATTTCATTATAGCAAGCACAAATAATTTTATTAAAATATTTTTAATATAAATTATATTAAATATAAAAAGAGTCTAAAAATAATTTTAAAAGGTTTATTATATGAGGTGGTTATTTAAGCATTGATGACTAGAAAATGATGTATTTTGATTTAGGTTGTTTAGTATCGACTTTACTTTAGTTATACATATTATCTTGTGTTGGATAAAAGGTGGATCGTCCCTATAAATAAAAGTAATGCGGTGAAGAGTAGTAAATTTTTACTAGAAGAGTTAAGATAGTAACAAAAGAAGAAGGCAAAAAAAATGTCATAATACGTCCAATCTCAAAACCCAAAGCAAATGAAAGATTCATTTCTCATATTGTGAGGAAGATGGGCATAGTAACAAAGATAATGGAAATTGCATCTAGATCTGCTCTCTCTCTCTCTCTCTCTCTCTCTCTCTCTCTCTCTCTCTCTATTTCTATTTGTTTGTTGGTCTCTATATGCCTCATTATCTATCGCTCTCCTCATCTCTCTATCAGGGATAACTTTAAGAAACCCCCTTTTAGGAAAAAGTGTAAAATCCTAGCGAATCGTACATTATTTTAGGGGGGAATTCATTTTAATATAGGCAAAAAAAAATTTCAAATCCATCATTTTTCATAGTTTTTATTGGCGATTTTTTTCCCGCTGAATGAAAATTTCACAAATTGCTAGCGAATAATTTTCTTTTGAAGTAAAAAATTATAATATATGAGGCGAATAATTTTCTTTTCAAGTAAAAAATAATAATATATGAGGCGAATGATTTTCTTTTGAAGGGTAAAAAAAATATTTGTATTGGCGAATTTTATGTACCGTTTGAAGATTTATTTATTTTATTGGCTAATTGTTCGTTAATTATGGCAAAATAAAATATTTTGTTGCTGATTTTCAAAAGATGGGAAATATTTTGTTATAATACCTTAGACTAACATACCTAACATACATACATTATTTTATAATGTTAAATATATTATTTGATACCGTCCGATGATCCAAGATCAATGGCTGAAGTTTAATTTCGGCCCCAATTTCTTGAAGGAAACAAAGTTGTGGAGGAAGTCACTGGAATGTTGACACATATCAAATAAAGGTTACTTGTCTCTAGACTACAGTGTACACATGTTGGTATCGATATTCATGATTCTATTATTATATGATGGAATATGGATGAAGTGACTGAGAGGGGGGGGGTGAATCAGTCAACCATAAAACACTTCACAATTAATTATTTCTAGATCCCTTAGGATATCTTAAAATGTTAGCTGTTTTAGCACTCGGTAAATAGATTACAGTAACTTTGAAGATGTAGAAAGTATTAGCAAAATTATCTTTTAGATATTCATCAGCACTGGTGTATGATTAAGATAGCAATTAAGAACACAAGAGACACAAGATTTAACGTGGAAACCCAATATGGGAAAAACCACCAATGTATCTAGATACAGATTTTCACTTTTCTGAAGTGATGCCCAGTTAGAAGCCAACCCGGTAAAAGGTTACAAAACACACTGTTAGGTGTGACCTTGTTAGAAGATTTAATCACCCTGCTAGGAGTGGCCTGGTAAGAGGTCTTGAAAACAATTCAATGGAATTGTCACCTTGTTAGAGGATTTACAATATGGTTGTTAAACCAACTCGGTTAAGAGATTTAGAATTCACTGTTACAATGATAAGAAGGTAACAATGAAAAATGACCTGTATAATAATGCAACTGCCTTGCTGATTACAGATCTCTCTTCTGCATATGTGTGATCCTTCCTAATCAAATAAATCTCTGCTGCACCTTAAGGATATCTGAACATCCTTCACAAATTCGCACACACCTTTTCTATCTTTTCTTCTGTAAATCTTCTGCTGTATATATCTCTTTATTTTTCACATTTGACCTTTTATTTATATGATTTTAGATTTGTCAAATCGACATTATTTAGTATAACAGTTGGCTGAATTAAGCAAACTCTTTTTGCAAAATTCCTTCAAGGGCCGACAGTGCTCGGTGACCATAACTTTCTACAATCTTTCGGAGACCGAGGGAACTCGGTAAACATCGACAATCCTTCGATAACTGACTGAACTCGGTAAACACTGAATTTCCTTTGATAACCGACTGAACTCGGTAAACACTAAATTTCCTTTGATAACTGACTAAACTCGGTAAATGATGAATTTCCTTTGATAACCGACTGAACTCGGTAAATGATGAATTTCCTTTGATAACCGACTGAACTCAGTAAACATTGAATTTCCTTTGACGACCGACTGAACTCGGTAAACACTAATCTTCCTGTCTAGCAGACCGACTGAGCTCGGTAGGAACTGATTGCTGCGGACTATGACATTGTGTGACATCAAAGACAATACATAATTTGAGTAGCAATTTCCTTCAGACAATTGTTTCCAACAATCTCCCTCTTTGGCATTGATGGCAACACAATATGTCATAGCATAAGAAATTTGAAAGAGTTAGCTCGGTTCAGATTCAAATCTCCCTCTGTCAGCAGACTTCCTTTATCCTGAAAATTCTTCCTTCTGACTATTGAAAATTTCTTGAAGTAATAGAAAAGACATAGCAAACACTCCCTCTTTGACAACACATGCCAAAGACAATTCACATATTACCAGTGTAAATTAATGTACCTCAAGTACTGATTCATATGCAATGATTCCTTGAATATGCTGCATCAACTGGTTGATTTTCAATCATGTTCTGGTTGATGCATCACTAAAACTGTATTTAGTGAGCCTCGGATAGGGGAATGACCCCTAACTTACCTCTTAGATACACAAATGCATCCTTAGGTAATGGTTTGGTAAAAATGTCTGCAATCTGTTCTTTTGTATGAATATATTCTAATCTGATTTTCTTGTCTTGCACCAATTCTCTGACAAAGTGATATTTAATAGCAATGTGCTTGGTTTTCGAATGTATCACTGGATTCTTTGAAATGTTTATTACACTGGTATTGTCACAAAATATAACAACTGGTTCTTTGATTTCAACCTTCATACCTTCTAATAACTATTTAAACCAAACAATATTTGAATAGTTTACTGCAATAGCAACATATTCTGCTTCAGCTGTGGATTGAGATGTGCAATTTTGCTTTTTACTAGTCCAGGATACCAGTCTTTTTCCAAGAAAAAATGCTCCACCACTTGTGCTTTTTCTATCATCAATGTTTCCTGCCAAATCAGCATCAGTAAACACTTTTAAGTCTAGATTGCCACCAAATTTATACCACAAACCATATTCTTCAGTTCCTCTTAAGTATCTTAAGATTCTTTTGATTGCCATCATATGATTTTCCTTAGGTTTTGCTGAGAATCTAGCTACTATACCGACTGCTAAGGCAATATCAGGTCTTGTATGTACTACATACTGCAATTTTCCAATCATAGATCGGTATAGGGTCTGATCAACTTCTTTTGAATCATCATTTTTGGTAAGTTTCAGTCCAGTACACATGGGTGTACCAACTGGTTTTGAATCTTCCATACCAAACTTCTTAAGTATTTCCTTAATGTATTTAGATTGAGTAATGTATATACCATTCTTGCTTTGCTGAATTTGAAGACCAACAAAGAATTTTATTAAACCAAACATAGACATTTCAAATTCTTTGTTCATTTGCTCTGAAAATTTTTTGCACTGATCCTCATTTCCTGTAAATATAGTATCATCCACAAATATTTTTGCCAATACAATTTTGTCATTCGGTCCTTCTTTAATATACAGATTGCTGTTATCATTGGCTCTTTTGAAATTAATCTGAATCAAATAGTTATGGAGTCTTTCATACCATGCTCTAGGAGCTTGTTTCAAACCATACAATGCTTTGTGTAACCTGCAGACCATGTCCTTTTTATCTGGATCAACAAAACCTTCAGGTTGTTCAATGTAGACCTCTTCATCAAGAATTCCATTGAGAAATGTAGATTTTATATCCATCTGATATACCTTAAATCTTTTGTGTGCTGCATAAGCAAGTAGAGTTCTTACACCTTTTAATCTTGCAACAGGAGCAAAAGTTTCTCCATAATCTATACCTTCTTCTTGAGAATAACCTTTACATACCAGTCTAGCTTTATTTCTAGATACTTGACCATCTTCATTCAGCTTATTCCTAAATACCCATTTTGTTCCAATTACATTCTTATCTTTAGGTCTAGGTACAAGAGTCCATGCTTTGTTCTTTTGTATTTGTTCTAATTCTTCATTCATTGCTTCAATCCAACTTTCATTTTCCAATGCATCTTTGATATTTCTAGGTTCAAAGTCAGTAAGCAGACATGTACCTTTTAGCTTGCTTCTTGTCATAGTACCATCTGATTTGTTTCCAATAATTTGATCTGGTGTATGATGTCTTCTGACATATTTGGCTAGTATAGGTTCCTTGCCTTTTGAATGATTCATGCTGTTGTCTTCTAGGATCTCTTCTTCAGGTTGCTCGGGCTCGGTAGATATTTGCTCGGTAACTTCAGGCTGAGACTCGGTCTGAATTTTTTCCTGTGACTCAGTTTGAACTTCTTCCTGTGACTCAATTTGTGACTCGGTAACTGTGCTCAGCTCGGTAGATATAGTTTCCTTATTGATAGTTGTGTCTGCCAATGTTTCAGGTTCAATGTAAACAAATCTTCTGTAGTTCTCAGGTTCCCTTTTGCTTTCTTCTTCAGTCTTTTCTGCAAACTCATCAAATTTTACATGTATACTTTCTATGACTTTGTGAGTAGATAAGTTTAGACATTTGTATGCCTTGCTTTTGCTAGAATATCCTAGGAGTGTTCCTTCATCACTTTTGACATCAAATTTATTTCTTCTGGATTCTTTTAAGATATAACACTTGCTACCAAATATTTTCATGTAACTTACATTGGGTTTATAGCCATACCATAATTCATAAGGAGTTTTGAATGTGTCTTTCTTCAATTGTACTCGGTTCAAGGTATGAACTGCAGTGCTGATAGCTTCCTTCCAGTATTTTATAGTGATGTTCTTTTCTATCATTAGAGTCCTTGCACAATCCATAATAGATATGTTTCTTCTTTCTATTATTTCATTCTGCTCAGGAGTTCTAGGAGCTGATACCTGTCTTTTGATTCCTCTTTCAATGCAAAAGTTGTTAAAATCATGGGAGATGAATTCACCACCTCTGTCTGATCTTAAGCATTTCAATCTTTTCCCTATTTCCTTTTTCACTCTTGCTAAGTACCATTTGAACTTTTCAAATGCTTCTAATTTTTCTCTTAAATACATGACAGTCATCATTCTAGAATAATCATCAACGAAAAGAATAAAAAATTTATCTCCAGTATAGCTTTGTATTCCAATAGGTCCACATAAATCAGTATGCACAATTTCCAAAATTTCTTTAGACTGATAGTTCTTACTCTTGAAACTAGTTTTACTCATTTTGCCAATCTGACAATTCTTACATAGACCAGTATCAGGTTTCTTCAAAGTAGGAATGCCTCTAACCTTCTTGAATTTGCTTATTTTTATCATGTTATCAAAATTCACATGACATAACCTTTTGTGCCATAGCCAACTTTCTTCTATTTGAGAAATAAAGCATGAATATTCACTGAGATCAAGATAAAATAAGTTACCTTTTGTTTGTTTGCCTGATCCAATGAGTTTTCCTTTTTCATCCAGTAGTCTTGCTTGACCGTTCATGAATTCAACCTTGAAGCCAATGTTGATTAGCTGTGCTACACTTAGAAGATTATGTTTTAGTCCTTCAACCCAATAAGCATTATCACATATGAGTTATTTGGTTAAAGAGATTCTTCCTTTTCCCTTTATACAACAAGGTTCATTGTTTCCAAATCTTACATTACCACTATCACAGTCTTCTAGATATTCAAATTTTGTCTTGTCACCAGTCATGTGGTGTGAACATCCGCTGTCTATTATCCATATATCATCTTTGCTTATATGAGAAATAAGTGCCATCTTATCTTCATCATCATCAGATTCATCTTTTATAGCAATAAAGACAATTTCTTCTTCACTATCATCAGAATCTTTAGCCATAAAACATGTTTTCTTACCTTTATCCTTGAATGATTTGAAAAAAAAATTTCCATAGTACTTGTGACTTCTCTTCTCTTCCTTGACTTGCTTGTTTGGGCACCTAGCTACAATATGTCCAATTTCTTCACATGAAAAATAGATTAAAGGAGTTTTACCTTTATATTTACCTTTCCCTCTAGAGTACTTCTTTGCAAGTAATGCTTCTACAATTTCAAGATCACTATCAGAACTTTCTTCTGATACTTCTTCACTTTCTGAATGAACTTCTTTAATTTTCTTGTTCTTCTTTAGTGAAACCTTGGCCTCAAATGCTGATTCAATATTTTTGGAACTAGGAGCATAGTTGTCATAGTTGTCTAATTCAAAAGCTGTCAATCTTCCAACTAAAGCATCCAAAGTTATATTGTGGTTTGTTTCACATCTTCTTTCTTGAATAGCTGATACTCTTATTGCATAGATAGGGAGTAATGTTCTGAGTACCTTACTTATAACAGTTTCATCTGAGATTGTTCCTCTAGAAGCTCTAATTGCACTTACACTTGCTTTGATTCTTTCAACATATTTTGCAATGTTTTCATCTTCCTTCATATTCATCTTGTCAAACTGTCCTCTTAGGCTTTCTTCTTTGGCTCTTTTCACATTTGCATCACCACCATATATTTTCTTCAGTGCCATCCACATTTCATATGCAGTAGTGCATTCTTTAATATCATCAAATTCTTCATAGCTGAGAGCAGATGCAATGTCTATCATCATGGTGTTGTGAGTCTTTTTATTTGCAATGTCTTCAACAGTTAATGCGCCATTAGGAATTGTGTATTCTTCATCAATGTATTTGCATCCTGAATCACCAATGGAAGCTAGATGAAGTCGCATGAGACCTTGCCATGCTGAAAAGTTATCTCTGTTGAGCTTTGGAATTTCCCTCTTGTAAGACATCTTGATCTTTAGCTTAGGTCCTTGAAACCCTTACTGCAAGCACCAAAAGCTCTGATACCAATTGATGGAATATGGATGAAGTGACTGAGAGGGGGGGGTGAATCAGTCAACCATAAAACACTTCACAATTAATTCTTTCCAAATCCCTTAGGATATCTTAAAATGTTATCTATTTTAGCACTCGGTAAATAGATTACAGTAACTTTGAAGATGCAGAAAGTATTAGCAAAATTATCTTTTAGATATTCATCAGCACTGGTGTATGATTAAGATAGCAATTAAGAACACAAGAGACACAAGATTTAATGTGGAAACCCAATATGGGAAAAACCACCAATGTATCTAGATACTGATTTTCACTTTTCTGAAGTGATGCCCAGTTAGAAGCCAACCCGGTAAAAGGTTACAAAACACACTGTTAGGTGTGACCTTGTTAGAGGATTTAATCACCCTACTAGGATTGGCCTGGTAAGAGGTCTTGAAAACAATTCAATAGAATTGTCACCTTGTTAGAGGATTTACAATATGGTTGTTAAACCAACTCGGTTAAGAGATTTAGAATTCATTGTTACAATGATAAGAAGGTAACAATGAAATTTGACCTGTATAATAATGCAACTGCCTTGCTGATTACAGATCTTTGTTCTGCATATGTGTGATCCTTCCTGATCGAATAAATCTCTACTGCACCTTAAGGATATCTGAACATCCTTCACAAATTCGCACACACCTTTTCTATCTTTTCTTCTGTAAATCTTCTGCTGTATATATCTCTTTATTTTTCACATTTGACCTTTTATTTATATGATTTTAGATTTGTCAAATCGACATTATTTAGTATAACAGTCGGCTGAATTAAGCAAACTCTTTTTGCAAAATTCCTTCAAGGGCCGACAGTGCTCAATGACCATAACTTTCTACAATCTTTCGGAGACTGAGGGAACTCGGTAAACATCGACAATCCTTCGATAACTGACTGAACTCGGTAAACACTGAATTTCCTTTGATAACCGACTGAACTCGGTAAACACTGAATTTCTTTTGATAACTGACTAAACTCGGTAAATGATGAATTTCCTTTGATAACCGACTGAACTTGGTAAACGATGAATTTCTTTTGATAACCGACTGAACTCGGTAAACACTGAATTTCCTTTGACGACCGACTAAACTCGGTAAACACTAATCTTCCTGTCTGGTAGACCGACTGAGCTCGGTAGGAACTGATTGTTGTGGACTATGACATTGTGTGACATCAAAGACAATACATAATTTGAGTAGCAATTTCCTTCAGACAATTGTTTCCAACAATTATAGTGCAATGTGTAACCTCTTAAATCGGTAAACAATAAATGCCTTGTCAATGACAAGCGACATTCTTTAACTTGTCACGCAAAGTAGACAGGCACCACTTCCAAATTTGTACAGACGCTATAACCGATATCTGACATCTTTTGCATTTATGGGAAAGATTTACTGCCAGATATGAAAGATTAAGTCCAAAATTTTAATTTCTCACATGCATGCATTTAGGGGAAAGATTTACATGAAAGATTTAGAGGCATGTTAAGGACAATGGATTTAATACCATTAAAGACAGAATAATCTATTGCTAAGTAACGATCTAGAATTCAAGGGCTATTTATAGATGATCTATCTTCATTATTCATCAATTCATTTTTGGCATTTGCTAGATAATTTTTTTGTTTAGGGTTTGCAGTCTGCAAATAATTTATTTTTAAGTTTTCTCTAGTTTTACTTTTTCAGATGGACACTCCAATTAGGCTTATATGCACATCTGAGGAGGTCCAGAAGGCCTTTGTGGGTTCCTTTACTGATGAAGCTTAGAATCTATTTGTAAGGAGGGTGGGCCTTTCATTGTAGAGGCTGTGAAAATGGTGTTTGGTCGAGAGTTTCAGAACAATGAAGATAGACACCGGGTCAACATGGACATTACGTCCCATTTTTTGGCATCTCTTCTCGACCTCGGAGGAGAGAAGGTGGAGATGTTAATGCTGTTGAGGAGGGTTTTTAAAGAAATACTTGGGGGACAACATTAATGTTGTCGTGTTCACAAAAATAGGGGTGGGGATCCCTTGGGCAAGTGAAATACCCAAAGTTCTCCTCCCATGCCAGAATGTGGCCATGCAACCTTTTCTTTTGGGCCTCAATGCTGGGCAGTATAAGCAGCATAGGAAATGGGCCCTGATTGCTAGGGATTTCCTCTGAAAGTGGTTTTCCCTTGACGAAGAGGACGCTAAGGCGGGGCAATTCAGGTGGCTAGATGAATTCACGCAGATAATCATCTCTCGTGAATTCTACTTAGATGGATCTGAAGGCCAAAATCAGTAGTGGACTACTACTGGTTTTTTTTATAAAAAATTTATGATTTTTTTTTGTTTATAGTATGTTTCTTTTTGTAATATTTACTATTGTACTGGAAGTAGACACTAGACTACTAGTCTACTAGTGGTTTTTTTTTATAAAAACATACCTCATTTTTTGGTTTTTTTTGTTTATAGTAGGTTCCTCTTTGTTCTGGAAGTGGAACTAGACAATGTTTATGTAATTATAATTTTATGAAAAGAAAACAATGAAAATTTCGCTCGTTTCAATTTGTACAAAAAATGGTTCTTAGACTTCTCTGTCACTATGATTGCAATATTTTAATTAGTTGTTTTATGATTTATCTGCGTATTAGATATGTATGATGTATCACAGTTGTACAATGTAGACAGTTATAGTTAATAAAAGAAATGTCTTATCAGTTATCACTAAGTACTGACATTAAGTTTGGGTAATGTTACTTGTCAAAATTCACACACTTGTATATTTAATATGAAAGATTTATAAAATTTTGAAGGACAAATGAATTAATAAGGTTAGAGAAAGAATTTATGGTATTCTAATTATAATGTATGAGGATTATATGTGAATCTGTGATTATAATTATCAACGTTAAAGTTATAATCAATAAAAAATATCATTTTAATTTTAAGAATTCTATATAATCAATTTGACAGACAAATGAATTAATAAAGTTAGAGAAAGAGTTTATTGTTTTCTAATTATAAGGTATGATAACTATGTGATTATAATTATCAATGTTAAAGTTATAATCAATAAAAAATATCATTTTAACATTAAGTATTCTATTTAATCAATAAAAAATTTCGCAAGCTTTAGCTCATTTCATTTTGTACAAAAAATGGTTCTTAGACTTCTCTGTCACTGTGATTGCAATATTTTAATTAGTTTCTTTATGATTTATCTGCGTATTAGATATGTATGATGTATCACAGTTGTACAATGTAGACAGTTATAGTTAATAAAAGAAATGTCTTATCAGTTATCAATGAGTACTGATATTAAGTTTGGGTAATGTTACCTGTCAAAATTCACACACTCGTACATTTAATATGAAAGATTTATAAAATTTTGAAGGACAAATGAATTAATAAGGTTAGAGAAAGAATTTATGGTATTCTAATTATAATGTATGAGAATTATATGTGAATATGTGATTATAATTATCAACGTTAAAGTTATAATCAATAAAAAATATCATTTTAACTTTAAGAATACTATATAATCAATGTGTGATGCAGGAGCATCCTGGGTGTAAGAGCAATCTTGCATCACCCAAAAATATTTCTATTTTTGTATTCAATAAGGGCTATCTTGTACAGAGTTGCTATTTGTGGAAACTTTCTATTTTTAGTAAGTTGGTCTTACGATCTCAGAATGTCTAGTTTTACATATGGAGGTTCATCTCAGTCATATCAGCCTACCAGCAAAGTTTCATGGCTAGATCAGGTGTAGTTTTGAAGATATTGAAGATTTTCGGTATTGGCAGCAGGGTACAGAAACTTTGAACTCAATTTTGAAGGCTTTAGAGGCCCCGGATGAGGTTGAAAATTTGGGTGAAGAGCACTTTTTGTTGGTCAAGCTTGTAGAGCGCCTCGTGGCATTTCTAGAATGGGGTTATAATAGCCAATCGGGTCAACGGGTGATGACTTATGGTCTTCGAAAGTTGGGTCACCTGAAATGGCAAAAAATAATTTTTCTTCAAAATGTCTGTTTAGGTTTCAAAACTCATTTTGAGCCGACTTTGATGTAATAAATTAAAAAATAAAATAATTCTAAGTTTGGTCGGCCCTTAGGGCTAAATTTCTGGAACCTTCTCGGGAGGTGGAAATTGTCTATATAAAGAAGGCACGTAGCGTTATCTAGGGTAGTTCTAGGTAGTAGATCTGGGTATTGATTCGAGGCTTTATCCTACAGAATATTGTAAGGGAATGCCCATGTGGCTTTACATATTGTAATTTTGAAAGTTTGTAATTCCACATTTGTGAAGATAATAAGAAGCCAATTTTTTGTTCTTGCATATTATTGTTGTTATTTCTCTATTTCTGTTATGTGCTTGTGGTATTAAGGGGAGCACCCTTCATCAAGTGGTATCAGAGCAGGTTTTCTTGAGTGTGTAAATAAATCACCGACTGTGAGGCAGTTTGCACCAGGACCGTGGTTAGGGTTTCAGCGCGCATCGCGAAAATGCCTCCATGAAAAGAATGTGGAGGAAGAGCTGGTGTTGTGACACCTAAGGTTAGAGAGCTGCAGAGACAAGTGCGAGCATTGCAAGAAGAGATTCGCAGAGGAATGAATCTTAATGTCAAAGACGAAAGCGAGGATGAAGCCGAAGAAGAATATCAAGAAGGAGAAGTTGAAATTGTGAACCAGGAGGAAGAAAGACTTTTTCGGGTGATTTCCAAGATTGAGAAAAGACCTAAGATTGAAGTTTCTACATTTTTTAGAAATTTTAACCTAGAGGAATTGATTGACTGGATCAATGAATGTGAGAAATATTTTAAGTATGAAGATGTTGAGGATCCTGATAGGGTCAAATTTGCGAAGGCTAGACTGAAAGATCATGCGAAGATCTGGTGGCAAGAAATTCAATTGGAGTGAAATAGAAGAGGGAAAGATAAAATCACAAGATGGGATCGGATGGTGGATAAATTAAAGTGACAGTTCATTCTTGTTGATTATGAGCTTGACCTACTAAAGAAAATGCAAAGTTTGAAGCAAGCAGCAAGATCTATTCAGGAGTATACAAAAGAGTTCTATCGACTCCTCATCAGAATAGGCCATGCAGAAGCTGATAGGGAGAAAGTTGCCCAATACCTTAATGGGTTAAGGCCAAGCATTCAGGAGGAGTTGAATTTGGTTTGAATGAAGAGTATTGAGGAGGCATACTAGTTTTCCCTAAAAGTAGAAGAAAAGCTGAATAAGAAGTTTGAGAGCAGACAAAATGGAAGAGGTCGTGGTGGAAGATCTGGTGGATGGTCATATGGTGGCCGAAATGAAGATCTGAAAAAAAAGGATGAGGCCAGTAGCAGCCAGAATCAGAGAGGAAATAATTCTAATCATTTCCAAGATCAGATTAATAAAGATCAGAGAGGAAGAGGAAGAGGACAAGGATCTGGAAGAGGAGGATTTCGTGGAACATGTTTTCACTATGGAGAAGAAGGTCATAGGGCATTTGAATGTCTTCAACGCCAAGGTAGAACAAACAGGAGAAATGAAGGCCGGGCCAAAGTTGCACATGTAGATGAAGATGTCAGATCATCAAATTATGAAGATGCTGAAAGAGGAGAAACGCTAATTAACAGAAGAGTCCTATTGAGTGGTGAGAATGAACCTAAACAAAGGAGGAGCCTATTTCACACTAGATGCAAGTGTGAGGATAAATGTTATGATGTGATTATCGATAGTGGAAGAACTGACAATTTGGTGTCAGAAGAGATAGTGAAAAAGCTGAAGCTCAAGAGATAGAAACACCCACATCCATATAGGATTGCTTGGGTGCAGGATGACCACAAGGTCATGGTCAGTGAACAATGTCTGGTAAAGTTCAAGATCGGCGGGTACCAAGATGAGGTACTATGTGATATCATCTCTATGGATGCATGTCATATGTTGTTGGGTAGGCTGTGGCAGTTTGACAGATGCGTTATACATGATGGTCATGTGAATACCTATTCCCTGACAAAAGATGGAGTGGGACATAAGCTAAAGCCGTTGAAGGAGACCGAAAAAAAAGTATGTGGTAATGCAAGAATAACATTTGTTGATGGAAGAAAATTCCTAGATGGTATGAGGCATGAGCATGTGTGTTTTTTTTTAATTCTAAAAGTTGGTAAAGAAGAAGTAGAGGATGTACCTGTAGAGGTTGCAAATTTGTTGAATGAGTTTCAGGATATTGTATCTGATAATGTACCTAATGGATTACCACCAGTAAGGAAGATCAGTCATCAGATGGATTTGATTCCAAGAGCCAATTTTCCAAATAAGGCAGCACACAAAATGACACCAGCAAAAAGTGAAGAGTTGAACAAGCAAGTACACAAGTTATTCCAAAAGGAATTGATTCGAGAGAGCCTAAGTCCCTGTGCTGTACCAGTGGTATTAGCACCAAAGAAGAATGGAGAGTGGAGGATGTGTACAGATTTCAGAACAATAAACAAGATCACAATCAAGTATAGGTTTTCATTGCCACGAATTGATGATATTATGGATTGTTTGAGTGGGGCTGTGTATTTCTCAAAGATAGATCTGAAGAGTGGATATCACTAGATTCGGATCAGAAAAGGAGATGAATGGAAGACTACCTTCAAGAAAAAGGAAGGACTGTATGAGTGGTTAGTCATGCCTTTTGGGCTAACCAATGCACCGAGCACTTTCATGCGGCTCATGAATGAGGTTCTGAAAAAAATTTTGGATAAGTTTGTCATTGTTTACCTAGATGATATTTTGATTTTTAGCAAGACATTGGAGGAACATATGATGCATATTCGTATGGTGTTGGAGAAACTGAGAGATGAGAAATTATTAATCAACTTGAAGAAGTGCAGTTAATTTGTGAATAAAGAGTTAGTGTATTTGGGATTTGTAGTTTCAGCAGAAGGTCTAAAAATAGACCCAGAGAAGGTACAGGCTATCCTTGAATGGCCTACTCCAAGCAGTGCTACTGAGGTAAGATCTTTTCATGGTTTGGCTAGCTTTTACAGAAAGTTTATCAGAAATTTTAGCAGTATTTGTGGACCCTTGACTGAAACAATGAGAGGGGATAGAAAAGAGTTTAAGTGGACTAATGGGGCAGAAAGGAGTTTTCAATTGTTGAAAAAAAAAGTTACAAAACAACCTGTTTTAGCACTTCTAGATTTTAATAAGGTGTTTCAAGTAGATTGTAATGCTAGTGGTACTGCAATAGGAGCTGTTATGAGCCAAGAAGGTAAACCTGTTACTTATTTCAGTGAGAAGTTAAATGATGCCAAGAGAAAATATTCTGTTTATGATCAAGAATTTTATGCTATACTTCAGGCATTAAAGAAGTGGAGACATTATCTACTTCCTAAAAAATTTATTTTGTATACTGATCATCAAGCATTGCAATATTTGAATAGTCAAGGAAAGTTCAATCAGAGGCATTTGAAATGGGTTGAGTTTTTGCAGAGTTATACATTTGTTTTGAAACACAGGAGTGGAAAGTCTAATAGGGTTGCGGATGCTCTTAGAAGAAGGCAACTATTGCTAACAGAGATGCAGATTGAGGTGGTTGGGTTAAAGGAACTCAAAAATTTGTATCTAGAGGATCCTGATTTTGGTGGAGCTTGGAAAGCTTGTAAAGAACCTTTAACTTTAGATAGGATGAAATGGCTGGATTTCATCATGCAGGATGATAAGCTATTTAGAGGGAGTCAGTTGTGCATTCCAAGAAGTTTTATGGGGGAGAATCTCATCAAGGAGAAGCATAGTGGAGGATTGGCTAGACATTTTGGTCATGATAAAACCATTGCTTTGGTTGGTGAGAATTATTATTGGCCACAATTGCAGCAAGATGTGAAGAAGTTTGTACAGAGTTGCAGAGTATGTCAGATGCTAAAAGAAGTGAAGCAGAATACAGGGTTGTATTAGCCGTTACCTGTACCAGAGAAGCCTTGGGAGCATATCAGTATGGACTTTGTTCTTGGTTTACCGAGGACACAGCGGGGACATGATTTAATTTTTGTAGTAGTTGACAGATTTTTGAAGATGGCACATTTCATTCCCTACAAGAAGACTAATGATGTTGTTCATGTAGCAGAATTATTTTTCAGAGAAGTGGTGAGACTACATGGTTTGCCAAAGACCATAGTTTCAGATCGAGATACTAAGTTTGTTGGATATTTCTAGCGGACATTGTGGAAGAAGTTGAAGATAGATTTGAAGTTCAGTTCATCACATCATCCACAGACTGATGGACAGAGAGAGGTGCTGAATAGAAGTTTGGAAAATTTGCTGAGATGTTTGGTTGGAGATAAGCCAACAGGATGGGATTTGATTTTACCACAGGTAGAATTTGCATACAATAATTATGTCAATAGGAGCACTGGTAAATCACCATTCCAGATTGTATATGGAAGTAGTCCAAAAAATGCATCTGAATTGAGAAAGATAGATAAAGGAGAAATAAGTAGTGCTGAAGCTGAGGATTTTGCAGAACACTTGAAGAACATCCATGAGGAGGTGAGGAAGTATATTACCAAGATGAATGCGCAGTATAAGGCTAAGGCAGATGAGAAAAGGAGGCATAAGGAATTTTAGGTTGGAGATGAAGTCATGGTTCATTTGTGGAAGGAGCGATTTCCGGTTGGTACATATAACAAGTTGAAAATGAAGAAGTTTGGGCCATGTAAGATACTGAAGAAGCATGATTCAGGAAATGCATATGAGGTAGAATTGCCTCCTAAGCTGAATATTTCACCAATGTTCAACATTTCAGATTTGATAGAGTATCATAAAGAAGGTGTTGAAGATGAGGTTGCAGCAGCACATTGGAGTATTCCAGCAACCAGTTTAAATATCAAAGAGATTGAAGACATACTAGACAGTCGTGTTGACAGAAACATAAGAAAGAGGACATATGAAGAGTATTTTGTCAAATGGAAAGGACAACCTGTTGAAGATTCGTCATGGCTAACAAAGGAGGAGGGTAACCATCTTAGTTTTCCTCTACACACCTAAGTCGTGACAAGGTCACTTCTCAAAGTACCCCGGGTGTCTGATGCAGGAGCATCCTGGGTGTAAGAGCAATCTTGCATCTCCCAAAAATATTTCTATTTTTGTATTCAATAAGGGCTATCTTGTGCAGAGTTGCTATTTGTGGAAACTTTCTATTTTTAGTAAGTTGGTCTTACGATCTCGAAATGTCTAATTTTACATATGGAGGTTCAGCTCAGTCATATTAGCCTGCCAGCAAAGTTTCATGGCTACATCAGGTGTAGTTTTGAAGATATTGAAGATTTTCGGTATTGGCAGCAGGGTACAAAAACTTTGAACTTAGTTTTGAAGATTTTAGAGGCCCCGGATGAGGTTGAAAATTTGGGTGACGGGCACTTTGCATAGTTTAAGCTTGTAGAGCGCTTTGTGGTGTTTTCAGAATGGGGTTTTAATAGCCAATCAGGTCAACGGGCAATGACTTATGGTCTTCGAAAGTTGGGTCACCTGAAATGGCGAAAAATAATTTTTCTTCAAAATTTTTGTTTGGGTTTCAAAACTCATTTTGAGCCAACTTTGATGTAATAAATTAAAAAATAAAATAATTCTAAGTTTGGTCGGCCTTTAGGGCCAAGTTTCTGGAACCTTCTCGGGCGGTGGAAATTGTCTATATAAATAAGGCCCGTAGTGTTGTCAAGGGCAGTTCTGGGTAGTAGATCTAGGTATTGATTCGAGGCTTTGTCATACAGAATTTTGTAAGGGAATGCCCATGTGGCCTTGCATATTGTAATTCTGAAAGTTTGTAATTCCACATTTGTGGAGATAATAAGAAGCCAATTTTTTGTTCTTATATATTATTATTGTTGTTTCTTTATTTATGTTATGTGCTTGCGGTATTAAAAGGAGCACCCTTCATCAACTGGTATCAGAGTAGATTTTCTTGAGTGTGTAAATAGATCGCCGACTGTGAGGCAATTTGCACCAGGACCATGCTTAGGGTTTCAGTACGCATCATGAAAATGTCTCCACGAAGAGAACGTGATGGAAGAGCTGGTACTGTGACACCTAAGGTTAGAGAGCTACAGAGACAAGTGCGAGCATTGCAACAAGAGATTCATAGAGTAATGAATCTTAATGTTAGAGACGAAAGCGAGGATGAAGCTGAACAAGAATATCAATAAGGAGAAGCTAAAATTGTGAACCAGGAGAAAGAAAGACTTTTTCGGGCGATTTCCAAGATTGGGAAAAGACCTAAGATTGAGGTTCTTACCTTTTCTAAAAATCTTAACCCAGAGGAATTGATCGACTGGATCAATGAATGTGAGGAATATTTTAAGTATGAAGATGTTGAGGATTCTGATAGGGTCAAATTTACGAAAGCTAGACTGAAAGGTCATGCGAAGATCTAGTGGCAAGAAATTCAATTGGAGCGTAATAAAAGAGGGAAAGATAAAATCACAAGATGAGATCGAATGGTGGATAAATTGAAGTGACAGTTCATTCTTGTTGATTATGAGCTTGACCTAGTAAAGAAAATGCAAAGTTTGAAGCACGTAGGAAGATCTGTTCAGGAGTATACAGAGGAGTTCTATCGACTCCTCATCAAAATAGGCCATGCAGAAGCTGATAAGAAGAAAGTTGTTCGATACCTTAATGGGTTAAGGCCAAGCATTCAGGAGGAGTTGAATCTGATTCGAATGAACAGTATTGAGGAGGCATACCAGTTTGCCCTAAAACTAGAGAAAAATTTGAATAAGAAGTTTGAGAGCAAACAAAATGGAAGAGGTCATGGTGGAAGATCTGGTGGATGGTCATATGGTGGCCGAAATGAAGATCTGAAAAAGAAGGATGAGGCCAGTAGTAGCCAGAATCAGAGAGGAAACAATTTCAATCATTTGCAAGATCAGAATAATAGAGATCAGAGAGGAAGAGGAAGAGGACAAGGATCTGAAAGAGGAGGCTTCTGTGGAACATGTTTTCACTCTGGAGAAGAAGGTCATAGGGCATTTGAATGTCCTCAGTGCCAAGGCAGAACAGACAAGAGATATGAAGGCCAAGCCAGAGTTGCACATGTAGATGAAGATGTCAGATCATCAAATTTTGAAGATGCTGAAAGAGGAGAAACGCTAATTAATAGAAAAGTCCTACTGAGTGGTGAGAATGAACCTGAACAAAGGAGGAGCTTGTTTCGCACTAGATGCAAGTGTGAGGGTAAATGTTGTGATGTGATTATTGATAGTGGAAGCATTGACAATTTGGTGTCAGAAGAGATGGTGACAAAGCTAAAGCTCAAGAGATAGAAACACCCACATCCATATCGGATTGCCTGGGTGCAGGATGACCACAAGGTCATGCTCAGTGAACAGTGTTTGGTAAATTTCAAGATCGACGGGTACCAAGATGAGGTACTATGTGATATCATCTCTATGGATGCATGTCATATGTTGTTGGGTAGGCCGTGGCAATTTGACAGATGCATTGTACATGATGGTCATACGAACACATATTCCTTGACAAAGAATGGAGTGCGACATAAGCTAAAGCTGTTGAAGGAGACCGAAGAAAAGGTATGTGGTAATGCAAGAATAACATTTGTTGATGCAAGAAAATTTCTAGATGGTATGAGGCATGAGCATGTGTGTTTTGCTTTAATTCCAAAAGTTGCTAAAGAAGAAGTAGAGGATGTACCTGTAGAGGTTGCAGATTTGTTGAATGAGTTTCAGGATATTCTATCTGCTAATGTACCTGATGGATTACCACCGGTAAGGAAGATCAGTCATCAGATGGATTTGATTCCAGGAGCCAGTTTTCCAAACAAAGCAGCACACAAAATGACACCAGCAGAAAGTGAAGAGTTGAACAGATAAGTACACGAGTTATTGCAAAATGGGTTGATTCGAGAGAGTCTGAGTCCCTGTGTTGTACCAGTGGTATTAGCACCAAAGAAGAATGGAGAGTGGAGGATGTGTACAGATTCCAGAGCAATTAACAACATCATAATCAAGTATAGGTTTTCATTGCCACGAATGGATGATATTATGGATTGTTTGAGTGGGGCTGTGTATTTCTCAAAGATAGATTTGAATAGTGGATATCACCAAATTCAGATCAGAGAAGGAGATGAATGGAAGACTACTTTCAAGACAAAGGAAGGACTGTATGAGTGGTTAGTCATGTCTTTTGGGCTAACCAATGCACCGAGCACTTTCATGCGGCTCATGAATGAGGTTCTGAAAGAATTTTTGGATAAGTTTGTCATTGTTTACCTAGATGATATTCTGATTTTTAGCAAGACATTAGAGGAACATATGATGCATATTCGTATGGTGTTGGAGAAACTAAGAGATGAGAAATTATTAATTAACTTGAAGAAGTGCAGTTTTGTGAAGAAAGAGTTAGTGTATTTGGGATTTGTAGTTTTAGCAGAAGGTCTAAAAATGGACCCAGAGAAGGTACAGGCTATCCTTGAATGGCCTACTCCAAGGAGTGCTACTGAGGTAAGATCTTTTCATGGTTTGGCTAGCTTTTACAGAAAGTTTATTAGAAATTTTAGCAGTATTTGTGGACCCTTGACTGAAACAATGAGAGGGGATAGAAAAGAGTTTAAGTGGACTAATGAGGCAGAAAAGAGTTTTCAATTGTTGAAACAAAAAGTTAGAGAACAACTTGTTTTAGCACTTCCAGATTTTAATAAGGTGTTTCAAGTAGATTGTGATGCTAGTGGTACTGCAATAGGAGCTGTTATGAGCCAAGAAGGTAAACCTATTGCTTATTTTAGTGAGCAGTTAAATGATGCCAAGAGAAAATATTCTGTTTATGATCAGGAATTTTATGTTATAGTTTAGGCATTAAAGAAGTGGAGACATTATCTGCTTCCTAAGGAATTTGTTTTGTATACTGATCATCAAGCGTTGCAATATTTGAATAGTCAAGGAAAGTTGAATCAGAGGTATTTGAAATGGGTTGAGTTTTTGCAGAGTTATACATTTGTTTTGAAACATAGGAGTGGAAAGTCTAATAGGGTTGCAGATGCTCTTAGCAGAAGGCAACTATTGCTGACAAAGATGCAGATTGAGGTGGTTGGGTTCAAGGAACTCAAGAATTTGTATCCAGAGGATCCTAATTTTGGTGGAGCTTCAAAAGCTTGTAAAGAACTTATTACTCTAGATAGGATGAAATGGCTAGATTTCATCATCCAAGATGATATGCTATACAAAGGGAGTCAGTTGTGCATTCCAAGAAGTTCTATGAGGGAGAATCTCACCAAGGAGAAGCATAGTGGAGGATTGGCTGGACATTTTTGTCGTGATAAAACCCTTGCTTTGGTTGGTGAGAATTATTATTGGCCACAATTACAGAAAGATGTGAAGAAGTTTGTACAGATTTGTAAAGTATGTCAGATGGTGAAAGGAGTGAAGCAGAATACAGGGTTGTATCAGCCGTTACCTATACGAGAGAAGCCTTGGGAGGATATCAGTATGGACTTTATTCTTGGTTTACCGAGGACACAGCGGGGACATGATTCAATTTTTGTAGTAGTTGATAGATTTTTGAAGATGGCACATTTCATTCCCTACAAGAAGACTAATGATGTTGTTCATGTAGCAGAATTATTTTTCAGAGAAGTGGTGAGACTACATGGTTTGCCAAAGACCATAGTTTCAGATCGAGATACTAAGTTTGTTGGATATCTCTGGCCGACATTGTGGAAGAAGTTGAAGATAGATTTGAAGTTCAGTTCATCACATCATCCACAGACTGATGGACAGAGAGAGGTGGTGACTAGAAGTTTGGAAAATTGCTGAGATGTTTGGTTAAAGATAAGCCAACAGGATGGGATTTGATTTTACCACAGGAAGAATTTGCATACAATAATTCTATCAATAGGAGCACTGGTAAATCACCATTCCAGATTATCTATGGAAATAGTCCAAGAAATGCATCTGAATTGAAAAAGATACATAAAAGAGAAATAAGTAGTGCTGAAGCTGAAGATTTTGCAGAACACTTGAAGAACATCCATGAGGAGGTGAGGAAGTATATTACCAAGATGAATGCGCAGTATAAGGCTAAGGCAGATGAGAAAAGGAGGCATAAGGAATTTTAGGTTGGAGATGAAGTCATGGTTCATTTGCGGAAGGAGCGATTTTCAGTTGGTACATATAAAAAGTTGAAAATGAAGAAGTTTGGGCCATGTAAGATACTGAAGAAGCATGATTCAGGAAATGCATATGAGGTAGAATTGCCTACTGAGCTGAATATTTCACCAGTGTTTAACATTTTAGATTTGACAGAGTATCATGAAGGAGGTGTTGAAGATGAGGTTGCAGTAGCACAGTGGAGTATTCCAGCAACCAGTTCAGATATCAAGGAGATTGAAGACATACTGGACAGTTATGTTGGCAGAAGCACCAGGAACAGGACATATGAAGAGTATTTTGTCAAATGGAAAAGATAACCTGTTGGTGATTCGTCATGGCTAACAAAGGAGGAGGTTAACCATCTTGGTTTTCTTTTGCACACCTAAGTTGTGATAGGGTCACTTCTCAAATTACCCCAAGTGTCTGATGCAGGAGCATCCTGGGTGTAAGAGCAATCTTGCATCTCCCAAAAATATTTCTATTTTTGTATTCAATAAGGGCTATCTTGTGCAGAGTTGCTATTTGTGGAAACTTTTTATTTTTAGTAAGTTGGTCTTACGATCTCGGAATGTCTAATTTTACATATGGAGGTTCATCTCAGTCATATCAGCCTGCCAGCAAAGTTTCATGGCTAGATCAGATGTAGTTTTGAAGATATTGAAGATTTTTGGTATTGGCAGCAGGGTACAGAAACTTCAAACTCAGTTTTGAAGATTTTAGAGGCCCCAGATGAGGTTGAAAATTTGGGTGATGGGTGCGTTGCGCAGGTCAAGCTTGTAGAGCGCTTTGTGGTGTTTCTAGAAAGGGGTTATAATAGCCAATCGGGTCAACAGGCGATGACTTATGGTCTTCGGAAGTTGGGTCACCTAAAATGGTGAAAAATAATTTTTCTTCAAAATTTATGTTTGGGTTTCAAAACTCATTTTGAGCTGACTTTGATGTAATAAATTGAAAAATAAATTAATTCTAAGTTTGGTCGGCCCTTAGGGCTAAATTTCTGGAACCTTCTCGGGCGGTGGAAATTGCCTATATAAAGAAGGCCCGTAGTGTTGTCTAGGGCAGTTCTGGGTAGTAGATCTGGGTATTGATTCGAGGCTTTGTCCTATAGAATATTGTAAGGGAATGCCCATGTGGCTTTACATATTGTAATTCTGAAAGTTTGTAATTCCACATTTGTGGAGATAATAAGAAGCCAATTTTTTGTTCTTGCATATTATTGTTGTTATTTCTCTATTTCTGTTATGTGCTTGTGGTATTAAGGGGAGCACCCTTCATCAAGTAGTATCAGAGTAATTTTTTTAGAGTTTGTAAATAAATCGCCGACTGTGAGGTAGTTTGCACCAGGACCGTGGTTAGGGTTTCAGCGTGCATTGTGAAAATACCTCCATGAAAAGAACACAGTGGAAGAGCTAATGCTGTGACACCTGAAGTTAGAGAGCTACAGAGATAAGTGCGAGCATTGCAAGAAGAGATTCGCAGAAGAATGAATCTTAATGTTAGAGATGAAAGCGAGGATGTAGCTGAAGAAAAATATCAAGAAGGAGAAGCTGAAATTGTGAATGAGCAGGAAGAAAGACTTTTTTGGGCGATTTTCAAGATTGGAAAAAGACCTAAAATTGAGGTTCCTACATTTTTTGGAAATCTTAACCCAGAGGAATTGATCAACTGGATCAATGAATGTGAGGAATATTTTGAGTATAAAGATGTTGAGGATCCTGATAGGGTCAAATTTGTGAAGGCTAGACTGAAAGGTCATGCAAAGATCTAGTGGCAAAAAATTCAATTGGAGCGAAATAGAAGAGGGAAAGATAAAATCACAAGATGGGATTGGATGGTGGATAAATTGAAGTGACAGTTCATTTTTGTTGATTATGAGCTTGACCTACTAAAAAAAATGCAAAGTTTGAAGCAAGCAGGAAGATCTGTTCAGGAGTATACAGAGGAGTTCTATCGACTCTTCATCAAAATAGGCCATGTAGAAGCTGATAAGGAGAAAGTTGCCCGATACCTTAATGGGTTAAGGCCAAGCATTTAGGAGGAGTTGAATCTAGTTCGAATGAACAGTATTGAGGAGGCATACCAGTTTGCCCTAGAAGTAGAGGAAAAGCTGAATAAGAAGTTTGAGAGAAGATAAAATAGAAGAGGTCGTGGTGGAAATCTCATGGACGGTCATATGGTGGCCGAAATGAAGATTTGAAAAAGAAGGATGAGGCTAGTAGCAGTCAAAATTAGAGAGGAAACAATTCCAATCATTTCCAAGATCAGAATAATAGAGATTAGAGAGAAAGAGAAAGAGGACAAGGATTTGGAAGAGGAGGCTTCCGTGGAACATGTTTTCACTATGGAGAAGAAGGTCATAGGGCATTTGAATGTCCTCAGCGCCAAGGTAGAATAGACAGGAGAAATGAAGGCCAGGCCAGAGTTGCACATGTAGATGAAGATGCCAGATCATCAAATTTTGAAAATGTTAAAAGAGGAGAAATGCTAATTAACAGAAGAGTCTTACTGAGTGGTGAGAATTAACTTGAACAAAGGAGCCTATTTCACACTAGATGCAAGTGTGAGGGTAAATGTTGTGATGTGATTATCAATAGTGGAAGCACTAACAATTTGGTGTCAGAAGAGATAGTGACAAAGCTGAAACTCAAGAGACAAAAACACCCACATCCATATCGGATTGCCTGGGTGCAAGATGACCAAAAGATCATGGTCAGTGAAAAGTGTCTGGTAAAGTTCAAGATCGGTGGGTACCAAGATGAGGTACTATGTGATATCATCTCTATGGATGCATGTCATATGTTGTTGGGTAGGCCGTGGTAGTTTGACAGATGCGATGTACACGATGGTCGTGCGAATACCTATTTCCTGACAAAGGATGGAGTGCGACATAAGCTAAAGCCGTTGAAGGAGACTGAAGAAAAGGTATGTGGTAATGCAAGAATAACATTTGTTGATGGAAGAAAATTCCTAGATGGTATGAGGCATGAGCATGTGTGTTTTTCTTTAATTCCAAAAGTTGGTAAAGAAGAAGTAGAGGATGTACCTGTAGAGGTTGCAGATTTGTTGAATGAGTTTCAGGATATTGTATCTGCTAATGTACCTGATGGATTACCACCGATAAGGAAGATCAGTCATCAGATGGATTTGATTCCAAGATCCAGTTTGCCAAACAAGGTAGCACATAGAATGACACCAGCAGAAAGTGAAGAGTTGAACAGACAAGTACAGGAGTTATTGTAGAAGGGGTTGATTCGAGAGAGTCTGAGTCCCTATACTGTACTAGCGGTATTAAAACCAAAGAAGAATGGAGAGTGGAGGATGTGTACAGATTATAGAGCAATAAATAAGATCACAATCAAGTATAGGTTTCCATTGCCACGAATGGATGATATTATGGATTGTTTGAGTGGAGCTGTGTATTTCTCAAAGATAGATCTGAAGAGTGGATATCACCAAATTCGGATCAGAGAAGGAGATGAATGGAAGACTACCTTCAAGAAAAAGGAAGGACTGTATGAGTGGTTAGTCATGTCTTTTGGGCTAACCAATGCACCGAACACTTTCATGTAGCTCATGAATGAGGTTCTGAAAGAATTTCTAGGTAAGTTTGTCCTTGTTTACCTAGATGATATTTTGATTTTTAGCAAGACATTGGAGGAACATATGATGCATATTCGTATGGTGTTGGAGAAACTGAGAGATGAGAAATTATTAATCAACTTGAAGAAGTGCAGTTAATTTGTGAATAAAGAGTTAGTGTATTTGGGATTTGTAGTTTCAGCAGAAGGTCTAAAAATAGACCCAGAGAAGGTACAGGCTATCCTTGAATGGCCTACTCCAAGCAGTGCTACTGAGGTAAGATCTTTTCATGGTTTGGCTAGCTTTTACAGAAAGTTTATCAGAAATTTTAGCAGTATTTGTGGACCCTTGACTGAAACAATGAGAGGGGATAGAAAAGAGTTTAAGTGGACTAATGGGGCAGAAAGGAGTTTTCAATTGTTGAAAAAAAAAGTTACAGAACAACCTGTTTTAGCACTTCTAGATTTTAATAAGGTGTTTCAAGTAGATTGTAATGCTAGTGGTACTGCAATAGGAGCTGTTATGAGCCAAGAAGGTAAACCTGTTACTTATTTCAGTGAGAAGTTAAATGATGCCAAGAGAAAATATTCTGTTTATGATCAGGAATTTTATGTTATAGTTCAGGCATTAAAGAAGTGGAGACATTATCTACTTCCTAAGGAATTTGTTTTGTATACTGATCATCAAGCGTTGCAATATTTGAATAGTCAAGGAAAGTTGAATCAGAGGCATTTGAAATGGGTTGAGTTTTTGTAGAGTTATACATTTGTTTTGAAACACAGGAGTGGAAAGTCTAATAGGGTTGCAGATGCTCTTAGCAAAAGGCAACTATTGTTGACAGAGATGCAGATTGAGGTGGTTGGGTTCAAGGAACTCAAGAATTTGTATCTAGAGGATCCTGATTTTGGTGGAGCTTGGAAAGCTTGTAAAGAACCTGTTACTCTAGATAGGATGAAATGGCTGGATTTCATCATGCAGTATGATATGCTATTCTGAGGGAGTCAGTTGTGCATTCCAAGAAGTTCTATGGGGGAGAATCTCATCAAGGAGAAGCATAGTGGAGGATTGGCTGGACATTTTTGTCGTGATAAAACCCTTGCTTTGGTTGGTGAGAATTATTATTGGCCACAATTGCAGCAAGATGTGAAGAAGTTTGTACAGAGTTGCAGAGTATGTCAGATGGTGTAAGGAGTGAAGCAGAATATAGGGTTGTATCAGCCGTTACCTGTACGAGAGAAGCCTTGGGAGGATATCGGTATGGACTTTGTTCTTGGTTTACCGAGGACACAGCGGGGACATGATTCAATTTTTGTAGTAGTTGACAGATTTTTGAAGATGGCACATTTTATTCCCTGCAAGAAGACTAATGATGTTGTTCATGTAGTAGAATTGTTTTTCAGAGAAGTGGTGAGACTACATGGTTTGCCAAAGACCATAGTTTCAGATCGAGATACTAAGTTTGTTGGATATTTCTGGCGGACATTGTGGAAGAAGTTGAAGATAGATTTGAAGTTCAGTTCATCACATCATCCACATACTGATGGACAGAGAGAGGTGGTGAATAGAAGTTTGGAAAATTTGCTGAGATGTTTGGTTGGAGATAAGCCAACAGGATGGGATTTGATTTTACCACAAGCAGAATTTGCATACAATAATTCTGTCAATAGGAGCACTGGTAAATCACCATTCCAAATTGTATATGGAAGTAGTCCGAGAAATGCATCTGAATTGAGAAAGATAGATAAAAGAGAAATAAGTAGTGCTGAAGCTGAGGATTTTGTAGAACACTTGAAGAGCATCTATGAGGAGGTGAAGAAGTATATTACCAAGATGAATGCGCAGTATAAGGCTAAGGCAGATGAGAAAAGGAGGCATAAGAAATTTTAGGTTGGAGATGAAGTCATGGTTCATTTGCAGAAGGAGCGATTTCCGGTTGGTACATATAACAAGTTGAAAATGAAGAAGTTTGGGTTATGTAAGATACTGAAGAAGCATGATTTAGGAGATGCATATGAGGTAGAATTGCCTACTAAGCTGAATATTTCACCAGTGTTTAACATTTCAGATTTGACAGAGTATCATGAAGGAGGTGTTGAAGATGAGGTTGCAGCAGCACAGTGGAGTATTTCAGCAACCAGTTTAGATATCAAGGAGATTGAAGACATACTAGAAAGTCGTGTTGGCAGAAGCACGAGGAACAGGACATATGAAGAGTATTTGGTCAAATGGAAAGGACAACTGTTGAAGATTCGTCATGGCTAACAAAGGAGGAGGTTAACCATCTTGGTTTTGCTCTACACACCTGATTCGTGACAGGGTCACTTCTCAAATTACCCCGGGTGTCTGATGCAAGAGCATCCTGGGTGTAAGAGCAATCTTGCATCACCCAAAAATATTTCTATTTTTGTATTCAATAAGGGTTATCTTGTGCAGAGTTGCTATTTGTGAAAACTTGCTATTTTTAGTAAGTTGATCTTACGATCTCAAAATGTCTAATTTTACATATGGAGGTTCATCTCAGTCATATCAGCCTGCCAACAAAGTTTCATGGCTAGATCAGGTGTAGTTTTGAAGATATTGAAGTTTTTCGGTATTGGTAGTAGGGTACAGAAACTTTGAACTCAGTTTTGAAGGTTTTAGAGGCCCCGGATGAGGTTGAAAATTTGGGTGACGGGCGCTTTGCATGGGTCAAGCTTGTATAGCGCTTCGTGGTGTTTCCAGAAAGGGGTTATAATAGCCAATCGGGTCAACGGGCGATGACTTATGGTCTTCGGAAGTTGGGTCACCTAAAATGGTGAAAAATAATTTTTCTTCAAAATTTTTGTTTGAGTTTCAAAACTCATTTTGAGCTGAATTTGATGTAATAAATTGAAAAATAAATTAATTCTAAGTTTGGTCGGCCCTTAGGGCTAAATTTCTAGAACCTTCTCGGGCTGTGGAAATTGCCTATATAAAGAAGGCCCGTAGTGTTGTCTAGGGCAGTTCTGGGTAGTAGATCTGGGTATTGATTCGAGGCTTTGTCCTACAAAATATTGTAAGGGAATTCCCATGTGGCTTTGCATATTGTAATTTTGAAAGTTTGTAATTCCACATTTGTGGAGATAATAAGAAGCCAATTTTTTGTTCTTGCATATTATTGTTGTTGTTTCTCTATTTCTGTTATGTGCTTGTGGTATTAAGGGGAGCACCCTTCATCAATTTGACAGACAAATGAATTAATAAGGTTAGAGAAAGAATTTATTGTTTTCTAATTATAAGGCATGATAATTATGTGTGATTATAATTATCAATGTTAAAGTTATAATCAATAAAAAATATCATTTTAACATTAAGTATACTATTTAATCAATAAAAAATATTACTTTAACTCATGTTTGGGAGACCTAGGGAGTCAACGGCCACAAAAATCTCATTATCTCTAAACACTAACCTTAACTCTAGCCTCTGAAATTTATTAGAATTTAATAGTTATTAAAAAAATAGTGCATTTGGAATTTGATTGGCCAAAATTGTTACTATTCAATTAAATAACTTTAAATGTTATTAACTTATTATCCATTATTAATTAATATTTATAAAGGAAAAAATAACATTATAACATTTAACAATGTCCGTTGCAAATAACTACCGTTGGATGAGCACAGATCGACGATGTACAATGGACTTCGGGATGAAAGGGAAAAGCAACCCATCTTTTCAAACTCATTCCATAATCATGACACGTGTCACTAAACACATAAGACGTTCCACTCGTAGTCTCGCATGGTCCTACCAACAATGCCATTTGATGATGACGTGACACGTCTGACTCGTAGTCATGAGGTGAGTCGGCCGTCAAGTGAGTGGTGACTAGGTGAGTTAATGGGACCCACGGGAGCTCGAGGCCACCAATACCATAGGCAAACAACACCATTATGACTATTGGATTATTGTAGATCAACGACTGAAGTTGTATTTAGGGATGAAAGGGAAAAGCAACACCATCTTTTCAAACCCGTTGCAAAATCATGACATGTGTCACTAAACACGTAAGATGTTCCACTCGCAGTCTCACATGGTCCTACCAACAATGCCATTTGATGATAACGTGACATGTCTGACTCATAGTCGTGAGGTGAGTCAGCCGTCAGATGAGTGGTGACTAGGTGAGTTAATGGGACCCATAGGGCCCGAGGCCACCACAGGCACACAATGCCATTATGACCACTGGATTATTGTAGATCAATGATCGAAGTTGTATTTTAGGATGAAAGGGAAAAAGCAACCCCATCTTTTGAAACTCATTCCAGAATCATGACATGTGTCACTAAACATGTAAGACATTCCACTTGCAATCTCGCATGGTCCTACCAACAATGCCATTTGATGATGACATGACACATCTGACTCATAGTCATGAGGTGAGTCAGTCGTCAGGTGAGTGGTGACTAGGTGAGTTAATGGGACCCATGAGGACCCGAGGCCACTAGTACCACAGGAAAAAAATGCCATTATGACCATTGGATTATTGTAGATCAACGATTGAAGTTGTATTTCGGGATGAAAGGGAAAACCAACGCCATCTTTTCAAACCCATTCTGGAATCATGACACATGTCACTAAACACGTAAGACATTCCACTTGCAGTCTCACATGGTCCTACCAACAATGCCATTTGATTATGACATGACACATCTGACTCGTAATCGTGAGGTGAGTCAGCCGTCAAATGAGTGGTGACGACTCTAGATTGTACAATTTTGGTGCTTTAAGTTTCACTTTCCAGTAGTCTGTGGATTTAGAAAGGGTTTATGGATTCTAAATTTCTATGTTGAGGAAAGCAAATACAACAAAGTCTCTCAGTTGAAGCTCTATAACCTATTCCCAGTCAAAGTCTACAAAAATCAAAACTAAGGGTAACAGGTAACTACTAAAATCCTGAACACCTAGGTCCCACATTTTAAATTTTTCAAATCTCTTGATTTACAACTTTACTGTTTATATTATAGAAAAAAATTATCCGGTTACATGTTAGGGTTTAATTTTGATTCTTGAATCACCCCTATAAATTGTAGGCTTGTAGGCTATAGCTATGTATAAATATTTGAATTTTCCTACGAGTAAATAATGATACCAATTTAGGTTACCACTTACCAGCTTACCATGATGGGCAAAACAATTATCAAGAATAAGACTATGAGTAAAAAGACAAGTCAGATAATAGAATTCCACAATCTGCTTAAAACACCAGGTTTCACGGATTTATTCCATGATATTTATGATCCTGTTATTCATGGAAATAAGGGAATAATGGAAATTAGATTTGCAATTGAAAACAAGTGGAACGATCCAAATAAGGGTTTAAAATTTTCTTCATTTAACCCAAAGGTAAATGCAACAGGAAATAAAATTGCATCGTGGAATGTTGGGTCAGCAAGCATGGCGTTACCTCAAGTATTCCCTTGCCCAGAAATTGTCATGGTCTGCACCAAAAATTATGATGAAAATAAAAGAGCAATTGTGAATAAAAATACTCAAGAGGAAATTGTGTCCATAACTGAGAGTGAATTTGCTAGTCTGTTGAACCTAGGGTTTGAACAACAAAACTCAAATGTGCAAATTGACCTGAGAAAGTTGGCAGAGGATTATGAAAAAATAGATGCAACACAAAGAGATTCTTATATCAGAGGAATAACAAATAGTTCAAGCCTGAGTCCAGATCATAGGCCTCCTTATGATTATGAAATTTTTGTGCCATGGGTTCAGGACAGTATTTCCTTGCTAGCATTTTGTTTGGGATTGGATAGTGTTAGCATATAGATTTGTCTTTTTAATTCAGTTATCAATTATTTACCCTAAGCCCATAAAAGACTGCAATCTCAAACTAACAGTTGAATTGAAATATGCAGATTTTCAATTCTCTGAATTAAGGTACAGCTCCCTATTTGAGTTTCAATGAATTTTTGACAATCATATATTGCTTTCGCAAACACACACTTTTAACCAGAAAGCGAGTAAGGCTTTAACAAAATTTTCATACATCAACATGCAATGAAAATGGAAAGAGAGATAGATATTCAAACACTAAATGAAGCTCACAGACTTCATAAACAGAAATGATCCAATGAAAATGCAGCTATGCTAAAATAAACTACAGAAAATTCCACTTGAAAATAAATTCCAGATACTTAGGACATATCCCAACGGAGATCAATATGCTATTATAAACCAATAGATTTATATATATCATAAATTTTTGTTCCATCCATATCAAAATGAACTTTCAAGTTTCTTCTTCGAAAACAAAAAGCTAACCCTTCCCCCCCACAGCACACAGACTCTAGGCAAAAGAAGCCGAAACCCTTTTTACTTTGTCCTTTTTCCTATTTAAGCATCTTTCTCCTGATGATCATCTCTAGTTACCCTAACTGATTCTTGAAAATGGTTGTCGGTTAATCTTTTTATTTATTCACTTTGTAATTCTTTCCCGATGATCTTTTACTTTTGGGACCTCACCTCCTTATTCAACTTAAAATGAAAGTTTATAATGAGATATTTAATAGCTATCATTATAGAGGGACATGAGGCATCTTTCTTCTAGGACACTTTTTTTTTTGTGTCTCTGTTAGAAATAAGGTGTCTCAACCTTGGATAATTCCTATTCTTATTATTTTTTTTGTAAAATGTACTTCTTGCAAATAATGTTGATGTGTCAGCATCTTGAATTGTGTGTAAGGAGATCATGGCTAAAACGGTTATGACAGATTCCTATGACATGTAAGAGCTATGTCAGGAAAATTCAATGACAGGTGAAGACATGTGGAAACTGATAAATTTGAGTACTGTACACTCTTCCCCAATAGTGGGGTTCCTATTTTCTTGGAGAATGGTAAAACCCTAATACGGTTATCTTTGGGAGTAGCCCTAAAAAAGTGAAGTGCATGATATAAGCTTGTTTAGGGTTGCAAAGAGATGTGATGTGAGTGTATGGTTGGAACATTTTTATGCTGTCGTGATTTGTCTTCAAGGTTTTGGAAATCTTCTGAAAGAACTTGCATTGCAAGTGTATTGTAAGCTGTAATAGCTTTGATCAATACATTGTGCAGGTTTTGGAGTGCTGGGGTTTTTACCGAAAGGTTTCCCTAGGGTATATCATTGTGTCATTCTCTATTTTTCTATATGCATGGTATGTGATTGCAATATCTTTGTTAAAGTAGTTAACGAATTTGAAATTGTAAGGATTTATAAGAATTTGCACAATACTATCCTATAGAGATTAGCGTAGGAAACTGTTTCCGCACCTAAGTTTCTTTACAGTCTCAACCCATGTTCTATTCGTAGTGTCCCTCATGAAGTATTGTAGATCCAAGTATCCCCAACACTTTTGGTACCTGATTGGTAGGACTGCTTGACGGTAAGAGAATGACTACTCTAGATATTACTGATATTTTTCCCTCTATTTACAATCTGTTTGGCATCCTGAACACACATTTTCTTGACTCATGTATCGCACCTCTTCCAGTGCACAATCCTGCTATTTCCACTTTGTAAGAATGAAATGAATTGAATCTCTCATGGTCACTGCCCTCCTTGTCATCTACATTAACAAACTAACTATGGCCACTCTTTTGAAATCTACCGAGCCCCTGAGGATCAAGTTTCATATGTTTGATTCATGAATTTGCATCAAGCATCCCTTCAAATGTTCCCTTAATTTCATCTATCTCCAAATTTAGGATCCATAAATCTGTGAGCATTTGGATTCACCATCCTTGAAAACTGTTCACGAACTAAAGAAGACATCTAAGAGAACCGAACTGTGACATGAAGGATCAACCACTATATCACAGCTTTACTTACCCGCAAACAAAACTTGCAAAAGTTTATGCCATCTGGTTCATGATTTCAAATTTTGTAATGAAAAGACTTTAGCATTCCGGACTGATGAGTCTAGCTGGAGGTGATGACTTCGGCTCTTCATGCATGAGCACTATGCCCGTCTCTCCTTTGCTTTCCATTGAACCAGATTGGCATTCTATCAAATAGTTAATGTGCATTGTAGTGTCCTCAAAATATGGCTTGGGCTCATGTGGCAAGGAAACTATGCAATCTTCCTTCCCTTTGTCGGCATGAATTATTGACACCTCAACATTTGGGTCGAGCCATGTAGGAGTTGTTGTGGGAAAATACATTTGGAAATGGACCAGTGACCATATGATTTTACTTCCACATGTAACGCAACTTGACTTGTATGTAGTTGGGATTCAATGCATTATAACAAATAGTTGATGGACATCTCCGTGTATTGAAGCTTTAACATGAGTCAAGTTTTGATGGGGATTGACAATGTTGTTGAAATGCCATGGACATTAGCCCACGAAGAAGATTGAAACTCCATACATTGTGACACTATGTCAAAAAGATCATGATTATTCTCTCAGTTCGGCTATGGAATCATTCTTGCAAAGAGCAACCCGCTATATTCAAAAATGAAAATCTTTAATAAAGGCTCTGTGTAGCTTAATAGACAAGGTTGAACATTAAAAATTTTCATTTACCATCTTCAAATCAAGGCACAAAATACATGGTCTGAAGTGTCCCCTGGCCATAAGTAGCATCTGATATCACATGCATGGATTCGATGACTCTCAAACCTTTTCTTCAAACAACTTCTGATCTGCACTTCAAATATTGAACTTAGATTATGGACCTTGGGACCGTCAAACCTTTGAATCTGGATTGTATCTTTTGAAATTTGAATTCTGAACTATGAGATTTGAACCATAACACTGTGTTGAAACGGACATGGAATCTAAACTTTTGAACTGCAGTGCTTGAATATGCATTTTGAACATTTGAACTGTGAACTTTGAACTATAGTTCAAGGTTCAGGTTCAATATCTCGCTTGCTCTTGATACATCTCCTTCACAAAACATGACCTCCATAAAATATGGTTAGCAAAACTAATACAATATATGTTAGGACAACTTAGGGAATCTCATTATGGGGCCTGATTTCAAATTTTAAAATTGGGGGTTTTGAAAGCATGCCAACAATTGGCTCTGACTAGGGAGCATGAGCTGCGAAGTGCATGAAGAATCTAGCATTTCTGGGTAAAAAGACAAGTTCCTAGTCCATTGGGAAACAGAGTCGGCATATAACAATGATCAAAGGGACTACTTTTAGAGAGGGGAAGAGAAGGGGAAAAACTCAAAAACACCTAAACTACTAGCAACAAAGAAACAAGTAGACTAAACTAAGCACTACAAAAACTCAGACAGCTGAAAGCTATTCACAAATATGTACAGGTGAGGTGACCCCATTGTGAAGATCATGAATAAGAGGATGACTTACACAAAGCCATTCAGTGGCTGAGAGAAGTAGGACCCTTTTTTGAACAACGGATTGCATCTGCATGAAAGACCCCAGCACCATTTTCCTTTGGAGAATTACTTGTTGCCACAAGAAAAACTGATTGTGTGCAAGAGTTTTGTAGAGCATACATTATGCTTGAAGAGCCACAGTTCATCATAAACATCAGATTTCCCCAAGTCTTTCAGCATAAAATTTTCAACATCATTAGCAACTTCTAATTGAAAGAATTCATGCTCCAACAACCGTAAAAAGAGCATCACCTCATCTTTGAATTGCTCTTGAGGAACAACAATATTGTTAGAATCAGATGATTTAACACACATAACTCCTATGCTTGGATCAAAAATGCCAAAACATTCATCTAGTGAGCCCCAAGACATAAGCCAAGACTCACCCAACTTGTTGACCAAAATGCCAAACTTTTCTTTACTTGACCAAAAATTAACTTGATTTATTCCCCTCTCATAGAATTCATGATAGCAGTATTGTCTATCTTGCTGCAAGCATAACCTTTCCATAGAATTCATGGTGGTTTTCTTCACAAGAGGATGGTCATCATAACAAAATGAACCACATGAAAGTGCCACATCTAGGGAATCATGTCGATTAACCAGCTCAAGGCAAATATCTTCAATGATATCAAAATCAGAAACAATGTGAAATGAACATCGTATACAAATTTTACCTTCTATGTTTGAAACAGCTGTCACCATTTGTGTCGGATAGTTTTCTCTATCCTCCATCTCACTGTCTTTTGAATAGGACACACCTATGCCATCTTGGAGTTGAAATTTTTTCGCACTCATCTTATCAGGAACACACATGATTAGTTTATCATTAAGATGGGAAAGTTCCATACTTAGATTATTATCTTTTTTTGAACAACAAGAGTTAATAACAAAAGACATAAAGCTTTCAGCCCCATTTCTAACACATGTCTGAAAAGGACATTTCTCATCTTTTAAAACACTCACTTGCCTGTCCTTCTCAAACACACCAATTCCACCATAGTCATTTTCAGATTCTTCGTGCATAGGGTCTGTTCTGACCAAATTAGTCTCACCATTTTTTACTGTAATCAAATTAGCAAATTCCCTATCCAAAACCAAAGCTTGGAGTAAATCAATACCTGAGACTGGTACAGAAGAGAATTCTTGCGTGACAAGGACCAAGGGTTGAATTATTTTCTCTCCTTGGGGCTACAACTTTTCATTAACCAAAAAGACCTCTTGCTCCAAATTCATTCCCACATTCAGCCCTTTGGCCAAACTTTCAGTCACAAAAAAGTCTTCTTCAAAACATCTTTCAGCATCATTTTCAATATCAGCATTATCAAGAAGATCTACTACTGCATTCACCTCAAAATGAAAAGATTCTACAACAGAGCCCTTGCCAATATACACACATAAAGAATCATTCTTTTCATCATCTTCCATAACATTAAAAGATTCATATTCTAGTAGGGCATTATCGGAGAGCATTTTGATAAAATCTTCAAGAAAAGGTCGATTGTCACAATCTTCTAATATGAAACTTTCTACATGGGAAGAAAAAGAAATTTCGGACAACATTTCATCATTATTGCTTACCAATTCTCTGGTGTTCTCAAGGCTATTCTCATCCTTAAAAACTAGATTTGTAGGGGGCTGAAGTATTTCAGGTTGAGCTTCTTGCTCATTCATGACAAGGTGATTAAAATAAATAGATGAAATAGAGACGACTGGAACCTCATCATCATCCACCTTCAGCTCTTCGATTAACTGCGATACCATTCCTGATATACTTGCAGCACTTTATTCCTCTTTTCTAACTCTTTCAACTTGTGGAATCTAACACAAAGGCTTCTCCACTACAGAGGAGATGTGTGATCATCTTCCATACTTATATTATTCTTAACAGCTCGAGAGATGCTTTCTTTAAAGCTATCCACAAAATCGCACAACACTTTATCATCCATTTGATAAAGTTCCATGAGAGAGGGATTTGGTCTTGGCTTTCTCATGGCTTTCATATTCAGCAAAGTCTTTATACAGAGTCGCCAATCTCCAGCATCTAGAGATAACAAAAAAAACTAGAAAACAATTATTAGATACTAATCTTTATTCCCAATCCCAGCAGAGTCGCCAAAAATCTATTAGCATATTGATTTGTCTTTTTAATTCAGTTATCAATTATTTACCCTAAGCCCATAAAAGACTGCAATCTCAAACAAACAGTTGAATTGAACTATGCAGATTTTCAATTCTCTGAATTAAGGTACAGCTCCCTATTTGATTTTCAATGAATTTTTGACAATCATATATTGCTTTCGCAAACACACACTTTTAACCAGAAAGTGAGTAAGGCTTTAACAACATTTTCATACATCAACATGCAATGAAAATGGAAAGAGAGATAGATATTCAAACACTAAATGAAGCTCATAGACTTCATAAACAGAAATGATCCAATGAAAATGCAGCTATGCTAAAATAAACTACAAAAAATTCCACTTGAAAATAAATTCCAGATACTCAGGAAATATCCCAACGGAGATCAATATGCTATTATAAACCAACAGATTTATATATATCATAAATTTTTGTTCCATCCATATCAAAATAAACTTTCAAGTTTCTTCTTCGAAAACAAAAAGCTAACCCTTTCCCCCTACAGCACACATAATCCAGGCAAAAGAAGTTGAAACCCTTTTTACTTTGTCCTTTTCCTATTTAAGCAACTTTCTCCCGATGATCATCTCTAGTTACCCTAACTGATTCTTGAAAACAGTTGTAGGTTAATCTTTTTATTTATTCCCTTTGTAATTCTTTCCCGATGATCTTTTACTTTTGGGACCTCACCTCCTTATTAAACTTAAAATGAAAGTTTATAATGAGATATTTAACAGCTATCATTATAGAGGGACATGTGGTGTCTTTCTTCCAAGACACAGTTTTTTTTTGTGTCTCAACCCATGTTCTATTCGTAGTGTCCCTCGTGAACTATTGTAGATCCAAGTATCCCCAACACTTTTGGTACCTGATTGGCAGGACTGCTTGATGGTAAGAGAAGGACTACTCTAGATATTACTGATATTTTTCCCTCTATTTACAATCTGTTTGGCATCCTGAATACACATTTTCTTGACTCATGTATCGTACTTCTTCCAGTGCACAATCCTGTTATTTCCACTTTGTAAGAATGAAATGAATTGAATCTCTCATGGTCACTGCCCTCCTTGTCATCTACATTAACAAACTAACTATGGCTGCTCTTTTGAAATCTACCGGGCCCCTAAGGATCAAGTTTCATATGTTTGATTCATGAATTTGCATCAAGCATCCCTTCAAATGTTCCCTTAATTTCATCTATCTCCAAATTTAGGATCCATAAATCTGTGAGCATTTGGATTCACCATCCTCAAAAACTGTTCACAAACTAAAGAAGACATCTAAGAGAACCGAACTGTGACATGAAGGATCAACCACTATATCACAGCTTTACTTACCCGCAAACAAAACTTGCAAAAGTTTATGCCATCTGGTTCATGATTTCAAATTTTGTAATGAAAAGACTTTAGCATTCCTGACTGATGAGTCTAGCTAGAGGTGATGACTTCGGCTCTTCATGCACGAGCACTATGCCCGTCCCTCCTTTGCTTTCCGTTGAACCAGATCGGCATTCTTTCAAACAGTTAATGTGCATTTTAGTGTCCTCAAAATATGGCTTGGGCTCACGTGGCAAGGAAACTATGCAATCTTCCTTCCCTTTGTCGGCATGAATTATTGACACCTAAACATTTGGGTCAAGCCATGTAGGAGTTGTTGTGGGAAAATATATTTGGAAATGGACCAGTGACCATATGATTTTACTTCCACGTGTAACGCAACTTGACTTGTATGTAGTTGGGATTCAATGCATTATAACAAACAGTTGATGGACATCTCCGTGTATTGAAGCTTTAACATGAGTCAACTTTTGATAGGGATTGACAATGTTGTTGAAATGCCATGGACATTAGCCCATGGAGAAGATTGAAACTCCATACATTGTGACACTATGTCAAAAAGATCATGATTATTCTCTCAGTTCGGCTGTGGAATCATTCTTGCAAAGAGCAACCTGCTATATTCAAAAATGAAAATCTTTAATAAAGGCTCTGTGTAGCTTAATAGACAAGGTTGAACATTAAAAAGTTTCATTTACCATCTTCAAATCAAGGCACAGAATACATGGTCTGAAGTGTCCCCTGGCCATAAGTAGCATCTGATATCACATGCATGGATTCGATGACTCTCGAACCTTTTCTTCAAACAACCTCTGATCTATGCTTCAAATACTAAACTTAGATTATGGACCTTGGGACCGTCAAACCTTTGAATCTAGATTGTATCTTTTGAAATTTGGATTTTGAACTATGAGATTTGAACCATAACACTATGTTGAAACGGACATGGAATCTGAACTTCTAAACTGTGGTGCTTGAATATGCATTTTAAACATTTGAACTGTGAACTTTGAACTATAGTTCAAGGTTCAGGTTCAATATCTCGCTTGCTCTTGATACATCTCCTTCACAAAACATGACCTCCATAAAATATGGTTAGCAAAACTAATACAATATATGTTAGGACAACTTAGGGAATCTCATTATGGGGCCTGATTTCAAATTTTAAAATTGGGGGTGTTGAAAGCATGCCAACAAATAGTAACAAAGAAGTGGGTGCCAGCATTCTTGAAATGCTTTTTCATATTCATTTTGAAAAAGAACCAATAAAATATTATTTTATTGAGCACATTGTTTATTTCATGCAAGAACAATTACTAATGATTAAAACAGGTTCACAAAAGACATTTAGATTCACAACCTACTTGCGCTATCTTCTCTTAGCAAAGCATCATGCAATATTTCAGACACACAAGCTTTGCAGCCATGGCCAAAATCTAATATATGAGTTGACACCTCAAATAAGGATGATTGATAACAGAAGGAACTACAACAATTTTGTAGACTTCTTTTTGACACCAATGTACGATAAAATTACAGGCACTCCAATGCCTAGATTACCTTCTACTTGTAGAGATTTAATTCAACTTGGAAGTAAAATACAATTGGTTGACTGGTACTTCATGGAAGAGTACACAGTGTTAAGGTTTTACGGTTCAGTAGTAGAACCCTACAAACTTCCAATACATGTCACAAAGAGGGTATTTGCATTGGAATATATATGGCAGATGGAGAGCACAGATGTACTCTTTAATGGTTAGCCAAAGAAAATGATATTTCCTTCCTTGCCTTTCTCATTTGGAGGGTTCACATTTGAGAGAAGAGGATTCAAAGTGGCAAAAGCCTTTTTTACAATTTTTCGCTTTGATGTTGATAGTCACTGGCAATATGATCCACTCAAAATAATTGGAACAAAGCTTAGAGAGAATGGGAACTCTGCAAGCAAATGTTAACATGAAAGTATGCCATTGATTGAAAAATTTAAAAACATGGATTCCTGGGAGGAGGTCAAAAAAGAGATGGAGAAATATGCTACTGAAAATAATATGTCAATACAGGAATTGTCATCACAAATTATGGCATTGCACAAATAGAAAGGAAAAGTGCAAGCCATGAGTATGACATTGTCCAATTTCTACTAGAAAGCTACTCAACCATCTACAAATTCTATTCCAAAAAAGCTAATGAATGAATGTATTGATGATAATTGGACTCAAACCAAAATTTCTAATTTTTGGGAAATGAGGGAGAATCTCGATGAGCCAAAGACCTCTGCAGATCTTTATGACGTGGAAGAGGATACAATGTTTAACAAATTATGGAATAAGGAGCATCCAGCTGAAGCATATCTAGATGACGATGACCAGGACCAGGATTCTGTGAATCCCACATCCAGCGTGAATCCCACATCCAGTAACTTAGTATATTCAATTATTAGAGGAGTTGATGCGTCTAAAAAAGATCAATATACCAAAGGGGCAGATATTATAGAAAAAATGGGCTACCAAGGTTTTGGTGGTTTGGGTGCTACTGGACAAGGGGTTTGGTCTTTACTTGACCCAACAGCTCCACCAAAACATGGTGAGAAACTAGGCATTGGGCTTGCAATTCAATCATCAAAATCATCAACTCAGTCAATCACATTTCCTCGAAGCACTCAAATTCAATCTGAATCAATTGCCACTCCCACAGCTATGGATATCATGGGTACAACTACAACTAGTGGTTTGAAAAGGACATTACATATAGACATGAAAACAATTGTTCCTAGAGATCAAGCTAGTGTAAAGAAGCAAAAGGTTTTGACAAGTATTGGTACAACAATGCCAATGGTGACTGGGACTCCAACAATTGCCCAACTTTGAGGACAAAACCCTCAGGCTCAGAACAGTCCAAAAACTCCACTTGTAATGGGTCAAGGTGTTGCTAATCCTCATGGTGTAATTAGCAGCACCACAGGCAACATAGGTGGAATTTCCTACATCAATGCAAGTGCTATTTCACCATTCAAACATTCAATTGTGTCACAAAACCCTAATTTTTGTTACAATGATTTTGTAACTAACTATGAACAATCAAAAAATAGGAATAGACAACATAGTAAGACAATGAAGATGGAAGCAGTTGATGCGGCTCGTGATGCAAAACCTACAACAAACAGGCTATTTCCCACATATGACCCAAATAAAGATATGATGGAATTCATGGTTGTTATGCCCCCAGCTAGAGATAACAATCCACCAAAGAGTCAGTTAGATCCATCTCAATTTCAAGTTAGCACCCTCCAAATGGATTTATCCAAAATTAAAAATGTGGACAAGATAAATGTGTCCAAAATGACCAACCAAGTGGTCTACAGTTCAGTGATGAAGTTGGAGAGAGAGAAAGGAAAGCTTCAGGGCACAATAGATAAGTTAAAGGCAGACCTGGCAAATGTAAAGGCAAATGAGAAAGCATCAGAAAATAGGTGCAAAGAATTAGAGAGAAGGATAAAAAATTCATCCTCTAAAGAAGCAATTGGAGTTGGACAGGAAGAACATATTGATGCAGAACTGAAATCTCTAAGGGAAAAATTGGAATGGAGCGAACAAAAACTTGAGAATGAAAAAGCCTCTTCATTAAGTTTTTACAAAAACTTGGAGAGTGCGGGAAAGGCAACCAATAACTTAAAGAAAGAATTGGAGAATGAGAGGGTAAAAACAAAACAGTGGGAAGAGAAAGCAAAAGAGTGGGAAGAGAAAGCAGAGAAAATAAGAAAAGATAGTGAACACAAGTTCTCAGAAATGAGAGAAGACCTAAAGAAGGAAAATAATACAATTAAAAATTATGAAAACATCTTGAATGACCATGTAAATAATACAGTCAAGAAAATAAAAAAATTCTTCTATGGCCAAATAAAGATGTCTTCTGATAGGTTGTGTGATTGGTTTGAACTGAATGAAACTCTTCCAGATGTTTTTGGGAAGCTGAAAGAGCACATTGAGAAGAACAAAAGTTTTTGTCAGAGACAGAAAACTGCAAAGCAAATTATGCAAGAAATCAATAGAAGCAGTGACAGGCATTTGGTAAGCAAGGGAATTCAGGACCACGTTGCTGCAATAATAAAGGTGAACTCTGTCTTTCAAAAATGTCAGAAACTAGTAGAAGTAGAAGAAAATGTTTCCTTATTCAGGCCAAAGCTCGCCAAGATGAATAGTAAAACAAGCAAATTGATATCTCTTGGTTTGCCGAGTCCTGGTCCTGATTACTCATCAACAAGTTTCATTGGAAGAGAAGCTTACAAAAAAAAGTTGGCGGACATAGTGACATTTGATTTAGGCAACCTTCCTCAGGACAAAACTTATGAAGGCATTGCAAAGTGCATCAAAATATTCACAAATTTGAATGTAGTAATGGAAGGAACATTGCTTTCAACTCACTCTTCCAAGTATGGATGGTTGATGAGGTTGCAGGTCGTGTACTATAACATGACAAATTTTGCCCTTCCAACCGATGAAGAATGGAGCATACTAAAGAAACTGACAGAATCAGCTTGATCTCATCAATCATAGTATGTGAAAGTGCTTTCAGTTTCAATCATCTCTATATCTTAAGTATATATCTTTGATATTATCCTAAATACTAGAGTCTAGAATTGAGTTTAAAGTAACAAGTTTGAACTTTGTTTTTTGAACAGGATGAATGTTGCAGTCTTGTAGATGCTATTGCCAATGCTAATTTACTAAACCGGCCTGTCAAATTCAGAAATGTACAACTAAAGTTGTAGAGATGTTGTAGACTTGTAGTTGTCTTACTGATTTAGATTTTGAGACTTCTCACTTCACATTAGGCAAATCGACTTGAAGCTATTGTTGCTCCCTCGTTTCTATAAAAAGGAATTCAAGGTCATTGGCTTAGGGTAATGAAATTGAAATTGGGCAATGTGCCAAATTGCCAATGGGTATTGAGTCATTGAGTTTTGTAAATAGAATCACAGAGTTGTGTTCTTACTAGTATTAATGAATGAATTGTTACATTGTATCATATTTGTAATTAAATTAATGAGAATCAGTATTTCTAACTCTAAGAATTCTAACATATGAATTGCTATGTTGTCAAAACAAATAATGAAAAATCTACAAAAATTATACCATATGAGCTGAATAATGCAAATGAAAACCATTATTAATTATCACAGAGTAATAATTACTTACCTTTGCCTCAAATTCAATCACAGTCGCGACTCGCCAAAGCAGTCAAGACTCAATAGTCTGAACTTCGCTATCGATCAAATTGAACTGATCCAAATTGTGTACAATAACATTGATGTATGAATGTATTTATACTAATCTTTATTGGAAAATTGGGTAGGAGGTATTAGGTCGGTGTCCAAATATTTGGCAAAGCCCACGTAATTATAACACGTCTTGTGTTATATCCTAGGCGATTATGGGTCGTCCAATACCATGGTATTATTAATAAAGTTGGCGAAAATCAATCGGTTTGAGACATGCGTCCGTAAAATAGCTGGCGAAGTTGGGTCCGCCTAAAACAATATATATATAACTATTGGCGAATATAGGCCGTCTATTTGGGGCCGCTTTGAAATTATAGGCGAATGTTAAAAAAATATTGTGCCCAAAAATTATATGCCATTGGCGATGATCCCGACCATTGGACCCAATTTTCATAAACCAATTGGCGATGATCCCGGGCATTGGACCCAATTTTCATAAATGTGGGGTGATATGATCATTCCCATATGGTCAATATATTCGCCAAATCAGGGGTTGACGACAAGCAACATTCGCCAATTGGCAAATAATCGCCACTAAAGTTTTCGATGCTCTCTATATCATCTATCTCTCTATTTAAAGTGTATTTTACTATTGGCAAGGTAAGACATATAAAATGTTTAATGGAAAAGGAAAAAGGACAGTAGTTTCATATACATTGAAGAAGATTTAAAAATTGGTGAGGTCCTCTTCTTTTCAAAACCAATAGTGACTTAGAGAAAGATTATTGATTTCCTATTGAGTTGAGTGTGCCAAGAGCCTGTCCTTAATGAAGATATGTATATATGTTCTATTTGGTTAAAGTGCTCCTCCCAAGATAATATGTATGCAAGACAATGTTGAACATTAAGTGATATTGCTTAATACTATTAAGGCTAAAATATTGTCAATGGTTTAAGGAATGAACAAATGATGAAGAATGCAATAGAACTAACCTTGCATACACTTTTTTTTTTGGCTCAAAGTAGCCACCAAACTGCTCATAACGAGGATTTTCTATAGTAAACAACTTTATTATACTACTTTATTGAAGAATATTGTTTATATCGACAATAATGACAATACAACAAGATTTGTTGAAACATTGATATTAAATATTTGACTTGACAGTTCTTTATTTGAAAATAAAAATGACAATGACAAAGAGAAGTCAGAGAGATCTCTATCCATTATAAAATAGAATTCTATAAGAGATACTAAAGTTGTTTTTAAACAATATTAATGGTAATTTGATAAACTGATTTATTATTGTAACAGTTAAAAAATTATCTGTTTCAAAGTTGTATTTATATGTATGACAAAACTATCTGAGTTTGAATATCAAGTGGATGTCGATATTGACACAAACGTGGCAACCATGCTGATTAAAATACGTTCTTGGAAATTTTTAGTAATCTAATAAATATAGACGCATCTAACCTACTGACAGAATGCACCATTGACTTTTTTGGACCATCGAAATCCCACACCAATATATATCATGACGCCCGTCATAACTGACTGCAATCAATTATACACATATAATGCTTGACAAATCAATCATTTGAATTTTGGATAATCCTGCATTCATTTATAGTCATATAATGCTTGGATAATCTACAAGTTTCCTGATGTGGAGAACTTAGACTCGGAAAAAATAGCGTGTGGCTTTCAGTCAAAGTTCATTATTTTTATGGAAAAAGGTCTCCAATCTTGTGCGATTCAGATTTGACTTCAATATATAAGAAAAACGTTTCCCAGAGTTTAAAATTGCTGCTAGTCCAAATTCAACGAATTAATTGGTTGGAAAAGTAGCTCCCTCCACATGGCTACTAAAGATTTTTGGGATACTTTTGCTTAAATATAAGTTGCCATGGTCACCAAATGCAAAGGCCATCCACCATTGATTTCAATTTCACATCTTACTCTATGGAGGTGAGCACAATGCAGCAAGATTTGGATTACAGGAATGGTATATTATTCAATAATGCAGCCCATTTAGATGAAACAATGTTGGATTTGGATTCAAATCTGAGTGAATTGCCTGTTTGGAGAGACCCATTTGTTGAAGATGGCGGATCATTAGTATCAGAGTTTCTTGGAGTGGAGGGGAATTTCATCAATTATAAAGAGCTGCAGAAGACAGAAGCACCAATCTATGATGATGCAGAATTGCTCGATTATGATCAGAGGTTCTCTGATTTCAGTTCAAATGCAACTGCATCATATGGTCCAGGGGATCTTCATGCAATTGGAGACAATGGGTCTCTAGATTCTTGGTCCATGGAACTTGAATTGTCTTCAATACAAGAGGACTTGATGGAAGAAGTAAAGAAAAAGGGTGTACCAAGAAAGACTCAGGGCATGTCTGATGTCATGAGCATTAAAGCTGAACAACAGCGAAAACCACATGGGCTAATGGCATGGAATATGTCCTTTCTTGGATGTAACAACATATGAAAAATGTGTGGAAAGATAGACAAGGCTACCACAATCATCTATGGTTTATATCTACAGTAGACGTGGCCTTTGAAAAGCTCAGAACTTAGCGAGATTATGCATGTAAAAGGAATTCCTGAAATCACAAAATTGGATTTTACATGTAACAAATATTAGTCCTAATTGCCAACTGGCTTAGAACTCTTACTATTACGACCAACTGTCTTGTGTCATCGTGCTCACATGTTCTTTCCTTTTGTTGTTTTGGAATTTCTCCCACTGGCAATATTGTACAGACCGAAAACCTAGCAAATATCTTTGGCATTGAAACCTTTACAATTTTACAGAGATAAGAGTAGTGCCTAGTTTTTCATGCGTTCTCTAGCATTGAGAGTTGTGGAGGGGTTTGCAACCATCTGAGCTCGGCTAATGAGAGCCTACCAACATTATTTTTATCTAAAATATCCATAAAGAAAGGGCAACTTGTGTCATGGGAACATTAGAAATAGGGTTTATATAAATTACTCTAACAATTTGATTGGTCCTACAGGAGAAGATTAATCAGTGTTTAATGAATGAGCCTCTCAAACTGGGAACTAATAATGTCTACAATACCATGTAGAGTAGAAAAAGACAACTATTTGCTATTGTTCTGTTCATATGGCATCAGTTGAACATCTACTTTGCTGAGTTATCCTATGAGAATTGTACGTGTAAGAAATATTTTCTTTCAAGACCACACAAGTAATATACAGGCTGTGAGTTGGGAACACTCCACAATGCAACGAGCCTTTCATTTAAGAGGTCTTAGGTTCGAGTCTACTCAAGCTTCATATTGGCTTCAGCTCATTACCAATCTAAAAAAATATATGAACTACGAGTAGATCGAGTTCTAAGAAATAAGTATTGTCATTTATAATTAATGATGTCAAGTAAGTCATGTAATCTGATACAGTCTGACATAATGCCAGGATACATTGTTTGACACAAAGAAACAATCATCACCATAGACTTGCGGAGAGCCAACATAGTCTAGATGCCCATACTCGGAGCATTAGAAAATAGTAGCAATGAAGAATGAGAAGAGAAGAATAACTACTTCAACCATAAAAGGAGTAAAGAATGAGGCTCTTAAAATACGGAATAAACACTATGCATATGGTACATAAAATGCTAGTTATGAACAGATGTATAAGACTATTAAGAAGTAAAATAGCAAAATTGTAAATGCTAAGTACTAAATAGTAAATACTTGAACATTGAACAATGAACATTGAAGTTTTGAATATTAAATTACTAATTGGGAATTAGAATACTCAAAGCTAAATAAAATTTTAAATTGTCGAATTGGCAAATGGAGATTTCTCTTATATCAAAAATATCATAAAGATGATTACAATTAGTAACATGATATCAAAACAAGTACAAATGTCAAAATGTAGTGAATGGAAGCCTCTAATCTTCCCTCGGGAGGTCGAGCCTCAAATGGTGATCAGCAGCTAATAGGCGGCGCAGCTGGGACTTAGCCTCCATCTCAGACACGCTGGGGTTGGGAGGGGAGAGAGGGACTTGTCCCTGCGTAATACTGAAGATAATCAAAATTAACTGGAAAAGAAACAAAAATGTAGAAAATATAAATGACATAAAAATTTAATTACGGAAAATTCAAAAAAGGTTATATAATGACATTATAAGCTTCTATTGACAATCAACTAAATGAAGAAATTTTCAAAATGTAGTTATTCTAACATTACAAGGATTCTAAGCTCAAACGTGATAAATACATGAAACATTCAAATACACAAATGTAACTACTATTCTGCCAAAAGCACAAGAACCAATAGTTATTATTGGAACATGGATCACACATCAATCTAGAAAATGTATCGAGAACCTCAAGTTCACTACAAATTAGTCAAATTCATATAAGATACATAATATTTTAGTTTTCATTCATCTCTATCAAAACCAGTTCCAAGATCATCAAATCAAAATTGTATACATCTTGAACCATTAATTGCTTCATGAATAATTTCCATCACTTCTCTCTAATGCTGCAAGACAAAAACAAAATGTATTTACATATGTGCATGGAAAAACTATCTGAGTTTGAACAGCATGTGGATGCTGATATTCACACAGACATGGCAAACGTGACGAAATTTATGACAAAATGTATAATTTGACTTCTTAAAACATGTTGTCGGAAAGTTTTAGTAGTCTAATGTATCAATCAATCATTTAAATAATCCTGCATTCATTTATATTCATATAATGCTTCGATAATCTACAAGTTTCCTGATGTCTCCGGAGGACATAATCTGAGACAGAAACGCGTGCGGCTTTCAGTCAAAGTATTTTTTTTTTTTAAAAGGTGTTCAACCTTGTGTGATTTTGATTTGACTTAAATATATAAGAAAAAACGATTTCCAGCGTTTAAAATTGCTACCAGTCAATGTTCAATGAAATAATTGGTTGGAATTGAAGCTCCCTCCACATGGTTAAAACTGTTCTGTATAAATATAAGTTGGCATGGCTGGAAAGGCTGCCCACAATCGATTTCTCTACTTCAGAATCCATGGAGGAGAGCACATTGCAGCAAGATTTGGATTACTGGAAGGGCATATTGTTCAATAATCCAGTCCATTTAGATGAAACAATGTTGGATTTGGATTCAAGTCTGAGTGAATTGCCTGCTTGGAGAGACCCATTTGTTGAAGATGGTGGATCATTAGTATCAGAATTGCTCAATTGTGATCCAGAATTGCTCAAGTATGATCAGAGATTCTCTGATTTCAATTCAAATGCAGCTGCATCATATGGGCCAGAGGTTCTTGCAGTTGAAGACAATGGGTCTTTAGATTCTTGTTCCATGGAACTTGAATTGTCTTCAATACAAGAGGATTTAATGGAGGGAATAAAGCCAGAGCAAGTACCCAGAAAGACTCGGGGGATTTCTGATTGTGAAAAGGATGCCATGAGTATTGAAGCTGAACAAGTTTCCAGTGTAGAAAACAACAGCAAAAACGATGTGGGTTGTGTGGAGGCTGAACATCGTGATCTAGTGCCTACCACAGGAAGCTTGTGCCAATTGAGTCAGGCCCCCAATGCCTGGGTGACTAAACCTCGTGACGTAGTGCCTACCTCAGGAAGCTCTTGTCAATCAAGTGAAGCGCCTAACCCCTCTGAAAGTCAGGCTTCTGAAAGCTTGATTTCAGACTGTTCAGACTTCAGGGGAGTCCTAACCATTCATGTTCTAACAGCATGCTGTGAGGCCATATCAGTTGGGTCTCATGATTTTGTTGAGGTTTTGCTTTGCAGGTTGCAAGAAATGGTGTCTCCAACAGGATCCACCATAGAGGGTTGCTTTCTATTTGTGTCAGGCATTGCAGCAGCTTCATGGTGGTGAGCCCATGGAAGTGAAGATGGCCAAACTAAGGGACATGGGGGCTTTAAGTTTACTTAACCAAGTCTACCCATTTATCAGAACACCTCATTTCACTGCTAACCAGAGCATTCTGGAAGCAATCAAGGGCCCAAGAACAAAACTGCATATTATAGACTTTGACATAATGGAAGGGATGCAGTGGCCACCATTGATGGAAGCCTTGCAAAGTGAAGGTCACAAAATTGAGCACCTCAAAATCACAGCCCTCAAATGGGATTGTGATGATGAAAATGATGAAAGTGATGATGATGATAATGATTCAGTGCCCTTGTGTGCACACACGGGCAGAAGGTTGTCTGAATATGCAGAGTCCCTGGGGATTCCATTTTCATTTGAGGAAACAACCTTGGAAAAGATGAAGACCAACAACAAGGATGAAATTGTAGCACTGAATTGCATGTGGGAATTGCCACATATGTCTGAGAGAAGCAGAAAAAGCTTAATGGGTTTCATTCATGGCGGACGCCAGCTCAATCCAGATATCTTGACCCTTGAAACAGGACCTCCCGATGAGCCCCATGAAAAGCTTAACTTGTTGCAGAGTTTTGGCGAATGTCTGAGAAATCTCTGTTCAGTTTTCGACTGTTCAGAAGCAGGATTGCCAGAGCAATTTGGGCTTGCAAGAACAAAGATCGAAAATTTGTTCTTGGCTCCAATGGTTTGCAGACCCTTCAATTATTTTTCCTCTGAAAATGGCGAATTGGGTCCTCAGGTAATGGATATCCCACTCAAATGCGGCTTCACTCCAGGTGAAATAAGCAAGAAAAACGCCATTTTTGCAGAGCAGATGCTCCCAATTCATTACAAAGTCGAATTTGAAGGTGCTCACCAGATTCTTCTCCAATGGCATTCCACTGATCTATCTCGCGTCTCTGTTTGGAAACCCATTAACGACAATTTTCAGGCTGGTCATTTGTTGCCATGATAATCTTTATGGATTATATTTTAAAGTTTTGATGATGTACAAAAGAAAAAAAATTTACCTAGGTCCAAGTGGATACAATTTTGTTCTTTTTAAAAAGTTAGACTTATCAATTCAAATAAAAAATTCATTTTTTATTAGACTTGTATAATATGTTCAATTTTATTTTTTGATCGATAAGGGGCCGAAGTCGAAGGATTATATTAATTTAAAGAAACAATACATAGTTTATATAATAAAAGCAGAAAAAATTTGCAGCTTTAAACACGAACAAGTCCAAAAAACTGAGCAACACTGCTAAGAGCCATCAAGAAAAACTAGACACAAGACTAAACGAGTCTGCAAAACCAAACTGAAAAAATAGAAAAAGAAACAAACTTTGGAAGCTTGGCAACAGACACTAATCCAAAGCAGAAGTAGAGTCATTCTTCGAACTGCTTCTCGAGCCAGAAGAGTCTTCCTCAACATGCTCATCAGATTGTGTCCCAGTGGAATTCTCTTGTTCCGCATTTTCTTCATTTGTATCACCTTGACCTTCCTCACCAATCCCATCCTCGCCATCATCACCTCCTACTTCATCATCAGCCAAGTCCTCGACCTCATCTTCCTCATCCTCAGCCTCTTCAATTTCTTCTTCCTTAGCATCCGATGAGTCCTTGCTCCCGAACCCATCCCATTTTTTATCATACATGTACTGGAACACCCAGTCCGGGTCCTCATCCAAGCCGTCTCCATAGTGCTCTTCCAATCCTTCTTCGATGCTTAGAAATCTAGTAAAGAATCTAATTTCTTTCTTCATCATAGATAACCTGATAGGTTGAGTCTCCCATTCCCAACCCCATAGAATGAAGAACCTTCTAGGAGGGCCACCATAGAAGTTGTGCCTAATGTTGGAGCCAAAGCCAGGGAAAGGTGAGCCACTAGACATAACAATTGCCAGGTCCCAAGGAAAGGAAGTAGTTAAATCCTAGTCAACATCCACAATGGCACCATGGAGTCCAAGAAGATAATTATCCACGAAGAGGCGATTGTAGAGCTCCTCCGCCAGATTTTTATGAACCCCTGCCACTAGAATACTGGCCAAAAATCCAACACAGATATCTGTATTCACTCTATACCTGTGATTTGTGAACAAGAAATTGGTACCCAAGACATTCCTGACCGCATGAAAAACTAGGCGGTGATGAAATTTGCAAACCTCCTGCAATTTGGAAGTGTTGATAGGATGATCAAAAGCAATTTTTTCCACATCTGCACACAACTTGATCAGAGAATCCATATTAGCGAAAGTTGTGAGGAACTCACAGCATAAGGGAAAGAATTTTAATTCCAAACAAAAGGAAAAGGAAGCTCAACATCCCATGAATGTTATGAACACTCATCAATGAAAAGGCTGCCAACAATCTTGTACAATCATCAAGTTGAATAACAACTCGCCATCACTACTAAATCTAGTCTCATCACCAAACTGGCTAGAAAAGAGACAGATATAGGACATCCAAAATTATAGCTAACTAAAATAGAAACCTGCCAAAAAAGGCTGAGAGGATAGGATCGAGAGTTTGAAATGGAGAGATCTCCCAAAAAGAGGCAGACTCTAAAAGATTTGACCACACAAGCTAATCATTTCTAAAACAATACATCCATCTCATCACCATCACTTGCAAATAGTAAAATACCATACAACTCCAACCCCATGAAGAAGCTATAAAGAGCTCTCTCGTAAACTCCCAAAAAGAAGAAATATCTGACCAAATCTAAAATGGAATCAAATCCAACATATCCCCCCAAAGTACTATTGTCGAGATGAAAAGGCTACTATCAAATCACAATTTGAAAAAAGAGAAAGGATTTAATTAAAAGAAAGCAATTACCGAAGAAGACACTGAGTCATGATGAAGAAGACACCAGCCCCAGAACTGACCAAATGACTTGATTTGACCTTAACCATCTGCATCCATTACTGTCGGCAGAGAAGTATTTGAAGTACTACTGAAAAATTGAAAATTTATGTAATGGGGACTTGGGCCACTTCCTCCTCTCAGATTATCTTCACATATTCTCCACAAGAAGCTTTATTAGCCAACTCATCTGCCGAGAGATTACCTTCATGAAATATGTGATTGACCGTTGTGGATTCAAATTTCTTTATCAAATTAAAAATAACATCCAAAGTAGCTTGGAGATGCCAATTGAGTATAGAACATATTCTTATAGCATTTAGGGTGATCATTGAATCCCCTTCAATCTCCAGTTTGTCCAAGCCCAATTCATGTGCAATAAATAGAACAAAAAGCAGAGGTTTGAACTCTGTCATATTGTTAATGCCTATCTCCAGAGGTCTTGCCAATTTTTCTATTACCTTGCCATCAGAAGAGTGAATAATGCAACCAGCACCAGATGGACCTAGATTACCTTTAGAGACCCCATCAAAATTTAATTTGAACCAACCCGGAGATGGAGTCAACCAAACACAAGTAGCTCTAAGAATTGCATTTTCTTTCAAGCCTCTTCCTAACATAATTGGGGTTTTAAGGTTGAACCAACTCTTTAGCATCTTATCATCCCAACTGGTATAAAACTTATGTTGAGCATATTGAGCTTGGATGCGAGCATTCATTACTTCTACTATGGCAGCTTCCATTTTATTGAGAACAGAAGTTATATTCATAGAGATTCCTTGAAAAAGTCTTATGTTTCTTTCCTTCCATAATTCCCAAATCAAGATATATGGAGAAATAATCCATAAATTTCCACATAGACTTTCTCCAAAAGGCATGGGCCAAGAAGTAAAAAGAGATAGGATATCATTTGGAAGAGCAGAGGACCATCCTAATTTTGCACATAACCAATTCCAACACTCAATGGAAAAAGGACATGTTAACAGTAGATGATTTGTATCTTCTTCACTATTGTAGCATAAAGAGCGCCTTGAAGGACCACAGTAGACCTTCTTCAAAAACCAATCAGCTATTAGAATTCTACCCTAAATTGCAGCCCAAGAAAATAGCCATGCTTTAGGAAGACAAACTTTATTCTAGCATAAATGTGTAGGAAGTTCAGATTGTTTGTGAGCAGAAACACCTGCTAGTATCCTATAGTCATCCTTCACATTATAAATCCCTGATTTTGCACCATTCCATATTATTTCATCCTGACCCTGTTTGATTAGAAAGAATCTATTTTTAAGAAGCTTTTTTAATTGTTCTAGTTCCAACAAATCTAAACTAAAAGCTGAAAAATATCTACACTGCCGAGAACCATCTGCCAAATGCAACAAAGCAAAAATTATGTAATCTCTAACCAAAGGACCCCATAAATCATAACACACTTGGCTAATACTATTTGGACCCATCAAGTGATTAATACTAGGGAGACCACCCCAACCGTCATCCCAAAACTGAGCTTTGCTTCCATCCTTAACGTTCCAAGTAATATTATTGTCCACAATATCTCTTGGCTTAGCAATGAAGTTCCAAATTCTGGACCCTCTAGGGAGCTCCTTAATTTGTACTACCTCTGGTTCATTATTATTAAGAAATTATTTACCCCTAATGATTCTGACCCATTTAAGATTCTAATCCTTGATAATTTTTCAGTAAAGTTTCTCCCCAAGGGCTTGATTTTGCCAAAGTTGGTTTTTTATTCTTGTACCCCCTGTCTCCACTGGTCTGTAAATATTATCCCAGGAGATAAGAGAAAAAAAAAAATTTAGTGTTTGTACCTTTCCAAAAGAATTTTCTAAGTTTCTTAACAATGTCCATATAGCATCCCATGGGTAAAGCAATACAAGACATTAAATAGATAGGGATTGTAGCTAGCATAGCTTTGATCATCACAACTTTGCCTACCCAAGATAACCATTTTGATTTCCAAGAATCCATTCTTCTGTCCAATCTTTCACCAATAGGTTTCCAAACCGAAGATGTTCTCAGAGATTTGTCAATTGGAATGCCCATATAAGAACATGGGTGAGAACCAATCTTAAATGCCAATACTTTTTCTATCTTCTGCTGAATTTTCTTTTTTTGTGTGAAAGAAGAAGATTAAGGATTTATCTTTATTAGCCACCTGTCCTGAAGCCATTGCATAATTGTCAAGAACTTTTTTAATCTAAATGGTCTCCCTAATGATGCCTTTCCCAAAGAGGAGGATGTCATCAACAAATTGTTGATGGGTTATTGCCCTAGCTAACAAAAGAGGTAATTTATACACCTTTAATTATATCTTGATTCTGAAGACTGATTAATCTGGGACCCAAAGCTTCTGCCATGATAATGAATAAAAAAGGGGATAAAGGGTCTCCTTGTCTAATTCAAATGGAACCTTCAAAAAAACCTTGGGGAGATCCATTGACAAGAATGGAGAATTTCGGTGTAGAAATACAGTAGAAGACAAGATTAATCCAAGCTTTGTGAAACCAAAGTTCTCCATGCATTTTGCTAAAAACCTCCAATTTACCTTATCATATGCCTTCTTAATGTCCAATTTGACGATCATGCTTGGTTGTTTATTACATTGAATGGAATGAATAGCTTCCTAAGCTATGATGATACCATCCAAGATAGATCTTCCTGATACAAAACATGTTTGTTCCTCCCCAATAATCTTACCCAAAACTAATTTTAATATGTTAGCTAAAGTTTTGGAGAAGAATTTATAAATGGTATTACACAAAGCTATCGGTTTGAATTCATCCATGCAATTAGCTTGTTCCTTCTTGGGGATTAAAGCAATAAAAGTGTTGTTAATTTCGGATAAGAATCTACCTGAGGATTGGGTTGTCTCCAGTGCTTATGTAATATCTTTCTCCAAAATGCTCCAACAATGCAAGAAGAAGCTAGGAGGAAATCCATGGAGTCCTCGAGCTTTATCTGGAGCCACGTGTGAAAGATTTTGCAGGATTTCACTTTTAGTAAATTTTCTTGATAACATTAGATTCTCTTCATCAGTTATAATCTTAGGAATGTCAACTAACAAGTCAGCCTGAGCCTTTAGGGGAGAACTCTCTAAATGATTCAACAAATTTGAATAAAATCTAACTATTTCCTTCTGAATCTCTTTCTGATCCTGAAGAGGGACTCCCACAGAAGTGAATATTTGGTGAATCTTGTTGGCACTTCTATGTTATTTAGTGCTATAATGGAAGAACTTGGTATTTTTATCTCCTGCTGCCAGCCAAGTTTCTCTTGATTTTTATTTCCACAAGAGTTCTTCTTTGGATAAATTATCCTCTAGATCCGTAAGCAAAACTTTTTCTGAGTCAAAAAGATCCTTGTTCATCCTAGACTGCATGATGATTTCATTCAAGTCCTTAAGCTTTTGTTCAATCTCTAATTTTGAGGAGAAAATGTTCTTGAAATGGGTTCTATTCCAATTAAGTAGATTACATGTTTGATGAATTTGAGTTTAGACACAAAACAAAACAATTTAGAGCCCTTAACTCTGCAATCTGACCACCAGTCTGAGACCAAGTTAACAAAAATTTCCTCCTTGAGCCATATATTCTCAAATTTAAAAGGGTAGAGGGGAGGCTTGTCTTCCCCCAAAATATCCAACTGAATGGGATAAAGATTAGAACCTGAAGTTGGAGATATAGATGCTTTAAAATCAAATGGAAAGATTGTAAGATCCCCTCTGAAAAAAAAACCTATCCATTTTTTTTTGCAATGTTGTTGAGCCCTAATCTTCTATTTGACCAAGTGTAAGACCTATTCTCAAGCTTAATTTCCAATAAGTTCTCTGTTTGTAACCAATCCTTGAAGTCGGTTTGGGACTAGGATACTCGGATAGAGCCTCCCAATTTGTCTGAAGAGTGAATAATGGCATTGAAATCACCCCCCAAAATAAAATTACCATCCGGCCATTCTGAAAACCATCTGCTAAGCTCCTCCCAAACTTCCAGTTTCTTTCTTCTAATGATTGGACCATATACATTCACAATGTAGAAGTTTAGATTGGAACCTAGGCTTCTGATTTTTCCCCCTATCCAATTGGAGCTTCTCTCTAAATTCGAGTAAGATGAATGTCTTGGATTCCAGATAATAGCCATTCCTCCCGAAGAACCTATTGCCTTGATCCCTTCCACACTCCAATATCCAAGTGACTTGGTGAAATTAGATAATTGTTCCCAACTCATGTTTCTGTTTCCTATAAAAGAACAACCTCAACTTTGGAAGATAGAATGCAGCGTTTAACCACTCGTTGTTTGTTAGGGGCATTGAAACCCCTAACATTCCATGATAAGATTTTCCTTGTGACTTAGGAAGGAACTTCCCCTTCCCTACTTGTAAGTAAGCTGTGATTTTGGTTTGTTCATAATCCTCCCCATCTTCAGCTCTTAGATTTGCAAGAGATTTTTTGCCTTTACCTTTTCTTTTGACCCCCCCACAATCTAGAAGGGAACTCTTTGACACATATTTTTGGAAGCCTAAGTTATTTAAGTGCTTATTAGATGAAAGAATTGGGGGAACTTCTATATGTTTGCTTTCCATAGAATTCTCCAAAGGTTGCTCCTCTATTTTATCATTATGATAGACAATGCCTTCGATGTCTTAACATGTTCACTTGGGTGAGTAAAATCTGAAATAATAATTTTGCATGCGTGTGTTCATATATAAAAATAAAAATAAAAATAGTTGTTAGAATTTAGTTATCAATGTGCATAGAATATAAAATGCAATAGATTTCTAACTAGCAGTGGCATGCTTTTTTGCATGCAACGGTGAGCCGATAGAAAATTAGATTTTCAAAAATGAAAATGACTATTTAATAATATAGAGAATGAAATCTTTAAAAATATTGATGATCATTTAAATATTTGTTTTCAAGATACAATTGAAAAGAGAAATAAACTTAAAAAATTAATTACCTTCAAATTAATAAAAACAATTAGAACTTTTATAAATCCTAATTTTTTTTAAACATGCTCAAAATGATTATAGAAATAATAGAAAAAGAAAACATCCAAAACTGTTGAAGAATAATAAATATGAATGGAAAATAATGAAAAAACAAGAAGGCCTCACTTTTTTTTTCCAACTAAAAAATTAATATATTGTATATTTAATTACTCAATTTATATAATAAAGACTATTTTTTAATATGTATTTCTATTGTTTTAATTCTATTTAAATCCTACAAGTATCTCTTCTAAATAATTATTTTAAGTACTATACATAACCAATCTTTTTAATTTTGAAACAAATATTTGTACTATAAATCTTGAAAAACTAAGCTTCCTCTTTTATTATATTTTTTCTCTAAAAGAACTTTAAGATAGGTTTGTATCATAGATTTTTACAATAAGTTTTTAAAAAATCAATTTTAAAAATGTAAATTATTTATTAAATAGTTTATTTTATTTAAATATTTCATCTCAAATTAGTTACTAAAAAATATACTTTCTAATTTCGTAACAAACATTTCTCTTACAAATCTTTTAAAAAAATGAAGCTTCTATTTTTATTAAATTTCTTCCTAAAAAATATTATTTATCTTATTTATTTATCTTAATACTTATTAAATTATCAACTTTAGGGTATGTGCAGGATCATGAGGGGCCAAACTATGCCCTTAAGTGGCAATGAAAAATCAGAAAATCAAGATTAGTCAACTTGACGTGAAAAAATGAACTAATTATCTACCTAATAACAAAAAGTTGTAAGAACATAATTTGTAGGAAATTGAATGTAGTTTCTAAACTACTAAGCCTTTTTTGAAAAAAAAATTAATATGATTGGTAAAAAGTATAGATTGCAATGCAGCACTACAAACATTTTAGCAAAAAAATAAGAATTATGTGTATGTCTGACCACCCTAATCAAAAGAAAATCATAATATTTTTTTATAATATTCTATATATAAGTAGCTGACTCATGCCCGGATGTGACGCATATTTTTTAGTATTTTTATTCCAAACCAATAATTAATTATGATTTTTTTGCTACAGCGCTTTCAGAATTTAAAAACTCTCGTGTCTGACCACCTTTACTCATTGAAAACTTATCATAATTCAAATTTTTTTAAATTTTTTCTTATACTAGACGAAGCATAGAATGTGACGCATCTTTCGGATTTCAAAAATGTTATACGGTTTGAAAGTTATAGCTATTTTTCCATCAGTATGTCAATCAGGACTTTAGACGTAAGTGAACTAGAAAATAACTAATAAATACTTAACGAATTCAAAATCTGACAGCACTTATATCGATGGAAAGCTGACAATCATCCAAAGAAATCCTTTTCATTTTATCGAAATCGGGTGGAAAAAAAGTCGTCAACCTAATGGTCGAAGTGTCGATATAAGAAAAATAGAGAAAAAACACATTTTTTGCACACCTTCAGCGTTGACCATGGCGCTTTGGTTTCCAAAGCTATTACCAAGCCTAATTGGGTACCTGAAAAAATCGGGTACCCGATTTTGTTTGAATTTGACTTTTGAAAAGTTTCCCCCTCCCACTCTTTTTTTATTTCCCTTTAATTTTGATGTTTTTTTCTTTCACCCTGACAATCAATAATTTATATATTTTATATTTATGTTCTATATTTTATATTATATATATTATTTATTTATATTATATATTCGATAATATCAATTTAAATGACCTAAGTATATAGTATGTTCAGATTTATATTAAATGCAATATTTTTATATTATAATATAAATGTTACATAATATATATATATATATATATTATATATTGTTGCACATATATAATATAATGTCTAATATATATAATATATAAAATGAATAGGACAATAATATATTGTATATTTGATAATATATATTAAATGTAATATCTAATATATCTTATAATATATATTATATATTTAGTCTATTAAATATTGTATTTTTTCAAATATTTTATATATTATTTTAATATTTAATTTAAGTTATAACAGATCCTCTCATGAGACAACAGGTCGAATCGGGGTCGCTAGACATCTTAAGGGGTAATTAGGGTTTGTGAGGCAACTTCGGATGTACAGTGACCATTTGGAAGGCAATAGGACATGTCCAAGGACCAATGTACCAAATTTTAATGACTTTTTCCTAGTCAAACTCGAAAAGGGTCCATGGGGTGTTCTCAGGAGACCACATGTCCAATCAATGTCGCTAGGCGTCTTAAGGGGTCATCAGGGCTCGTGAGATAACCTTTGATGCACGGTGACCATTTGGAACACATTAGGACATGTCAAAGGACCTAACTCCACAATTTAGATGAATTTTGATTAGTCAAACTCGAAAAGGGTCCATGGGGTGCTCTTAGGAGACCATTGTGCGATTTATGGTCGATAGGTGACTTAAGGGGTCATCGGGGTTCCAAATGAAACTTTCGATGAATGGTGATCCTTTGGAATGCATTAGGACATATCAAATGACCTACGTACCAAATTTAGATAACTTTTTCCTAGTAGAACTCGAAAGGGGTCCATGGGGTGCTCTCGGGAGACCACATGTTGAATCGGGGTCAGTAGGCCTATTAAGAGGTCATTAGGGTTCCAAATGAAACTTTGATGGAACGGTGACCATTTGGACTGCATTAGGATATGTCATAGGACCTATGTACCAAATTTGGATGACTTTTGCCTAGTAAAACTCGAAAGGGGTCCATGGTGTGCTCTTAGGAGACCACATGTCGAAATGGGGTCGGTAGGCCTGTTAAGGGGTCATTAGGGTTCCAAATAAAACTTTGATGGAATGGCGACCCTTTGGAATGAGTTAGGACATGTCATAGGACCTACATACCAAATTTGGATGACTTTTTCCTAGTAGAACTCGAAAGGGGTCCATGGGGTGCTCTTAGGAGACCACATGTTGAAACAGGGTCGGTAGGCCTGTTAAGGGGTCATTAGGGTTACAAATGCAACTTGGATGGAATGGTGACACTTTGGAACACATTAGGACATGTTAGAGGACCTATGTACCAAATTTGTATGACTTTTTCCTAGTAGAACTCAAAAAGGGTCCATGGGGCTCTCTAAGGAGACCACATGTCGAATCAGGGTCAGTAAGCCTGTTAAGGGGTCATTAGGGTTCCAAATGTGACTTTGATGGAACGGTGACCATTTGGAATGCATTAGGACATGTCAGAGGACCTACGTACCAAATTTGGACAACTTTTTTTGAGTAGAACTCAAAAGGGGTCCATGGGGTGGTCTCGAGAGACCACATGTCGAATCATGGTGTGTAGGCCTGTTAAGGGGTCATTAGGGTTCTAAATGCAACTTCTATGGAATGGTAACCCTTTCAAATTCATTAAGACATGTCAGATGACCTATGTACCAAATTTGGATGACTTTTTCTTAGGAAAACGCAAAAGGGGTCCATGGGGAGCTCTCGGGAGACCACATGTTGAAATGGGGTCAGTAGGCATGTTAAGGGGTCATTAGGGTTCAAAATGCAAATTTTATGGAACCATGACCCTTTGGAATGCATTAGGACTCCCTAGGGGTCAAAAGGGGTCAGGGGGACTCCCTAGGGGTCCTAACGTGTACTAGGACCCCTAGGGAGTCCCCATGACCCCTTTTGACACATTGAAATGCTCAAGTGTGGCTTAAGGGGTCCTTTTGACTCCCTAGGGTTCCTAACGCGTGATAAGGCATACTAGGACCCCTAGGGAGTCATCGTGACCCCTTTTGACACATTGGAATGCTCAAGTGTGTCTTAAGGGGTCCTACAACCCCTTAAGACACACTTGAGGGTTCCAATGTGTCAAAAGGGGTCACGATGAATCCCTAGGGGTCCTAGTACGCTTTATCACGCGTTAGGACCCCTAGGGAGTCCCCGTGACCCCTTTTGACACATTAGAATGCTCAAGTGTGTCTTAAGGGGTCCTACGACCCCTTATGACACACTAGAGAATTCCAATGTGTCAAAAGGGGTCACGATGATTCCCTAGGGGTCCTAGTATGCTTTATCACGCGATAGGACACCTAGGGAGTCCCCGTGACCCCTTTTGACACATTGGAATGCTCTAGTGTATCTTAAGGGGTTTTAGGACCCCTTAAGACACACTTGAGCATACCAATGTGTCAAAAGAGGTAACGGGGACTCCCTAAGTGTCCTAGTAAGCGTTAGGACCCTTAGGGAGTCCCCCTGACCCCTTTTGACACATTAGAACGCTCAAGTGTGCCTTAAGGGGTCGTAGGACCCCTTAAGACACACTTGAGCTTTCCAATGTGTCAAAATGGGTCATGGGGACTCCTTAGGGGTCCTAGTATGCTTTATCATGAGTTAGGACACCTAGGGAGGCCCCCTGACCCCTTTTGACACATTGGAATGCTCAAGTGTGCCTTAAGGGGTCCTATGACCCCTTAAGGCACACTTGAGTGTTCCAATGTGTCAAAAGGGGTCAGGGGGACTCCCTAGGGGTCCTAACGTGTACTAGGACCACTAGGGAGTCCCTGTGACCCCTTTTGACACATTGGAACGCTCGTGTCTTAAGGGGTCCTTTTGACTCCCTAGGGTTCCTAACGCATGATAAGGCATACTAGGACCCCTAGGGAGTCATCGTGACCCCTTTTGACACATTGCAACGCTCTAGTGTGTCTTAAGGGGTCGTAGGACCCCTTAAGACACACTAGAGTATTCCAATGTGTCAAAAGGGGTCACGGGGACTCCCTAGGTGTCCTAGTACGCGTTAGGATCCTTAGGGAGTCCCCCTGACCCCTTTTGACACATTGGAATGCTCAAGTGTGCCTTAAGGGGTCGTAGGACCCCTTAAGGCACACTTGAGCATTCCAATGTGTCAAAAGGGGTCACGGGGACTCCCTAGGTGTCCTAACGTGTGATAAAGTGTACTAGGACCCCTAAGGAGTCCCTGTGACCCCTTTTGACACATTGGAATGCTCAAGTGTGCCTTAAGGGGTCCTACGACCCCTTAAGGCACACTTGAGCATTCCAATGTGTCAAAAGGGGTCACAGGGACTCCCTAGGGGTCCTAACACTTGATAACGTGTACTAGGACCCCTACGGAGTCCCCTTACCCCTTTTGACACATTTGAATGCTGAAGTGTGTCTTAAGGGGTCCTAAGACCCCTTAAGACACACTTGAGCATTCAAATGTGTCAAAAGGGGTCATGGGGACTTCTTAAAGGTCCTAATGCATGAGAAGGCATCCTAGGACCCCTTAGGGGTTTTAGTATGCCTTATCTTGCGTTAGGACCCCTAGAGAGTCCCCATGACCCCTTTTGAATCATTTGAAGTCTCAAGTGTGTCTTAAGGGGTCTCAAAGACCCCTTAAGACACACTTGAGCGTTCAAATGTGTCAAAAGGGGTCATGGGGACTCCTTAGGGGTCCTAGTACGCGTTATTATGTGTTAGGACCCTTAGGAAGTCCCAGTGACCCCTTTTGACACATTGGAATGCTCAGGTGTGTCTTAAGGGGTCATAAGACCCCTTGAGACACATTTGAGTATTGAAATGTGTCAAAAAGGGTCATGGGGACTCCCTAGGGGTTCTAGTATGTGTTATCAAGTGTTAGGACCCCTAGGGAGTCCCCATGACCCCTTTTGACACATTTGAATGCTCAAATGGGTCTTAAGGGGTCTTAAGACACACTTGAGCCTTCAAATGTTTCAAAAGGGATTCCCCATGACCCCAATACGACATGAGGTATCCCAAGAGCACCCCATGGACCCCTTTCACATTCTACTAGGAAAAAGTCATCCAAATTTGGTACGTAGGTGCTCTAATATGTTCTAATGTGTTAGAAAGGGTCACCGTTCCATTGAAGTTTCATTTAAAACCCTAATGACCCCTCAACAGGCCTACGGACCCTGTTTCTACATGTGGTCTCCCGAGAGTAGCCCATGGACCCCTTTCATGTTCTACTAGCCAAAAGTCATCCAAATTTGGTATGTAGGTCCTCTAACATGATCTAATGCATTCCAAAGAGTCACCATTCCATCGAACTTGCATTTTGAACCCTATTGACCCCTTAATAGGCCTACTGACCCCGAGTCAACATGAGATCTCTCGAGAGCTCCCCATGGACCCCTTTTGAGTTCTACTAGGAAAAAGTCATCCAAATTTGGTATGTAGGTCTTCTAACATGTCCTAATGAATTCCAAAGGGTCACCGTTCCATCAAAGTTGCATATGGAACCCTAATAACCCCTTAACAGGCCTACCAACCCGGATTTGACATGTGGTCTCCCGAGAGCACCCCATGGACCCCTTTAGAGTTCTACTAGGAAAAAATCATCTGAATCATGAAATTAGGTCCTTTGACATTTCCTAATGTGTTTCAAAGGGTCACTGTTCTATCAAAGTTTCATTTCGAATGCTATTGACCCCTGAATAGTCCTACCAGCCCCATTTTGACATGTAGTCTCCCGAGAGCACCCCATTAACCCCTTTTGAGTTATACTAGGAAAAAGTCATCCAAAATGGGTAAATAGGTCCTATCACATGTCCTAATGTGTTACAAAGGGTCACTATTCTATCAAAGTTGCATTTCAAACCTTATTGACCCCTTAATAGGCCTAACGACCTTGTTTCGACATGTGATCTCCTGAGAGCACCCCATGGACCCCTTACGAGTTCTACTAGGAAAAAGTCATCCAAATTTGCTACATAGGTCCTATGACATGTCTTAATGTGTTCCAATTTCATTTGGAACCCTAATGACACCTTAACAGGCCTATTGACCCCGATTCTACATGTGGTCTCCTAAGAGCACTCGATGGACCCCTTTCAAGTTCTACTAGGCAAACATCATCCAAATTTGGTATGCAGTTCCTTTGACATGTCCTAATGCATTAAAAAGGGTCATTTTTCCATCAAAGTTTCATTTGGAACCCTAATGACCCCTTAACAGGCCTATCGACCCTGATTCGACATGAGGTCTCTCGAGAGCACCCCATGGACCCCTTTCAAGTTATACTAGGAAAAATTAGTCCAAATTTGGTACATAGGTCCTATGACATGTCCTAATGTGTTCCAGATGGTCACCATTCCATCAAAGTTTCATTTGGAACCCTAATGAACCTTTAATAGGCCTACTGACCCCGTTTCGACATGTGGTCTCCCGAGAGCACCCCATGGACCCCTTTTGAGTTATACTTGGAACAAGCCATCCAAATTTGGTACGTAGGTCCTCTAACATGTCCTAATGCATTCCAAAGGGTCACCATTCCATCAAAGTTTCATTTCAAACCCTAATGACCCCTTAACAGGCCTACCGACCCCGATTCGACATGAGGTCTTCCGAGAGCACCCCATGGAGCCCTTTCAAGTTCTACTAGGGAAAAGTCATCCAAATTTTGTACATAGGTCGTATGATATGTCCTAATGTGTTCCAAAGGCTCTTCGTTCCATTGAAGTTTCATTTGGATCCATAATGACCCCATAACAGGCCTACCGACCTCGATTCGACATGAGGTCTCTTGAGAGCACCCTATGGACCCCTTTCGAGTTCTACTAGGAAAAAGTCATCCAAATTTGGTATGTAGGTCCTATGACATGTCCTAATATGTTCCAAAGGGTCAATGTTCCATCAAATTTGCATTTCAAACCCTAATGACCCCTTAACAGGCCAATCCACCCTGATTCGACATGTTATTTCCCGAGAGCACCCCATGGACCCCTTTCAAGTTCTACTAGGCAAAAGCCATCCAAATTTGGTATGTAGTTCTTATGACATGTTCTAATTCATTCCAAAGGGTCACTGTTCCATCAAAGTTTCATTTGTAATCCTAATGACCCCTTAACAGGCCTACCAACCTCGATTCGACATGAGGTCTCCCGAGAGCAACCCATGGACCCCTTTCAAGTTATTCTGGGAAAAAGTCATCTGAATAATGGAATTAGGTCCTCTTACATGTCCTAATGCATTCCAAAGGGTCACCATTCCATCGAAGTTTCATTTCAAACCCTAATGCCCCCTTAACAGGCCTACCGACCCCGATTCGACATGAGGTCTCCCGAGAGCACCCCATGGACCCCTTTCGAGTTCTACTAGGAAAAAGTCATCCAAATTTGGTATGTAGGTCCTATGACATGTCCTAATGCATTCCAAAGGGTCACCATTCTATCAAAGTTTTATTTGGAACCCTAATGACCCTTTAACAGGCCTACCGACCTCATTTCGACACGTGGTCTCCTGAGAGCACACCATGGACCCCTTTCAAGTTTTACTAGGCAAAATTCATCCAAATTTGGTACATAGGTCCTATTACATATCCTAATGCATTTTGAAAGGGTCACCGTTCCATCGAAGTTTCATTTGGAACCCCAATGACCTCTTAACAGGCCTACCGACCCCGATTCGACATGTGGTCTCTTGAGAGCACCCCATGGACCCCTTTCGAGTTCTACTAGGCAAAAGTTATCCAAATTTGGTACGTAGGTCATCTAATATGTCCTAATTCATTCCAAAGGATCACCATTCATAGAAAGTTTCATTTGGAACCTCGATGACCCCTTAAGTCACCTATCGACCCCAAATCGCACAATGGTCTCCCAAGAGCACCCCATGGACCCTTTTCGAGTTTGACTAATCAAAATTCATCTAAATTGTGGAGTTAGGTCCTTTGACATGTCCTAATGCGTTCCAAATGGTCACCGTGCATCAAAGGTTGTCTCACGAGCCCTGATGACCCCTTAAGACGCCTAGCGACACTAATTGGAAATGTGGTCTCCTAAGAGCACCCCATGGACCCTTTTCGAGTTTGACTAGGAAAAAGTCATTAAAATTTGGTACATTGGTCCTTGGACATGCCCTATTGCCTTCCAAATGGTCACTGTACATCCGGAGTTGCCTCACAAACCCTAATTACCCCTTAAGACGTCTAGCGACCCCGATTTGACCTGTTGTCTCATGAGAGGATCTGTTATAACTTAAATTAAATATTAAAATAATATATAAAATATTTGAAAAAATACAATATTTAATAGACTAAATATATAATATATATTATAAGATATATTAGATATTACATTTAATATATATTATCAAATATATAATATATTAATGTCCTATTCATTTTATATATTATATATATTAGACATTATATTATATTATATTATATACACAACAATATTTAATATATAATTTATAATATATATATATATATATATATATATATATATATATATATATATATATATATATATATATATATATATATATATATATATATATATTATGTAACATTTATATTATAATATAAAAATATTGCATTTAATATAAATCTGAACAGACTATATACTTAGGTCATTTAAATTGATATTATCGAATATATAATATAAATAAATAATATATATAATATATATACTATATAATATAAAATATAAAACATAAAATATAAAATATATAAATTATTCATTGTCAGGGTGAAAGAAAAAAACATCAAAATTAAAGTGAAATAAAAAAAGAGTGGGAGGGGGAAACTTTTCAAAATTAAAATTCAAGCAAAATCGGGTACATGAAAAAATCGGGTACCCGATTAGGGATGTGCTTTGGTGGCAGGCTTGCCCAGGTGTACTAACACCCAGGCCTACTAAAAAGTCAACAAGCGCTTTCATGCGCTTTTGGACGAGTGAAAAGTGAATATTTTTCACATCGCCACTTTTTGGCCCCTCATCTTCTTGCACATACCCTTTAATCATACTTCTAATTTGAAATAGATTTCTATTATATTCTTTCTATTTGACAATGTATTAGACTGTTAAACAAAAATAGAATGTTTTATTTGTAATTATTATAAAGATTTTTAGATTTCTTTTATGCTTTGTTCTACAAACAAAAATAGAAAAAAAATTGTAGTTAAATTTTTTATTTGCCTTCAAAAAAGTTTAAGAGTACTTCTAGTTAAAAACTTTCAAACGCCCAAGAAAAACTTGCATTTCACTCATCTCTCCATGCCTTTAATATACACATACAAGTCAATTTTGTTTATAGAAAATTGATAAATCTTTATTCCAAATTCATGTAATTATATATGATTACACACAATTATATTGCAAGTTGTTATTGATAACGAAATGTACTATATGAAAGTAGTTGATTGACTAGTGTGTACTTTAGGAAAATTATCATCTCGTATCATCTTATACTAACAATTGTTGGTGCAAGTGCTAGCTAGTTACATATATATTTTAAACTATTTGTACAAAAATGATACACGATAACTCAAAATTCAATACATTCTATATGTTTTGATTTATATCAAATTATATTAATTTTTACTTTACCTAAACTCTTAATATAACTCCATTCAGTCTATTGTTCTAAATACAAAAAATAAAAATACCTATACAAATTCATAAAATAATCCCTCAAACTATGTTGAACACTTCAATGCACGGTTTGAAGACTTGAAGTCAATGTAGAAATAATATTTGGCATGACAATAATTTGAACATTTGAGGGTCATTGTGGCTGGAAAGAAATTTTGTAAATGCATATAACTACCTATAAAATATGGTCTAATATTTTTTAATAATATATTTTTTTTCTAATAGAGGGTAAATATTCACATAGTGCTACATGTTGGGGGGTGTGAAGCCCAACAGTCATTCTTGGCTTCCCTCCAATTGACTTTGTTTATTCAACTTACATTATTGGATATTCAAGAGTCAAGTTGGAGATATATTTATATACAATTTGTTGTACCTTGCTTTGTATCTTGTCTTCTCTAATTAATAAAGAATTCCCCTGCTCAAGTGTGGATGTAGGAAAGTTTTCCGAGCCATGATAAATACCTATGTACTTTGTTTTTGTCTCTGCTGATTCACATCTTCTTTATTTTCTTTTTCATTTACAATTGGTATTAGAGCAAGGTAGTATTGTTGATTAGAATTTGGGGTTTGAAATTCTGGGATTATGGAAGATTTGAAAGTGCAGAAATTCTCAGGGAAGAATTTTGGTCTCTGGAAAGTTCAAATGGAGTCATTGCTAATTAAGAAAGATCTTTCACTTGCTTTAGAGGGGAAAGCAAAGAAAGCAGCTTCGACGAAAGATGAAGACTGGGATACTTTGGACAAGAAGACGAAGGCAGTGATTTTTCTTTCACTAACTAACAATGTTCTTTTTATTGTCACAACTGAAACAACAACAAAGGAAATATGGGACAAGCTTGCAGCTACATATGCAATGGCATTGGCTACAACTAAGGTATTCATCATGAAGAGGTTGTATAAACGTAAAATGAAGGAGGGTGGAATCATGACAGACCACCTTAATGAGTTTAATACTCTGATTAGCCAAACGAATTCGGTAGGCATGGTAAAATATGATGAGAAAAAATTCAAGTTCTCTTTCTATGTTCCTTACCAAGTAGTTGGGATGGGGTTGTGACATCGATAAGTACTTCATTGTCTAGCACCAAAAAAAAAAAAAAGTCTTTGATGAAGTTTTAGCAACTCTTCTCAACAAAGACATGAGAAGAAAGAGTGACGAACCTTCATCTAGTGAAGCCTTAATGGTTGTGAGTACTAAAAATAGAGGAAGGATCCATGAAAGAGGTAGAAATTTCAACAATAAAAGGAGATCCAAATCTATAAAAAGATCAAATTCTAAGGGCAAAAATGGGGATTGTTGGTTTTGTGGAAAACCAGGTCATTCAAAGAAGAATTGTCTCTCTTACAAAAAGGAATGTAAGAAAGAGTAAGGAACAACGAAGCTAATATCGGGCTTATGAAAAAGATGATTCTGGTATTTTAATACTCTCAATGTTCAAGAGACACCACTTCAAGTTCAAGGGTTTTTAATTCCGGTGCCTCCTTCCATGCCTCTTCTTGCACAAAGGCTTTCACAAATTACCAAGAAGGTAGATTTGGAAGTGTATATTTGGGTGACAACAAAGCTTGTGAAATCATTGACAAAGGTGATGTTTTTTTATCATTAAAAGGTGGCAGAACATGGTTACTAAAGGATGTATGTCATCTTCCTAAATTAAAGAGAAATCTATTTTCTATTTCTCAACTCCATACTCAAGGTTGCCATACCTTCTTCTATCTAGATACTTGGAAAGTAACCAAGGGATCGATGGTAGTTGCAAAAGGAGATAGAATTGGTAGTCATATATTCTAAAAAATAATGGTGAAGTGGCAGTTTCTATGATAATAATGGACAACACCTCAGAGTCTTGGCACCAAAGGCTCAATCACATGAGAAAGAAGAATCTTGACCTTATGCTTAAAAGGGAACAACTGTCAGGTCTGAAATCTATTGATTTAGATTTTTGTGAGCATTGTCTTTATGGCAAGCAGAAGCGGGTTAGCTTCTTAAAGACCGGTACTGAGAAGAAAGGCACACCTTTGGAGTTGATTCATTCAGATGTCTTTGGACCCATTGAGATAACCTCTATTGGAGTATATAATTATTTTGTTACCTTTATAGATGATTGCACAAGGAAAGTGTGGATTTATATGTGTTCTAAGAAATCAGATTTTTTTTCTAAGTTCAAGACATTTAAGGCTCTTGTTGAAAATCAGATTGAGCACAAGATTAAGTGCCTAAAAATTGACAATGAAGGAGAGTTTTTCTCCTCATAATTTGATTCTTTTTGTGCGGAGAATGGTATCAGTAGGATTAAGGTTGTTTTGTTTACTCCTCAAGAGAATGGAACAGCTGAGAGGTAAACAAAACAATACTGGAGAGAGCTTGGTGTATGCTTTCTAATGCCGGATTGGGCATTGAATTTTGGGCTGAGGCATGTAATACAATGGTTTATCTCATCAACTAAAGTCCATCACGGTGGGATTTTAGTATCCCGGAAGAAGAATGGTTGGGGAAAATAATTTCATATTCTCACATTCAGGTATTTGGGTGTGAAGCTTTTGTACATATCCCAAAGGAAAAGAGGACAAAGCTGGATTTTAAATCTCAAGCTGGTATCTTCATGGGGTATGGTGAAGACTAGTATGGATTTTGAATTTGGGATCTAGTGGAAAATAATATTATAAGGAGCAAAGATATTATTTTCAATGAAAAAATATTTCCAGCTTTGCAAGCTCAATCAACACAGTCCAAAGAATATGTGCCCTTAGTAGTGTTTGGAAATAAAAATCCTCAAGGATCATTAAGTGGTAATTTGCAGTCAATATCTTTGGTGAATCTCAATTCACCCAACTCTATTTTATTTCTTGTCCCTACCTCATCACCATCCTCCTCAACCTCTATTTCTCCAAATGATAATGACATAGTTTTTTACAAGGATCTCGGTACCCAATCCAATGGCGTTCTTGAGGATGAAACTACGCAATTTGAATAGAGGATAACACATGTTTACAATATCGGGAAGGATGCTAAGTGGGATAACTCATCACATACACCAAGGAATCATTATTTATTCTCAACGCTGCCTCTAGTAGACTGTTCGTAGAGAACAGAGGAATGTAGTAATCTTAATTCATGAACTAGTAATCTTAACGCATATCCCACGCGGTCAAGAAAAGAGCTTGACCCTATTTATTGTACTAGTTATCTAAACTGATGGACAAATACCATAGATGGGATACACCTTTCTCCCAATGCCATGTCCCAGTCTATGACTCCTACGCAAGCTACCAATAACATAAGACATGGGCATAGTGGCAGGTCTGTGACACCACATCTTACAAAGCACACAACAAACAATATCTACACACTGCAATATTCTCCCTTTGGTCATTCATCATCCACAATGCACACATGGGATGTCATTGGCAACCATAGTGCAAATGATCACATTACCCAAACTGGCAGCCACGGTGAGGCTCAAGGAGCCATTCAATTCGGTCTGCAACACAATCATACTGAGGATTCTCAGAATGTAAAGAATGGTGGACAGAGAATATAGGCCAAAATTGATGGAAATTCTAACTCTAGGAATCATAACAGTAATTTTCATAATACATAGAAGATAGAGACTATCTCTGGACTAAGTGGGTCTACTCGACAAAGAAAAATCCCTTCCAAATTTTTGGATTATGAGTTATTGTTTGTTGAAGAAGTAGAGCACATGTTATTAGTCTCTGATCAAATAGAGCCAAAAAATTACAAGGCCAATTGTAAAGCCTTTTGTTGGAACTATTTTTTAAATTTTGTGGAATATGTCTATGTTTCATTACCAAGCATGATGATACAAGTTGGGAGGTTCTCTTGTCATTGTTTTTCATAAGGGCTATGTTGAGGATTGCAAAATAGTGATGTCTCTATATCGCAGACTGTATAAATTGGTGACTTGTGAAATAGCGACAACACCACTATTTCGTAAAGCTTGGGTTTGAAGTTTTAGTGACATTGTGTCGTTCTTATTATATCACATCATGGATGGTAAGGTGGTGCGAAATGGTGAGTCATTTGATAGTAAGAAATTAAGGTGATGTGATTGTAATGATGCCATTTATATTATTGCAGGAGTACTTTTTGAGATCAAAAGGGGTTAATAAAGATTATTAATGGTCTAACAACACAAATTTCTAAAGGGGAATTTTAGAAAAGATATCAAAAAAGATTTAAATTTTACGGAGTATGAATTGTGATGTGATGTCATTTATTATTTTCATTACCAAGGTGCAATTACCTTGTGAGAATTAGTAACTGAGAATTTATTTATAAAGGAAAGTTTGGCAATCATCATATACAATACAGAAACACTTTCTAAATTTTGATAACAAAATGGGTCTTCCAATAGCTGAGGGGTCATTGAATGAGAATCCATAGCCTATTCTTCAACAAAATCTGGATTTTGATGAAGAGGACTAGCAGGATGTTCTGAATAGTCTCATGTCTACAACATGGGATCATTCTACCAGTTATGCTGGGTACCAAAGCGATATGTTCGAGTTGGAAAAGGAGCTATCAAGGATGAGTTGTGGGAAGTGTTTCAAGAATTCGGTTTTGATCCTGAATGGTTCCATGATGGCATCCAAAAAATGTTCGATCGCGCACACATAGGCACTTTCCCCTCTTTTTTAAAATTGTTGAATAACGACTTCTTTTTGGCTATTGTAATGGTTAGGATATGTAGGGTTTTTCTCTAGAATATTAACCTTTGTAATTGCGACTATATTTTTTGAAAGGTTGCAAAATGTAAATAGTTGGAAGCTTGTCACTTCCCCTACCTACATAGGGGAAACCACAATTGTGTTATAAATAGGAAAGGGAGATAAAGAGAAGAGGAAGAGAAATGTACAAAAAAATGAAACAATATATATATATATATATATATATATATATATATATATATATATATATATATATATATATATATATATATATATATATATATATATATATATATATATATATATATATATATATATATATATATATATAAGAAGATCTTTTTCTCAAATGGTGTTATGTGTATGTTTCTTTACTCATTAAATTAGGTACTCTGTTATATTGGATGTATGAATTCAATGATTATCTTTAAGACTTATGTTAAAATCACTGCATATTCTGCATATAAACTCAACAATCAAGAAGTCACAATGAAGTTGTTGTCTTGTTTCTTCTTGTTCAATTGGTTTCCTTCCGTGGGAATTAAATTTGATTGAACTATTTATGTGATTATTGCAATGGTATTACATTAATAGAATTGGATGGTTGATGGTGGTATAAGTTGTCTCACAAAGTTGCACATGATAATTTAATGAATGGAGACTTCGTAACCCAATGGTGAAAGGATTTGATCTTATGATAATTCTTCTTTTATTTTGGAAGTTCTTTTATTTTTGGCAAATAGGAGTAGGTTTTAGAGTAAGAAGGGGTTTTGAGTGTTAGTAGTATGAATTTTTTGGTTATACCCTTGATCTTAATAAGATAAAAAGAATAGAGGAATTAACCCTTTAGGTTTATACATGTTCGTTGGCCAAAATTGTATGTTTTTTTTGGTAAACATTGTAAATTGGTGTTTTTTTCCAAGCTGCAATTTTGAGACCCAACACCTTTGATTGCAAAAAATGGAAAGAGGCAATGCATGAGGAAATGGATTTTTAATTGACAAATCAAACTTGGGACTTGGTACCTTTACCGCCTAATAGGTAAGCTCTAAGAAATAAATGGGTTTACAAACTGAATGAAGAGGATGGAGGCTAGATTTGTTATCAGGCTAGGATAGGTATCAAAGGTTAAGGTTGGTAGCAAGGTTTGGACTTCAATGAGATATTTTCTCCAATGGTAAAAATGACTACCATTCGAGTTGTTTTAGGGTTGGTTGCAGCATGGGATATTGAGCTTGAACAGTTGGATGTTATGACCACTTTTCTACATGGTGATGTTGATGAGGAATTATACATGATGCAACTTAAAGGTTTTTTCAAAAAGGGTCATGAACATCTTTATTACAGGTTGAAGCAGAGCTTGTATGGGCTTAAGCAAGTTCCAAGATAGTGGTATCTAAAATTTGATCAGTTTATGATTGAGCATTAGTTTTTACACTCTAAAGTTGATCCATACATGTCTATTTTGAATGGCTGCCTAATGGTGAATTTGTCATACTTCTACTTTATGTGGATAATATGCTAGTAACTGGCACTAGCATGAGGACTGTTCATGAGCTAAAGAAACAACTAGCTACTAGATTTTCCATAAAGGATTTGGGGGCAGCCAAGAGAATACTTAGGATGACCATTTTAAGGGATAGACAAAAGAATAAAATCTAGTTATCTCAAAAGAAATACATTGAAAAGGTATTGGAAAAATTTGGTATGTTAGAAGCTAAGACGGTCTATATTCCTCTAGCTTCTCATTTCCATGTTTCTTTTGATTTGTGTCCTAAAACACAAGTGGGTCAAGACTTTGTGAAAGATATTCCTTATACATTTGTAGTTGGCAGTATCACGTATTCTATGATTTCTACTCATCTGGATATTGCTCATGCAGTGGGAGTAGTAAGAAGATTTATGAGTAATCCTGGTCAACCTCATTGGGAGGCTGTTAAATGGATCCTAAGATACCTTAAAGGTACTTTTGACTTTTCTTTATGTTTTGGACAAGATAAAGCACAATTGCAGGGACTCGTAGATTCAAATCTTAGTGGAGATTTAGACAAACGAAGATCTACTTTTGGTCGTGTTTTCACATTTGTTGGGGAAGATAAATTATTTGGGGTTCTAAATTACAACATATAGTTTCACAATCATCTGCAGAGGCTAAATATATGCTTCTCACCGAGGGGGAAAAAGGAGATGGTATGGTTACAACTTTTTTTCCAAGAATTGGGACTGAAACAATTAGATTATACTATGTTTTGTGATAGAAATAGTGCAATATTTATAAACAAACATCATACATCTCAACATTGTTCTAAGCATATCGACTTGTGTTATTACTAAATTTTTCATGTGGTTGAACAAGGAAAGCTTCAATTTGTCAAGATTGACACCAAGGTGAATCCAACTGATGCTCTCATGAAGGTTGTTACACAGGAGAAGTTTGAGTTTTTTCGAGATTCTCTCAACATTTCCAACAAGTGATAATAGGGATCGGAGTAGGGGAATGGCTTGTTATAGCAAGGGTTGGTCTTCAAGTGGTAGATTGTTGGGGGTGTGAAGCCCAACAGTCATTCTTGGCTTCCCTCTAATTGACTTTGTCTATTCAACTTACATTATTAGATATTCAAGAGTCAAGTTGGAGATATATTTATATACAATATGTTGTACCTTGCTTTGTATCTTGTATTCTCTAATTAATAAAGAATTCCCCTACTCAAGTGTGGATGTAGGCAAGTTTTTTGAACCATGATAAATACCTGTGTACTTTGTTTTTGTCTTTGTTGATTCACATCTTCTTTCTTTTATTTTTCATTTACACTACCTATGTTTATGCTTTATTTCAATTAATAGTTCTTATATATTTATAATGATGAGATTTACAGTAAGTATCTATATTTTTATATATTAACATCAATAATAAAGAAGTATGTTAATAACATTTGAGAGTTGTCTAATTTGTTTCCTTCAGTTTTTCACTTCTTGATATTTTTGCATACATTTAATTAACACAAAAATAATTGTTTTTTTCTAATATGAAGAGATGTTTGTCATCATCAAAACCATATTCTCAATAGAACAAAAGGAAAGCTCTAATTATTTTTTCTACAAACATTGAAGAACTTGAATGGAACAATAAAGCTCCAATAATGAGTGCTAAGTGTTCCATTCATTCTCATGAGAGATGGGTTCATGCGAACCACTACTCATGAAACATGGGTCAATGAATTTGAGTGGAACATATCTCCTACTTATCAATATCAGTCATATTGAATACTCAAACATAATATATTTTTATTTGCTTATTATGTTTGGAAATATTTATGCAATAGTATATGGTGCACATTAAAATCTCGTGTTATTTAATTTAGCATCCATTTAATTGTTTTAGATGTTTTAAATTCATCAGAACTTCGTTAAAGAGCAATTTTTTATATGAACTATAATGTCAATAGAGAATAATTTGTGGAAACATTGGCATCAAAGATGTGGCTTGAAAAATTTAAGATAAAGAACACCAATTCTATTGTGGCCCAAAGATATCATATTATTTTCAGTATTTTATTTAATATATATGTATATATATATATATATATATATATATATATATATATATATATATATATATATATATAGTTACAAAAGCAAAAAAAATACTATCAAATTATTTTATTTTATTTTTTTATTTCTTTAAACTCTCAAAAAATACATTATTATTATATTATCTTATCATTATAATTTTATTTTATATGCATTTCTTATCCTTGACCAAAAAAAGAAAATCTGAAATTTGTACGAACACAATCAGTCTCCCATAAGTAATAATATTGTTTTAATATATCACGATACTATTATTTTATTTTATCTAATATACTTAAAATACATTATACCTTTGTAACTAAAGTTAATGCTCATTTAATTATATAATTTTATTTTTACAATATAATAAATCTATTAGTTTTAGTAGTTTTATATTTGTCAAAGTATATCAAAATAATAATATTTAAATGTATTTTAATCATTTTTTCTTGTATAAACAACCCTTTATGTATTTGCCTACATAAAGAGATACGAAAACCTAATTTTAAATTCCAATAATTGTGAAACCAGTCGTCCATGAACTTCGAGGAGGGCATTTTTCAACATCGACACTAGCAAAAAAGATAGAGCTCGAAGTTCTTAAAAAACTCTACTGGAATGTGGGGAAAACATCCTTCCATGCCCTAGGTTGGACCCCATATGTTACTTTAGAGGAAATCCTAGCTCTCTCATGCCCTTAATGGATCTTAATAAAGAACATCCCTCCCTTCTTGTGGTGTTTTATCCCCCAGATTGTGGAACCTATCGGCAAAATCATTTGCATGGACGATTCCTCTCAACTCGTGCCGCACCTAGATGCTAGGGTTCTTATCTCTATTAAACCTGGAATCGACCTTCCTAAAGCTCTTAACTGAAACATTGAAGGATATTTCTTCTCCTGCCCTATTGAACTCCTAGGGGGTTTGAATGTGTTCTTCCTTTGCAAAAATAGGGCCATTTACACAAAGATTTCCCGATTGTCAATAGGAAAAATGTGTGGAATGATACTTGGAGGAATCACTCAGATGTGAAGAATCCCCCTTTAAACCTTGATATTCCTTCCACTTCCATGACCCAACCCGGCACTAGTGACAATCTCACAATGAATGGAGATGCCTTTATTGATAGCACTTGCCCAAATTTTAGGCAATCTACGGTGCCGCCACCACCCCCCCCCCCCCCCCCCCCCCAATTCTCCAATTGGAGAAGCTTTATAACAGATGGAGAGTGATCAACATGAAATTTTTTAGGTTGTCACTAGAAAATCTAAGAAGCGCAGAAGGAAAAATGTGCAACAGATAGTCATTGAAAGAATTAGATCTACTAATCATGTTGTGAACCCTATCTCTGATAGATTGAGTAATGATTTTACTGTTTGAGGTGGCCCAGTGAGGACCCTGTATTCTAATAGACTATCTACTAAGCTCATCCCTATTGTTTCCACCTCCTGCATTAGGAACACTATTGATTCTAATGGGAGTCTGCCTCCTAAATTATTTAGAGAAATTGAGGATGATGATGTGATCCATGTCATTGCTTCTGACAATAGTGGTTCTAGAAATAATGTTTTTTTTTCTCTCCTCACGTTCCCTCCACACAAGTGCCCTAGAGGGTGATGAATGAAACCCCTGTCCAACCAAGCCACACCATGGAACCCCAAATTGGTGATATCTCTCAAGGTGAAGATGACTCTGGTGATGATCAAGATGATCAAACAGCAGGTATTGCCAAACCTAATTGGAGAGGGCATCCTATAGGATCTAAAAACAAATCACCCATGAACAAGAAGAAGAATGGAAACCAGAAGAACCTTCCCACCTATGATAGCAACCTATAAGCTACTAAGAGCTCTCAATTTCTCCCCCTTTTCCATGAAGTGCATCTCTTGGAATGTGAGAGGTCTGGAATCTCCAAACAGAAAATAGGTTATTAAGAGATTCTTGAAATCTCATAAAGATATTGATTTTCTAATGCTACAAGAGCTTAAAGCTATTAACTTTACTCTTGAGGTGAACCTTAATTTCATTTGGAATGAATCCATTAAGATCTTCTCCAACGATCTCAGAGGTAAAGGGGGAGTCAGTTTTCTCATTAACTCTAAATGGACTAACCACATTACTAACAAAGGTTTCTCTCCCTATAATAGGGTTGTGTGGGCCACTATTAATATTGATGGTTCTCACATTAGTATTTTCTCTATCTATGCTCCCAATGACTATAAAGATGGGATCGCCATTTGGGACTATATTGCCTCCTTGCCTAACATCCCCTAGATCTTAGGTGGGGATTTTAACATGATTGAGAGTCAAGATGATAAAGATGGAGGGAATCCAATCGAGTGGAAAGGTTCTGAAAAAACTCACTGGGAAAGAATGAAGTACTAGAAGAATTTTTTTGATCCTCTTTTAGGAAATAAATCTGAATACAAGGGTCTTTGGTACACTTGGTGTAACTACCAAAAAGGTAATAATAGAATATAATGTAGACTTGACCAATTCTATGCTAATAAGGACCTTTTCTCCTTTATGCCTAATGATCAGGGTAACACGATTGTTGCTTGCTCGTTTACACTTTTGGATCACCACCCTATCATTTCTCATATCAAAATTGCTAACTCTTCAAACACCAATCTGGTTGGGGGTAAAAAATTACTGCTTAACACTAATTTACTTAAAGATCCTGATGTCCTTGGTGCCATCAACCTTATTAGACTCCTTAATAAATAGAATAAGAATCTTCCCTCCCACATTGCTAGATGGAACTACAATGTTTCTTCTTGGCAGAAACTCCTCCAGACCGTGGGTCAAAAGAAGGCCAAAGATTCCAGATTTATGGAAAAACTCTTAATCTCAATCTCCAAAACATTGAAAAGAAAATTCAACAGTCCCCAACTAGCCCTGACTTATCCAACCAAGCTGTGAGAGCTAGGGATGCTCTTAGGAAACATCAACATGATAAGATCAAGGGAGCCATGATTAGAGCCCATAGCCATTGGCTTCCATTCGTGGATAGAGGCTCGAAGTTCTTCTTTAATCTGCTTAAACAAAAACAAAATCGGGAAAAAATTGATAGGATTCTCATTGATAACAAGGATATTATTGATATTGACAACATCAAAGATCTCTTTGCCTTATTCTATAAAAACCTTTTCACTTTAGAAGATTCTGAGGCTTCCAAGGCCATGAAACTTAAATGTAGATCCATTATTCCCTATAGAGTCTCTGAGGAAGAGTCTTTACTCCTAAAGAAAAAGATCAATGTTGAGGAAGTTTAAAGATCCGTCAACTCTCTTAATAATGATAAAACTCTTGGATCTGATGGTCTCCCTATCGAGTTCTATAAAGCTAAACTAGACTGGATTAGCACAGATCTACATGATATCTACACAGAGGCTAATGAACATGGTACCCTTGGTGATTCCATCAACAAGGGCACCATCAAGCTTATACCCAAGGATGGTGATAAACCCCTTATTAAAAAATTGGAGACCCATTACCCTCCTTAATGTGTCTTATAAGCTCTTGGCTAAAATTCTGGCCATTCGCCTTGAGAAAATTCTTCCTAAGTTTATCTGCCCCACCCAAACTAGTTTCATTAAAGGTAGATATATCCTTGAAAACCTCATCACTAGCTGGGAAGCTATGGAATGGTCTAAGGTGTCTGGACAAGACACTACTATGTTTCTTCTTGAATTTGAGAAAGCCTATGATAGGGTTGAATGGTACTTTATTATCATGATGCTTGAAGCTTTTGGCTTCCCTAGGGAGTTTTGTAATTATGTTAAGGTCCTCCTCCAAGATGCTTCTTCCCATATTGAATTTAATGGTACCCTCTCCTCCTCCATAATGTTGTCTTGTTCTATCAGGCAAGGGCACCCCCTAGCCCCTGCTCTTTTTGGCATTGCCTCTAATGCTCTCTTCTACCTTCTAAGGGATAATTCCCTCTCCCTTAATGTGAAAGGGGTTAGGATTCCTAATGATAATGACTTGCTGAATATTTAATTTGTTGATGATATGGCTCTATTCCTTGAGCTCACTAATCAAAACTTAGATAATCTCAGTCAAAAAATCAAGATATTTGGTGAGATCTATGGAGCTCGGATCTCCCAGTCCAAGTTGACTTTCCTGGGGTGGAAAGATCACCCTCCTGACTAGCTTAGTCAGTATCGCTACCAATGGGGTGGCCCCAACAAAATTATCAGGTATCTTGGTATACCGTTCTCTATTTTTCCCTCCCTCAAGGATATGTGGTTATGGGTTAGGGAGAAAATTGATAAGAAACTTAATAAGTGGAACAACAAGTTCCTTTCCTTGGCTTGCAGGGTGCAAGTTTGCCAGAAAATCATTTCCTCCTACAATATCTGTACTATTCCTCCTCTTGGATGTTTAGTAACTATACAATTCTTGAAATTCATAAGGTTGTTAGATGATTCATGTGGTCTGATGGCAAAGGGAATAATAAAATGCATGTTGTTAACAAGAAGTGGTGTCATATTGAGAAAAAACTTGGAGGCCTTAGGTTGAAAGATCTTAGGACCCAAGGTATTGCTCTCGCAACCAGATGGATCTTCCATGCTTTTGAGGGCTAGGAACCTTGGAAGGTCTTGGTTAGAAACAATATTGAGAGGGTTGTGCTGAAAGGTGCTAAGTCATGGAAAGGATTACCCTTCAATGACTTTGTGGCTGGTGGTTCCCATGTTTCTGTCCAAGGTATTTTTGTTTTTAAGTCTATTTGGAAAGCCTGGGAGCATGTTAGGAAATATATGGTCAACACTAATGTCAACAGTAATGGCCTTGTTCATAGTGAAAGATCTATTTGATGGAATCTCTTCCACATTGCCAAATCTTTGGCCCTTACTCAGGGTTGCTCGACCAAAGCTTGGGCCAACAAAGGGATAACCTATTTAATTGACATTCTAGAACATGACACTCTTATCAGTTGGGAAAAACTTAGTACCAAGTATAACCTCCCTCTTGTTCAAAAAAGAACCTATAATATGATTAAGAAGGCTTGTGGTGATCTGGGTCTTCCTAAGGACTGTGATGCAAACTCTCATAGATTTCTCTCATTTAAATGGGTCAATGGCTCTCTTTTGTCTAAAATCAAGGCCTGTAATATTTACATTGTTTTGTCTTATGATGACTCCATTATCAATCATGTTAATCTATTATGGTATATTGACTTATCTATCATGCATTGGCAGAAAAATTTTAACAGGATCTGGAAAAGTCTGGTTGCTCCCAAAATTAAATGCTTTAAATGGCTCATGATGCTTGATAGGCTTCCTCTCAGAAAGGCTCTATATAATGTTGATTTTTTCTCTATATGTAAATTGCCTAAAACTAGTAGGCATATTATTTTTTACTGCTCTATTGCTAAGGAGATCTGATTAATGTTTGGTTTCTTTATCCCTAGTCTTGTGAACATTATGGAAATCATTTGTAGTTATATTTAGGGGCTTAAGCAGGATGCTAATATCTTTTGGTTTATTCTTTCTACTAACATTATTTGGTATATATAGAAGATTAGGAATGAAGATAGGTTTGAAGGCCTAGCTAGGGCCCTTACTGAGTCTTTTCGACAACTCACCTTTTTTAACATCGCTATGCAAGTTTCCATTAATATGAACTTGGTTAGGAACAAGCTCTTGAGGTTTCTCAGAGATGGGCATGATACTAAGTTCATCTATTAGATGAAAGATGGCTATGAGTGGAGACAAAATGCGGAGAACCTATCTTCCTTCGAAGATGCCCTCAAGATGTTGACCATTGAGATCAAAGATAACAAGGAACCTTCCTTTGACTAGGTGGAGATGCTTACTCAGTTTCAAAACCATGAGAACATTGTGTGGATGGAAGGCCCGTGTGGGTGGACGGCATGGGTTGAAGCCCATGATGATATCTTGCACTGATGTGTTCTCTTTTGGCTCATTTTTGCTTTTACAATTATTTTTAGACATTGCTATGGACATACTGTATTGTGTAGATGTACATGATCAATTACTCGTGCTTTCTTTTTTATGATGTCCTAAGTCAGTGACAGCGCCTTTGTTATGAGGCCTGGCCTGCTCTCTGGTTATTTTTTATTTCTAATATAAAAAAAAAAATCTTATATATAAGTAAACTAAACATAATTAAAACACATATTATTAAGAGTTTCTATGGTAGGTACTAGATTAAGAGCTTTTATGATAGGTATGAGATCATAAGGTCAAATCTTGATTTTATTTCCCCTCCTAAAGCCAACAAAATTATAATTAGTTCTCAGTTTCAAGCTATAATTATGTGGAGGGGGAAACTATTTGAGTTTGTCCTAAAGCCTACAAAACTATAGTTAATCAATTATTGATTTCTAAGTTGTAATTATGTGCAGGGGAAAATTATCTGCATTTGAACACCGTGTGGATGGGGATATTAACACAGACGTGGAAACCATGACATGTTCAATTGGATTGCTTAAAAAATGTTTTCGAAAAATTTTAGTAGTGTAATTGTAGACACGAAAAATTGGCCAAAGGCTTAAATCAATCAAAAGGTGCATCAAGTCATCAAAATAGCATGAAAAATCAATAAATGGAACAAAGGCAATTCAAATCAAAGGAAAATTCAATTAAATGATTAAATGATTAAATAAGGCTTGAAAAGGGGAAAAACACTACGAAATTGATTAAATTCAATTAATGACATAGTTGTTGAAAGCAAAAATCAAAATGAACATCTTACCCTTCATGGCTAAATTTAATTACTTTAATTAATTAATAAATACTAATTTCCCTCAACAAAGCAAAAAGGAGACAAAATGGACACAAATCATTCACTTTTGTTGAAATGGTCCAGCCTTTTGAAACCATTTAAATGTTTGTCCCCCCATTTATGGACAAAGCAAAGCCAATTGACCTTACCCAAGCATAACCATGGTTATCTCACTCTACCCCCTACCCTTGGGAAAATCCTATATATTGAAGGCATTTAGAAGCATAAATCATCCACTCCATATCTTTGAATTGCAGCAAAGCTCTGTCAATTTGCATCCACATCACTCACTTGTCATTTGTCATTGCTAATTAGCTTAAATTGCATTGATCATAGTAGATTGTTCATCAAATAGAGCTAGAATTTGATAGAATAGATCTAAATTTGCATATCATATAGCTTAATTCTCATCTTTAGAGTGTCACTAGTGAGGATCATAGCTGAGAGCCTCATTTACCACTTTATTTTAGAGATCCATGAGATATTTAGATTAATTGTGCATTATTTAGATTAGTTTGCTTTGAATAGTGTAATTGTCTTTTAAATCTTGTTATTTCATGAAGGTGTAAATCACTCACACACAAATGGCGCCCACCGTGGGGCCCTAGGCCTCAAATTCATCATTATTTCTATGTTATTTGCAAAATTTAGGCTAGAATTGCATGAATTTGCTTACTGTTTGCAGGTTACAGAAAAGAAATCACGCCTGCCGGTAAAGAAGTCACGCCTAAAGCAAAGAGATGTTGCGCATGGAAATTAAAATATCGCCTGAAGTCTGAACTCTTACGCTTGTTAGCCTGTAGAATCACGCTTCTGGCGAAAGAAATCACGCCGGCAGAAATCAAACTCTCGCGTCATGGACAAACAGTTGATGCCTTTGGTCATTTAAATGTCGCGTGGTCCGAATTAAAAAGCTGCGGCCGAGGAATCATTTTACGCCTGGTGTAAAGGGAGTACTCTACCTTATCCATTTAATTTCTCACTTCATTGATTTTAAATGTCGCCTTTGAGTAATAAAATGTCACTTTTCTGGTATTAGTTTGTCGCTTATAATAAAGATTTCACGCGTAGTTATAATTTGATATCGCACCTGATTATTTTAATCTCGCTTGAGCCCCTTATGGTGACGCTCACGGTTAAAGTAATCATGTCTTTATTAAATTAGATCTCGCGTTCGGTATAGACAATGTCACCTGATTGCACATTTATATTTTATCAGAATAATCACTGTTGTCGCTTCTAGTAAAGATTTCACGCTTAGCTAAAATTTGATATCGCACTTGGTTATTTTAATCTCGCTTGAGCCCCTTTTGGTGATGCTCGTGGTTAAAGTAGTCACGTCTTTATTAAATTTTATCTCGCCTATAGTCTGGATAATGTCGTGTGGCTGTATGTTCTCTATTTTATCAAAAATGTTAAAATGATGACTGTATTCTAACTTCACGGTCATTTTTTTTGTCTCAGGGGCATGGTCTGTCATAAGAAAGTGCAAAAACCAGAGAGAAGGCATAACTTAGAGGAGAAATTGATCTCTAAGAGGATAAGAAAGGAAAACCGGGTACACTCTACTTTTGTTCTCAACAATGATTTAGAAAAGGAGGTAGAATTATATGCTAAATACATTGCTGTTGTAGATGCTTACAAACAAAAATACGTATCATTAAATTGGGAGTTTAGTCCTTAAGTTTGTAAGAATTTTGCAAGTATTTTGGTAAAAAGAATCAAAAGCATAATCAACTATATCATTTTAAGCTTTGATTTTGGTTTCCCCTCACTTTGTTTGTATTGTGCCGACTAACTTGTTGGTGGAGGGAACGTTTTGCTAAGGTAAGGGAAGGATTTGGAGAGAAAATGAGAAATCTACTACTTAAAAATGCGCCTAGCCTTTGCTAGCATCGTTTGAGGTATTTCTCTCATCAAGCTTGCACATTCCCTTAGCTTGTGGCATTTCAAAGTTCAAAACATAGTTTAATCATAAAAGGAAAAAAATAAACACTTCAATTCTAAGAACCCTTTTTCACGGGGTTGAAAAAGAACCAAATTGATTGTGAGTGTTTGGGATAAGGGAAAAGCAATAGGGATATGCTCTTCACTCTTTGAGTGAATCAAATTCCCAAACTTGCTCTACCAAATCCACTTTTCATGCTTTCAAATGAACATGTTTAAAACTTAGTGGGCTCGCCTCCCGAGATTGCCTTAAAAGGGCCGGTGAGAGGGACAACCCAAAGTGGGATACACTTGCTTTTGTCGCGAGAATCTGACCCACTATAAAATGAAACGCGTGTATCCTTAATGGGGTGCACGACAAAAAGGATTTTAGCTCTTTCGAACTTCCTCTAGTAGTCTTAACAGATTGCACAAAATAGTGCTTCGGTGCGTGTGGGAAGCCCCTTAACATACTTGGGGGATGAAAGGCTAAGATCTATTTTGAATGGAAAACTTACTACATAACGGTAAAATAGAAAAACTACCTATTAGAGCCATGTTTACGAACCAATTATGTGCTAGGTAGATTGCGTGGAAGCTATTCTTGTGTTTCAACCTGTGAAAACGTTCAAAAATACACACATTAGAGCATTCTAGGGATATGGTACCCAATTGATGTGTGTGTTGAGATTGTTTTTATATTTTCAAACAAGATATTCCAAAGTTATTGATCAAAACATCATTAAAATTTTAAACCATTTAAAATTGATCAAAAATCTTTACCTTATTCCAAAAACTAGCTTATCAAGAGAAGAAAGTCAACATACCCTTAAAGTTTGTTCATGCCTGTTATTACAAGATCACTCTCTATAAGGAAAGCATTACAAACAGACGGGACCTACAACAGAGAAGAGCTCCCATTTTTGAAGAACACTTTCATTACTTCACGAGTGATTGAAAAACCCGCTAAGGCAAAGGACATTAACAAGATGTTTAGCGGCACCCTAGGAAATACCGATCCCAACAACCAAGGGAACAACATGAATGGGGGTATGGATCCTAACAACAATCAAGGGAATAACATGAATGGGGGTATGGATCCTAACAACAATCAAGGAAATTCTAATAATGGAGGAAGAGATCCTAATTCCCAAGAGGCAAATTCACAAGGCAACAACTTACTTCCTCCTCATAATACAAACTTACCCCCAACTACAGAAGAAGCCACGGTTGAAAGAGCGTTAGAGGCAAGACAATGCCCTTATTTCATAGAACTAATGAAAGAGACCGTGCTTATGGATAAAGAAAAACACTTCATGGACTTGATACAAACGGAGGTAAAGCTACCTAAAGATTTTGACATAGAACAATTAAAGCCCAAGGCAATAGAAGACCCTATGGAAGCAATAAGGGAACAATTCAAGGCATTACAAATGGAAATCGACAGTTTGAAACAAAACGGGGCTCCTAAGCCTTTCTCTATTGAATCATTATGTCCTTTTCCATTCGATAAGAGTTTGGTCATGGTGCCTTTTCCCATTAATGTAACATTTCCTAAATATGAGAGGTATGAAGGAACATCTGACCCACATGATCATCTTTGGGGGTTTTGTGCATTGAGTCTTGAATTCATGCATGAATCAACCTATTTAATGAGACTATTCCCAAGAAGCTTGGGAGGAATGGCCATGGATTGGTTTTCAAAACTACCATCCGGCATAAAATCCTTTGAAGAATTAGCTTCTAAATTCGTGACTCATTACTCTTATAACATCAAACATGAGGTCACAATGATAACATTATGTAACACAAAGCAACAAGATGGAGAAGCCTTCCTCACATTCTTGCAAAGATGGAGGACTGCATTTGCTAGATTTCCAAGAAGTGTACTGGAAAAAGAAAAAATGGATATCTTTATTAACGGTTTAAGAAGCGAATTAAATTATAGACTAAGGATGCAATGTCCTAAAACCTTCCAAGATTTGATTGATAACGGAATTACAATGGAAGAAGTGTTGATTAAGAGTGGAGAGTTGAAATTGTACAAGGAAAATAAGAATAACTCTAACTCCAACAACAACAATACCAACAATAACAACAATCAAAATAAAAGTTGGTACAATAACAATAGCCGTTATGCTGCAAAGAATAACAACAAAGGCATTGTTAATGATGGTGTAGTGGAATCCAGCAACTTGAAGGTGATTCCATTTGCCCTTACAAAGACACCAAATCAAGTGAATAATACTAATCAAGCATATAATGCACCTTCCAACAACAACAACAACAATGCCAACAAGAATAATCAAGGAAACAAGGATCAAAATAGCAAGTATGATAAATATTTGAAGCCCACTCCTTCAAGACACTTTACACCCTTGGGAGAATCACTTGAAACTGCATTAAAGGCTCTCATGGCTAACAATGTTATTACTTTACCCGCTATTAAGCCTTATGAACTAGACCACAAGCCGGGTTGGTGGGATGCTAAGAATCATTGTGAATATCATAGGATTCGGGGGCACACTACAAATGAATGTCTACAATTAAAGAATGTGGTGCAAGATTTGATAGATAATAACGTAATCACTGTTGATGGACCCCAAAATAATGAAGATCATACGGCCTTCAAACAACCTTTTTACAAACATGATAAAGGTGAGTCATCAAATGGCAAGAAACAAAGTGCCAATAATCTCAACTTTGCACCATCATATGATCATATTGTTAATGCTATAATAATTAATGAACAGCCTCAAAAGGAAGCAACAAATGTCATTACAAGAGGGCAGAATTCTAGAATGACTTTACAAGGGATAGTCCCTCAAAACACCAATATCCCACAATCCAACATTGTGGTTAAACAACCTCCTACAGCAGCAAGGCCTTATAGTTTGGTGGACCAATTGTAATGTACTCCAGCACAAATCTCAATCTTAGAGTTATTGAAGTTGTCACCGAATCATAAAGAGATTTTAGAAAAAGATTTGGAAGAGACACATGTTTCTACTACCTTAGGGGAAGAAAAGTTTCAAAATATGGTAGGACATCTTGTGGCTCCTCATTGTCTTTCATTTTCTGATCAAGACGACATGTCTATAACTCATCCTCAAAATTTGCCATTACATATAGAGGTTTTGATCGAAAGGCATAGAGTCAAAAGAGCCCTTATTGATGGAGGGGCTGGTCTTAACCTATGTACATTGAGTCTTGTAAAATCCTTAGGTCTATCCGAGTCTTGTATTGACCCTACAAAGAAAATCACCATAAAAGCTTACGACGAAGCTGAAAGAGCTTCTAAAGGCATGATTGTGTTGCCCATCCAAGTGGGACCAGTCAAGAAGGAAACCAAGTGTCAAGTGTTGGACATGAAATTAACCTATAACATCTTATTGGGAAGACCATGGATTCATGAGATGCAAGCTGTCCCATCCACATACCACCAATGCATCAAGTTCCCATACATGGGTGAAGAAATCACAGTTGGAGGAGACTCAAATCCATTTCAATATTGTAATGCACTCAAACCCTTGCATGAATTATACATTCCACATAATCGTGAAGGAGTTGTTCCAAGAATCACCAATGAAGATGCACAAAATCCTCTTCAAGCTAGCTCAACTACATCAACTAAGGGCAAGGAAAAAGTGAGCTACGAGGGTCCAAATGTAATGGAAAGTCCATATTTAGCACCTAAATTGGAGACAGTGATCTACAAACCTACTAAAGAGGAAAAAGAACAAGCTAAAGAAGATCATTACCAATACATGAGTGAGATGATGAACAAATTTGACAAACAATGCAAGATTAGTTCAAAAGGGGTAGGAGAATATTCAGTTTCTCTATTTGACATGCCCATGTCTCCCAAATCACATGGTAAACCATCAAAAGAACATCTTCCGCATAAGTATAATTCTTATTTTGTGAGGGAAGATAGCAAAGCAACATGGGATAAGGAAGAAGATGATGTCCTTCAATGGCTTTATCATGATGAGGATGATACCTTAGACACTCCCATGGAAAGAATTCAGCATGTCAATATACAAACCGAACAATATGGGAAAGGATTTGATATCATGCAAAAGATGGGATACAAAGGAAGAGGACCCCTAGGCCAAAGAAATAGAGAATTATTAGAACCTATTGAACCTATTTGGAGGGCAAGTCATGAAAAATCCTGAGTAGGTTTTCAATATAAGGGAGAAAGTTCAAGTCCAATGCATGATTTTCATCCTCAAATAAATGCATTAGAATCCGAAGGAGATAGTGATGACTCTCAGGATTATGAATGGGATACTTTATCAGATGAGTCATGTCAAGATAAAGAAGTCATTGCTATACATACTTATGCAAAAATCCAAAAACAAGATGCTCCAATTAATGAAGAATCTCCTATTCAAAGGCCTAATATAGAACAAGCATCTAATAGTGGAGCATGGATAGAAACATTTTGGACACCTTTAGAGGAGGGAAATTCAAACGTTAGTTTTAACCTGCTTGTGGCTTTTCCCACATTCTTTCCCGTAGAGGTTGACGAGGATTCAAGAGAAGGGGACTTTGACCCTGCTTCCATGGATCATCTTGAGGAAGCGCACATCATAGATCTAAACGATACAATGTATGAACACTCAAACGAAGTCATGTCCATAAATCCTATTGATGATACCTTACCCAATAACTCCTTAATTTTGATGCACCCGAACCTCATTGATTGGGATCAAACTGAACCACATGACTTACTTTACTTCCCAAATGACCAAGCAACAAACCAATATCTCAATGCGGTTGAACCCTCTTTCACCAACGAACTCAATACGGACATAATGACAACAGCAAGGGTCCAATCTCTTAGTCAAAAAAAGAAAAAAATGAAAAAAAATAAAAAAATGAGAAGTTCTATTGGTGAAAACCCAACTGTGGCACCATTAGAACCAATAACAATGAAAATAAAAGACGTTTCTTTTGGTGAAAACCCAACTGTGGCACCATTAGAAGAGAGATTGGACACTTTGCCTGAACATGAAGAAGAACGGTCATCTATTCTTATAGAACCAATAGAAAAAGTTAACATTGGTACAGAACTAGAACCAAAGGTCGTACACTTGGCTACATCACTTACATCTCTTGAAAGAGAGGACTTTATCAAATTCTTCCAAGAACAACAAGTAAATTTTGCATGGTCATATGCCGATATGCCCGGACTGGATCCTGATTTCATAATGCATCATCTGAATGTTAGACCCGGGGTTAAACCTGTGAAGCAAAAAATAAGGAAAATGCACCCGCATGTGGCTCTCCTAGTCAAGGCAGAATTGGAAAAATTGTTAAAGGTGGGGTTCATAAGAACAATAGCATATGCTGATTGGATCTCTAACATTGTGCCAGTTACTAAGCATGATAAATCTATCCGTGTGTGTACGGATTTCAAAGATTTAAACCTTGCATGTCCCAAAGATGACTTCCCATTGCCAAGCATTGATACTATAGTGGATCTGACAGCAGGTCACGCATTGTACTCATTAATGGATGGATTTAGTGGCTACAACCAAATAAAGATTGCTCCCGAAGACCAAGAAAAGACAACATTTACTTGCCCTTGGGGTACTTTTTGTTGGAATGTCATGCCCTTCGGTTTAAAAAATGCTGGAGCTACATATCAAAGGGCCATGACAACTATTTTCCACGACATGATGCACACTTTCTTAGAAGATTATGTGGACGACATTCTAGCAAAGTCCCATAATAGAGAAGAGCATTTACAAATCCTAAGAAGAATATTCATTCGGTTAGAACAATTCAAAGTTAGATTAAACCCAAAGAAGTGTGCATTTGGTGTCCAATCTGGCAAGTTATTGGGTTATATAGTGTCAGCAAAAGGAATTGAAGTTGATCCTGAAAAAGTACAAGCCATTCTAGAAATGGAGATTCCAAGAAATATTAGCCAAATGAGGTCACTACAAGGAAAGATTCAATCAATAAGGAGATTTATATCTCAATTAGCAGAAAAGTGTCACTCCTTCACCAGATTGCTACACAAGGACACTACATTTATGTGGGATGAAGAATGTGATAAGGCCTTCACTATTTTGAAGACTTATTTGATCAACCCACCTATTCTTATGTCACCTATCAAGGGTAAAGAACTATTGTTATACATATCAGCCACAGAAAGGTCTCTAGGCATATTGTTGGCACAAGAAGATGAGCAAGGAAAAGAAAGGGCAATCTACTATCTTAGTAGAACCTTAATAAAATATGAACTAAATTATTCATTCATGGAAAGAGCATGTCTAGCAGTGGTTTTTGCATCTCAAAAACTAAGACATTATATGTTGATGCATAAGATCAAATTAATTGCCAAGATTGATCCTCTCAAATACTTGCTAAGTAAAACTGCCTTAACAGGTAGAATAGCAAAATGGGTCATGATCCTAAGTGAATTTGACATTGAATATGTTGATAGAAGAGCAATTAAAGGACAAGTGATAGCAGATCACTTAGCAGATAACCCAATGGAGTCTACACAAACCATGCAAATTGAATTTCCAGATGCAGAAATTGTCAACATAGAAGCAAAGACATGGAAATTATATTTTGATGGATCTTATACATAAGGAGGTTCTGGAGCAGGTATATTATTGGTTACCCCTCAAGGGTACACCATTCCAAAGTCCTATAAACTCTTATTTCCATGCACCAATAACATAGCAGAATATGAGGCATTAGTCATTGGCATCAAAATGGCTTTGGAATGGAATATTGCAGAATTACAAGTGTATGGGGATTCCCAACTCATAATCAATCAAGTTAATAATGAATAAAATACCAAAGATATAACATTGATGAAATATAAAAACTTGATTGATGGATGGAAGAAGTACTTTGCTTTGATCACATTTGAACAGATTCCAAGAGAAAAGAATAGAGCAGCAAATGCCATGGCTACCTTGGCTTCATTGTTACAAAAACCAGATCAAAATGAGAAGTATGAGTTCTTGGTGGAAGAGTTGGTAAAATCGGCATTTAACCTTCCTGACACCCAAATTGTTGCTCTTTTACATGGACATGACTCTCCTTGGTATGGACCCATCTATACTTACCTTAAAGACCAAGTACTCCCCATAGACCAAACTCGTGCCCAAAAACGTAACTTCATACACCAAGCCGCCCATTACCTAATCCTTTCAGACACATTGTATCGTAAGGGTCTTGATGGGACGTTACTTAGATGTCTAGAGGAAGAAGAGTCTAAGTTAGCTCTACGCGAGGTCCACGAAGGCATTTGCGGGTCACACTCAAGCGGTCTTAATCTAGCTAAGAAAATCCTTCGTTTAGGGTACTTTTGGACAACATTAGAAAAGGATGCTTGTCAATTTGTGAAGACATGCAGCAAATGTCAATATCATGGTAACATGATACATGCACCGGCTCAATAATTACACCCATTCATTACACCATGGCCTTTTTATCAATGGGGTTTTGACTTGATTGGAATCATACATCCTCCATCTTCAAACGGACACAAGTATATCATCACAGCAACAGAATACTTCACCAAATGGGTGGAAGCAGTTCCATTAACAACAGCAACCGACAAACAAATTTCAATGTTCATTTTGAACCACATAATTTGCCGCTATGGTATTCCACATGCCATTATCACGGATAATGGGAAACAATTCAAAAATCAGGATATTGATGAACTTTGCATGACATTTCACATTACACATCATTCGTCATCCATTTATTATCCACAAGGCAATGGACAAGCTGAAGCAATAAACAAAAATATCCTCAAAATATTAAAAAGATCAGTTAACAAATCAGGAAGAGATTGGCATGTGCAAATAAATCCCGCACTATGGGCTTATAGAACTAGTATCAGAACACCTATAGGAGCCACCCCATTCTCTTTAGTCTATGGAACCGAAGCAGTTCTACCATTAGAAGTTGAAATTCTATCTCTACGAGTTTCATTAAGAGGATTGATCACTGATGAGGATTATAGGATTGCCAGACTACAACAATTGGAATTGTTAGAGGAACACCAGACTCAAGCTTATGAGCATTTAAGAGTTTATCAAAACAGGATTTCACGCAATTACAACAAACACATCAAACCAAGAACTTTTCAAGTAGGAGACTTGGTACTAAGAGAAAATCCCAAAAATCAAGCTGAAAGGGAAAAGAAAGGAAAGTGGGAAGCTAATTGGATAGGCCCATTTGTGATAGTGTCATCCTTTGGAACTGGAACATATAAGTTATCAGATTGTAATATTGAAGAATTACAAGAACCCATAAATAGCATTCATTTGAAGAGGTTCTACACCTAAAGCAGATGAAAGAGTATAAAGAGTATCAGATGAGAGAGCATCATAATTATTGTACATAGTTGAAAAGGGATCTTGAAAATACAAAAATATTTGAAAATGGAAAATCCAAAAACATTGAAAAAAAAAAGAAAAATACAAAAAAAGAAAAAAATGAAAAATACAAAAAAAAAATGAAAAAGAAAAAAGTGCCTTGGTGAAAACCTAGCCATAGGCGCCTCAGTAGCAAAAAAAAAAAAGCACCCAAAGGTGAAAACTTGGCAACAAGCACTTTTGGTTTCCTTAAGTCATTTCTTTCCCAGTCACATGTGTACATAATGCATCTCATCATCCCATTTGTCTAAACCTTTATTGCATCCGTCATTTGTACATAGTCATAATAACATTTTGTAGCATCATCCTTTGCAGTGCCCAAAGTTGTCAAAACTGATACATCAAACACTTGGGGGCAGCATAAACAGATCGGAAAGTGGGTACCTCAAAAAGGATTCAAATGAGCAACATTCAGTCACAAGCAGGAAGGGATCAACATTTTCAGAAGAGAGATCAGATTTTTGTAAACCTTTGATTGATATCATTGTTTACTAACCAAGAAGTTGACTACCACAACAAAATCCTTGAGCCTAAATTGACTTATTATGCAGGATTAAAAATCAAACATCATTCCATGATCAAAACACTTGGAAATATTATTTGAAGATCAGAAAACAATGCAAAACACCTAGATAGATTCTTTTGAAAAGTTGGTTAAAAATTTGTTTACTTACATTGATTTTTATCACATCTTTTTAGCTAATCCATGATGTTTCGACTAGATTGGCAATGATGGAGACATGATATTTTTCTTGCCTTTGAGTGACTGTCTTGAGGGATATCCAACAACTTATGTGAATTTGTCTAACGACATGGTCATCAAAGAACCATCGAGGACTTTCATATAGGGTGGAAGGTTGACCTTTGCTTGTTTATGCAACATTGAATTAGTTGAAACTGGTATTCATACTCTCATAGTTGGTTTATTCGACTAGTGTGGGTTGTACTAGTTCAAAAAGGAGGTTACCAAATGCGATAAAAAGTGGTATTCATATCATCATGTCAGTGGGCAGTGGTGATTGTACTTGCTTTCCAGTCCCAAAGTGCTCAATGATGAAAATTTATCCTCAAGGCATTTATTTGCTAAAAGCTAGTGACACTTAGCTGCATTGCATTGCATTATCATGGAAGGTTAATTGCATTATCATGTTAGATTAATTGCATGTGCATTTGTTTGTAGTACTTTTCCAAGGGAAAAGGGGGATCATTCAATCAAAATCTTGATCAATCATCAAATGGGTCATTCAATCAAGAATCAAGGAAAGTCCATAAATCATAAGTGTCCATAATATCAAAGATCCATGAACTTTGTCTAATCAAAGATACAATGTCATCAAAGTGATACATCAAAGTCCTAATCAATAACTGAAATATCATGATACAATATCAACAAACTGAAAGAGCTCCATAATCAATCATCTCAATAACCTATACTCTAGCTGGGTCAAACCCATGACTTAAATCCAAATATCCAAGAAGCTAAGGTCCGTATATATATCATTTACGGAAATGTGCCTGTTTCACAAATCAAGGGAATCATATCAGTATTCTATATCAGTGAGTCATTTTACGTCAATCAATCCTATCAAAGTATCAAGCAATCACACCCAGTACCATCGTTCGTGTCTCTGTGTCCTGAGAACGAAGCAAGCAGTATCAAATCATATCAGTTTTCACACTGATTGATTTATCCTATCAACTGTATCGGTTTTCACACTAATCAGTTATCCCATATCAGTTTTACTATCCTATCAAATTGACAAATCACATTCATTGGTACCATTATCCTGTTATTATAATCACTTGTTTTGCTTAACTATAATAGACCTATCTATCTTAGATATGCAAATTTGTGAGTCATGGCATATCATCAATATTTTTCAGAAATGAAAACATATTGGACCAATCAATCAAAATCTTTCAAATCAAGGAATTAATATGTTTTATTTCTGAGGGGGCATCAAAGTATCAAATGGGCATCACATCAAAAACATTTATCAGTGGGGCATATCATATCATATCATATCATATCAAGTTATCATATCATATCAAGAGGCAAATCAATATCATATCAGGAGGCAAATCAATTTCATATCAGGAGAAAAATCAATATCAAATCTGCTATCATATCAAACCTATCAACATATCAGCAATCAATTAACCCAGGACCTTTATCAATCAATCCAGGACCTTTATCAATGAACCCAGGACCTTTATCAATCAATCCAGGACCTTTATCAATGAACCCAGGACCTTTATCAGTGAAACTAGGACCCATATCATATCAGAGGCATTAGAATCATATCAGCACCATCATCAGAGGTACATCAATCAGAACGATTAGAGGCATATCAGAACCAGGACCTGAATCAGATCATCATACCAAGGGAATCTTTGAATCGGTGTTCTTCGCACATCGACTCAAAGAGGGGCATTTGTAGACACGAAAAATTGGCCAAAGGCTTAAATCAATCAAAAGGTGCATCAAGTCATCAAAATAGCATGAAAAATCAATAAATGGAACAAAGGCAATTCAAATCAAAGGAAAATTCAATTAAATGATTAAATGATTAAATAAGGCTTGAAAAGGGGAAAAACACTACAAAATTGATTAAATTCAATTAATGACATAGTTGTTGAAAGCAAAAATCAAAATGAACATCTTACCCTTCATGGCTAAATTTAATTACTTTAATTAATTAATAAATACTAATTTCCCTCAACAAAGCAAAAAGGAGACAAAATGAACACAAATCATTCACTTTTGTTGAAATGGTCCAGCCTTTTGAAACCATTTAAATATTTGTCCCCCCATTTATGGACAAAGCAAAGCCAATTGACCTTACCCAAGCATAACCATGGTTATCTCACTCTACCCCCTACCCTTGGGAAAATCCTATATATTGAAGGCATTTAGAAGCATAAATCATCCACTCCATATCTTTGAATTGCAGCAAAGCTCTGTCAATTTGCATCCACATCACTCACTTGTCATTTGTCATTGCTAATTAGCTTAAATTGCATTGATCATAGTAGATTGTTCATCAAATAGAGCTAGAATTTGATAGAATAGATCTAAATTTGCATATCATATAGCTTAATTCTCATCTTTAGAGTGTCACTAGTGAGGATCATAGCTAAGAGCCTCATTTACCACTTTATTTTAGAGATCCATGAGATATTTAGATTAATTGTGCATTATTTAGATTAGTTTGCTTTGAATAGTGTAATTGTCTTTTAAATCTTGTTATTTCATGAAGGTGTAAATCACTCACACACAGTAATATATCATGGCGCCCGTCATAGTTGACTGCATTCTTTTATATTCATATAATGCTTGAAAAATCAATCATTTGGATAATCTACAAGTTTCCTAATGTTGAGGACTTAGACAAAATAGCGTGCGGCTTTCAGTCAAACTTTAAAAAAATTATAAAAAGGTAGCCAACCTTGTCCAGATTCAGATTGGACTTAAGTATATCAGAAAATTGTTTCCCATTGTTTAAAATTGCTGCTAGTCAAAGTTCAATGAATTAATTGGTGTAAAGACTGAGGTTTCGACACAAAAAGCCACATCAGTAAAACCCACAATTTTAGGGAGTCGGTCAAAAAGTCAATAGTTGAATGCATAGGTCGACAAGATACTAGACGACAAAAATAAATGATTTTCCTTAATTCAAAGAAAGAAAATAAGTTTCGACCCAAAAACTGTTGAACAGATTATGTGACACATGAGTCCATAACAAAGAAAAGTGTCGACCAACTGTCGAAAACACCCCAATACATCACATGTCATAAAACATAAGATATTAACTAAATTCGACTAACTTGTCGAATAAAAATACAAGAGTCATTGACTGACTATCATGAGAGAGAAAATATAAATACAATAGACTAACCATAACATGCTATGAAAGAAAACCTTCCTGACAGGAGCTCCAGAAACCTGCTACACATGAAAATAAGAGGGCGAGAATATTGTGGGAGTGCGTTTCCACCTTACCACGAAGCAGTTATGCTTCCCCGGAATCTTTCCTGACATGAAAGATACCCAGCCCAGCTAGAGGTAGTCTATCAAAGTAAAACTGACTGAAGTAATGGAATTAGTGTGCCAAAATATTTCTATACTCTAGATTAACAAATCATGGTCACACCAGTATATAAATCTTATTACAAAAATAGAAACTTCCACATCTCATTTCCTTTCCATTTTATAGAATTGAAGTTCCTTCTCACACATGGAACATAATGGTAATTCATAATTTCCTCAAAGAAGTCATTACATGCATTGATCATCATGAAAAGGATATATCTATCCACACATCTAAAATAGAAAAAGTAAGGTAATTAGTTCTCCTTAATATGATCATAAGTAATTTATTGTTATCATGGACATTCAAAAGTACATCAAAGATATGACAAATGAAGCAACAATCTTTTCTTTTGACAACTCCTCAATAGTTCCTAGCTTCATTTCATGCATAAGATTTAAATAAGTGATGATAATTGATTTGAGAGAATACCTCAATATTTCAATACATTTCTTTCTTTAGCTCTATAATACTGATTTGTAATTCTAAATTTCTCTTTTCAACTATCTACTAGTAGTTTTCATTCTGTTTCCTACTTTATTCAATATGAAATAAAAGAAATTACCTCTTAAACAAACTTGCCTATTACAAATAAATAAAAGGAATTTAATTAAAAGGAATTATTAAATGCCTTATAATAACATATATCTGCCACCAAGATCTTAAATTTAACTTACACCTTTTTCCATGCATACACAGGCCATCCTTCAACCACCACTTGGGTCCAATTTAATATTTTTCCAATGGAAAGATTGAGTGAGTGACAAGGTAGTTTGGCCCATAAGCCCTGTCACTTGCAAACAGACCCCCAATGGAAACAATCCCTTAAATTGTCAAACAATCACCCATTCTCTTTACATTGGTTTTACTCATTACCCAATGGAGTTGCAGACATGTATTGAAGTTCTCTACTATATAGCAGTTGTCTATCTCTCAAGACATGCAAAGTGCGGCCCTCCTGGGCCTGTGGTGGAATGTTCAAATCGGCTGACAGAGTGTATGGTTACAAACTCATATGGTACCTTTCCCGACAGAAGCATCTGCAAGGCTGCCCAGGCAGTAATCCCTTGCACAGAGGAAGAGCTCTTAGCCTCTGTTGCAATGGCAGTTAAGAAGCAACAAAAGATCGGGGTTGTAACAAGGCATTCTCACAGTATTCCCAAACTGGTAAGCCCAGAAGGGAACTCAGGACTCATCATCAGCTCAAGAGATTTAAACCAAGTTGTGTTTGTAGTTGAGTCTTCCATGAGAATGATTGTTGAGAGTGGGATGGGGTTAAAGGATTTGTTTGACAATGCTGCTGAACATGGCCTTGCACTTCCTCATTTTCCATACCGGAAGGGAGTGAGTGTTGAAGGAATGCTGGGCACAGGGGCTCATGGCAGCTCTCTGTTTGGGGAAGGCATTGCAGTTCATGAATATGTTGTGGGGATGAGAATAGTAGTCCTTGCCTCTGAAGAAGAAGGATATGCCAGGGTTGTCTGAACATTAGTAACTTACACGACACTAGATACTCTCAGGGAAGATTCTATACCACCAATAGCTCTACCATGCAACTCTTTCGAAGAATCAGAGATGGATACACAACTCCGATAAAAGATAAGGAGGAGGTAGTAATGCTAAATACTCAGAAACGAAACTAATGCAGATTGTTGAAAGTTTCAATCTACTACTCCTTTCCACAATGAATGATTGAAAGTGGTGTCGTTTAATATGAAGTAACAATGTTTTAATGTCGTGAATCTCACTGACAAGCATGACTAGCGATTGTTCTCCAGAAAATGGTTATCCGTGCATTCACAATAACCGAAAATGGTGTACAGACGAACACTGCACTAGCTAGACCCAAGATGTTGCTACTATTGCAGAGATGCACAGAGCATTTCTTTATTTGAAAACACAGAAAATTAGCTGAAATCTAATAGTTCCCGGCAAAAGAGAAAACAATAGACTTCTTTAAACACTAGCAGATAAATAGAAGGAAAGGTTCTTAAATGCTGAGGAGCACACAAGTAAGGATCGAGGGTAAAACATACCTTATTGATAAAATCTACCGAACTAGCTTCGGTTTTTATACCGATTCTTCACAAGATCTCTCTAACTGGGCTTCAGGGTCATTGACTGATCCACCCATACCCCATTTACAAAGGACAAAAATGGGCCTCCATCGGCACTTCCATCTGGAAGAACTGCATTGATAATCTGCGAAGAAAGTTCACACAATTTATGGGCATCTTTGAACTTGAGACAAGTGCAGAACTGGTCCCATGTTGTGCCTGTTGATCCACCATACGGGTCGTACACAGACCGAAAGAGCACTCCAACATCTCGCAGGTCCATTACGGCACTAGCATGCATGCTCGCCATCTTATCTAATTCAAAACCGAGTAGACAATATAAAGAACTTCCTCGGTTACTTTTAGATGGACATTCACCACTTTTCCTCCATTTTCAAATACCGAGCTCACTTTTCAGACACAAGTAACCCTGCACTTAGAGGTCTCCTTCAATGTGACAGTCAGACATCATGATACAATATCACTATGGTTTGGTAACGGCTCTTGAAAACCGTTCAAATACAATACACTAAGAAATTCACGAACAACCCCTTGCCACATACAACGAGCATTAACATTCCAAACCGGAACTGTCATGGACAACTGAAACAATCACCAGAATGTCTATTTAATAACTCTTGAAACTCGATACATTCACGATTGGGGTTTTCACTAAAACTGAAATTAAGGAACTACTAAGGAAATAACTTTGACGGAGTTTAAACTCATTGATTGAATCCAAATCATTGCAATTCATTCAGATCAAAACCCAAGAACCGATACATAGGAAACACAATAGATTATTCCATGCTGACGGCCGTTACAGAGCCGTTTTTCTTCTCCTCTTGTCCTTTTTTTTTTATGTTAATGGATGGAGATGAAAAAAGAAGTTTGGCGGGTCTGTCTGGTCTTTAAAACTGATCTTATTTTGATGACCCCTGCCTCCTCATCTAAACTCCCTTATAACTAACACCATGTGCCAGTAAAAAAAAAAAACCAAAGAAAACGTGCCTGAACAGGGTTTTTAATTCTCTCCCCGAAATTTCTCTTCTACGGGTACGCATTTGCCGGATAAACACAGAGTGTAGTGTGTTAATTACCGCTTCACACATAAACGGTTAGACACCTCTTAAAGATAAACATAAAAGTAGGCTAAAAATTAGGTAGTCCCAGTCAAGCTCTCCGAATACATGCGCAGATAAAGGAGTCTAAAAATGCGGTTGTTACAATTGGTCGGAAAAGCAGCTCTCTCCACATGGTTAAAGAAATTTAGAATCCTTCTGGATAAACATAAGTTGCCATGGTTGGAAAGGCCATCCTGCACCATTGATATCTATTTCACATCTTAGTCCATGGAGGTGAGCACAATGCAGCAAGATTTGGTTTACTGGAAGAGTATGTTATTCACTAATGCAGTGGATTTAGATGAAACAATGTTGGATTTGAATTCAAGTCTGTGTGAATTGCCTGTTTGGATAGATCCATTTGTTGAAGATGGTGGATCATTAGTATCAGAATTGCTCAATTATGATAAGAGATTCTCTGATTTCAGTTCAAATGCAACTGCATCATATGGGCCAGAGGTTCTTGCAGTTGAAGACAATGGATCTTTAGATTCTTGTTCCATGGAACTTGAATTGTCTTCAATACAAGAGGATTTAATGGAGGAAATAAAGCCAGAGCAAGTACCCAGAAAGACTCAGGGAATTTCTCATTGTGAAAAGGATGCCATGAGCATTGAAGTTGAACAAGTTTTCAGTGTAGAAAACAACAGCGAAAACAATGCGGGTTGTGTGGAGACTGAACATCGTGATCTAGCACCTACCACAGGAAGTTTGTGCCAATTGAGTCAGGCCCCCAATTTTTGGGTGACTGAACCTCGTGACGTTGTGCCTACCTCAGGAAGCTCTTGTCAATCAAGTCATGCCGCTAACCCCTCTAAAAGTCGGGCTTCTGAAAGCTTGATTTCAGACTGTTCAGACTTCAGGGGAGTCCTAACCATTCATCTTCTAACAGCATGCTGTGAGGCCATATCAGTTGGGTCTCATGATCTTGTTGAGATTTTGCTTTGCAGGTTGCAAGAAATGGTGTCTCCAACTGGATCCACCATAGAGAGGGTTGCTTTCTATTTGTGTCAGGCATTGCAGCAGCTTCATGGTGGTGAGCCCATGGAAGTGAAGATGCCCAAATTAAGGGACATGGGGGCCTTAAGTTTACTGAACCAAGTCTACCCTTTTATCAGAATACCTCATTTTACTGCTAACCAGAGTATTCTAGAAGCAATCAAGGGCCCAAGAACAAAACTGCATATTATAGACTTTTACATAATGGAAGGGATGCAGTGGCCACCACTGATGGAGGCCTTGAAAAGAAGGTCACAAAATTGAGCACCTCAAAATCACAGCCCTTAAATGGGATCGTGATGACATTGATGATCAAAATCATGAAAATGATGAAAGTGATGATGATGATGATTCAGTGCCCTTGTGTACACACACAGGCAGAAGGTTATCTGAATATGCAGAGTCCCTGGGGATTCCGTTTTCATTTGAGGAAACAACCTTGGAAAACATGAAGACCAACAAGGATGAAATTGTAGCAGTGAATTGCATGTGGGAATTGCCACATATGTGTGAGAGAAGCAGAAAAAGCTTAATGGGTTCATTCATGGCGGACGCCAGCTGAATCCAGATATCCTGACCATTGGAACAGGGCCTCCTGATGAGCCCCATGAAAAGCTTAACTTGTTGCAGAGTTTTGGGGAATGTCTGAGAAATCTCTGTGCAGTTTTTGACTGTTCATAAGCAGGATTGCCAGATCAATTCGGGCTTGCTCGAACAAAGATTGAAAATTTGTTCTTGGCTCCAATGATTTGCAGGCCCTTATGTTATTTTTCATCTAAAAATAGGCAATTGGGTCCCCTAATAATGGACATTCCACTCAAATGCGGCTTCACTCCAGGTGAAATAAGCAAGAAAAACACTATTTTTGTAGAGCAGATGCTCCCAATTCATTACAGAGCCGATTTGGAAGGTTATCACCAGATTCTTCTCCAATGGCATTCCACTGTTTTATCTCGCGTCTCTGTTTGGAAACCCATTAACTAACTACAATTTTCAGGTTGTTTATTTGTCGCCATGATAAACTTCCTGTTTTAAAGTTTTGACGATATACATATGTACAATTTTTTACCTGGTTTCAGGTCTCAACAGGATAAGAGAGTACGATTCAAATAAAAAAATCCAAATTGAATAAAATCTAAATTATTAATTTTCTATGTTTTGTAGTATACCAATAAAAAAAATTGTTGATAGATATTCAATTGAATGAGTAAAATCTAAAATAATAATTTTCTACACTTTATTTATATAAAAAAAAATGTTGATAAGATTCAGTTATCAATATATATAGAACATAAAATGAAATAGATTCCTAATTATTACAAGTCTCTCATTCTTTAATACATTTCAACAATAAACTATTATTGTTCATGATTAATGTGTTCCTTCAAAATCTATAAAATTTAGACAACTAATATATTGATACTTAAAATAAAATCAATGTAAAATATGTCATATCAAATTTTAAAAATTAAATAAAAGTAGAGAAAGTAATCTTTATTTAACACTACCATTTGGTCTTTTTAAAAAAATAAAAATAAAGATCACAAGCACAACAAATCCCATACAAAAAAAATAAAAATTTGTCTTCCAAACAATTAGAAAAACCTTCAAAAAAGCGAAATGTGTTTGCATCACAAAGAAAGTGTGTCAAGGCATTTTAGAGTTATGCATATTGGCGTAATTTAAAAACAAATTAAAATCCAATTTATAATTTATATGATCAGCTTTGTTTATTATTAGATTTTTTTAATTTTTCTTACATTGACCTCTTATAGATCATGTTGTCATTGTAATACACCTAACAAATCAAATCACATATACAATCTTCTTCGTTTATTATTAATTTTTTTATTGTTCTAACTTCCTATAGACCATGTTGTCATTATAGGACACATAATAATTAAAAATAAAAATTTAAAAAGGTTTTGTAATGTTCTAATTATATAGTGTTGTTAATCTCAATACTTTTTTAAGCATTTGAGTCTTATATAATCTTATAGTTGATTTAATGGTAAACATCTTTACTCTACGTATTCAATATTTTGATATAATTTTAGGATTATAGAAAATAAATGTAATGGTAATACTTTATGTCACAACCCATTTTTTTTGGCAACAAGAGTAAGGAGAGAACATAAGTAGTTGAGAGAAATGGAAGAGAAGGAGGAGAACTTAGGGGAATAACAGTGAGTAGAAGTAAATGTGCACACATGGATTGAGGAAAGAAGGCATGATGGATCTCTGTATTGAAAGGGAGGTTAAAAAAATGTGAATTCTCAAAGATTACGCCAGATTAGTAGGAGGTTAGGGCAGAGTTAAAAGAGGACTGTCATGATGAAGGTGGGGGACCTGGATAAAAATGGGGCTGCCAAGAACACCTCTTCACAGGATGGCTTCTTCATTCTCTCCGAAATTGAGAGACGGTTTTCTTGCATTGTGTTTGGTAACGAAGCAAATCTTTATCAATTCTCTTCTTATCTCCTCCCTCTCATCTTGAGACAATTCTTTCTCTGTTACGATGCAACAAGAAAAACAAGAAGAGTAGGAGAACTTGAATTTGATGTCTGATCATGAGGTTTGGCAAAGTCATCTCCTTAGACAAGTACCAGGCCTATGCAGGATTTTCACAAGGAGTCACCTGTTGTATCCATCATGGGTTTCAATCAACAACTTCCTCACTAGTATCTCTACTTTGAACTGGGCAATGGGAGGTAGGCATTTGATAATTAGATCAATTTTATTATTTGGAAAAATAAATAAAATAGCATTGTAGATTCTTGTCTTAGTAGCAAATAATTAATGGAAACCGTCTGTTTTGGGATTTATATTTCAATTATTCCTTTGGAAAATTTTACCTTTTGTTGTCCTCACTATAGTTGCCATAGTGATTCTCTTTTCACTAAGCTAGTATGACTGACACATTCTATCTAAGTATTCATGTGTAGCCATTTATATATTGAAATAATTCTTCTTATCATGTTTGATTTTCCTTACTCGTGCCTAGCATATTTCCTTGCTATTCTTTGGGGCACCTTTTGTTCTTTTTTATTCATTTCTGACTCTTGTTTTTAGCAAGCATATATATGTAGAGGTATCTAAAGTCTGAGAGGTATTGAATATGTTGAATTCTTCTGTCATTTCATCACACTGTTTGTTGGTGCGTAGCCTGTTAAGTCATTTTCTTATCTACGCTTTAGGGTATTTTCTTGTTTGGTCTGTACGTATGCAACTAGGCATCAACCTATCCCCAAGGTGTGATTGCGCTAGTGTAGGCGCATCCATCACTAGTACATTTGAGTCCATTTTCCAATGACCCTCCATCAAAATTACGACTCTATTTCATCGATCAAACGACACAATACGCCGTCAAAGTTTTGCAGTCGAAAAAAATGACGGTTGGTCATCATAATTTGCATCCAAAGAGGGGTAGCCAGCATGGTCAACATACTGTCGGTCCATCTCGTACTATTAGAATTCTGACAGGAGTATGTCAGAGATTCTGTACATGCGACGGCTAGCTATCAAAAATATCCGACAGCTAGCCGTCGTTTGCAATTTTTTACCGACGGGGATGTTGTACATGCGACGGCTAGCTATCGGATATTTCTGACAGCTAGCCGTCATTTTTAGCTTTTAACCGACGAGGATGCTATACATGCGACGGCTAGCTGTCAGAGATTTCTGACAAGTAGCCATCAGACGTATAGTGCTTCTGTCGAAAAAGTGATGGATAGGCACATTAAAAATAACAAAGCTCAAGAGACCATCATAGTTGGTCTCTTTCTTTAGTCCATATTATTGACAAAACATTTTACCTTTCATTAGCTCATCAAATGCAGGGATTTAAAATAATTTAATAGAATATTTTCATGATAACGTATATTATTTAAGTTGACATTGCATGAATTTATCTATTTCGCACACTTATAGACTACAAGGACAGGATAAAGAAGCATCTCCTCTCATGGCCTACATTATTCAAGCCACTAGAGGGGATGCTTCTTTATGGTTGTCCTTGTAGTTTATAAGTGTGGGAAGTAGATAAATTCATTCAGCGTCAAATTAAAATAATGTATGTTAGTGATGAAAATATCATCTATTAAATTCTTTCAAATCCTCGCATTTGATGAGCTAATGAAAGGTAAAACATTTTGTCAGTAATATGGATGGAAGAGCTTTGTTATCTTTACTCCTAGCTACTAGGTAAGGCCTGGAAGACTTTAGATTGTCAATCGTCTAGAATAATCACCACCTTGCCTTTATGTACATTGCACACAATATCCAATATAAGAGAAGGCGAAAAATATGAATGGATAAAAGAAATGAAAGAGACAAATAATATTATCTTGTTTTTTACCTTCTCATAATTGATCCCAATCTCGCAAAAGTAATTTAATACGATCACTAGCACATTTCGTGCATGGATGAGAAACAGTATCCAAAGTTTCTAGATTCTGAGAAGAGGTATGAGTGGAGGCCAAAGAAGATATTTTTGTGAAGGTTTTATAGACGTAGGTTACTGAATCATCATCTCTGCACTGGTACTCAATCTGGAAACCCTCGTATGTATATAGCCACTCTAGCAAATCTCCACAAAAATCTCTTCTAGTCTCCACTGCATATACATCTTCTTAGAATCTAAAAAATCTCCATCATTGATTCCTGTCATTTTTTCAGCATCTCTATGGACTAAGACCTTAAATTATTGAGCTTCTCTTTGTTTCAAGAATAGTTTAACATTCTCTACTTTAACAGGGCCAACCACATGAAGGTGGAAGCTCATTTGACCCCTCCTAGGAGCCTCTTATGACCCTTTACGACATTTTAAGACCTCTAAGATGTATTCCTAGGGATCATAAAGGGTCATAAGGGGTCCTAGGACACAATAGCTAAGAAACATAAATTTAGGCATCATGGTCACAATTTTTTGGAAACACAACATAATTGAGTGGTGTACCCAGATGATACAACACAACCACTACTCCTCCAGTTCCAAGTCGACACTGCGGGATCCAAAACCAATAGATAAGGAATAAATTTAGAGAGTGGAGGAGGAGGGCCATAATGACCAAAATAATATAGGGACCCTGTATTATTTTGGTCATTATGGCCTTCCTCCGCTCTCTAAATTTATTCATTATCTATGGTTTTTTGCCGTAGTGTCAACTTGAAACCAAAGGAGTAGTAGTTGTGTTTCATCGTCTGGGTATACCAATCAATTATGTTGTGTCTCCAAACAATTGTGACCATGATGCCTACATTTATGTTTTTCAATTGTTATGTTTATGTGCATGTTCTTTATGTGTTTGGCTTCTCTCCCTCGCAAGGGATATGTCGATAGGTAATTGATTTGAAAGCATAATGATTTGACAATCTTTCTTCAGGATAGGTGTAATCATCCTGCCAACCTTAGCAACATTTGTGATAGATGTCACTAGTTTGAATCTGGAGTGGATATGATATCTGCAGTTGGAAACCATAGTCTGCATTTACTGTAAGTTGGCATCTCAATCCAATAGCCGATAAGAACAAATGCTACTTTCTAAAGAAGAAAACCTTTGAAGTTTTAACGTCTATCTGTTTTCCCAATAGATCTCTTTCCTGAAAACAAATGCTTTGGTTTTAGGTTCACTATCACTCTATCAGCCTCTCCCTTACAAGCATCCTTGTTTCTCTTCTTTGATGCCTTCTTGCCAAGTTTAATAGTTTTCAATTTTTGAGCTGAATCCTTGAGACCATCTCCTGGAACAACTTCACCAGGAGGCCTAGACCTAGATCTTGACCGTGATAACAAATGTTGCTTCTTGTTTGGCTAATCAATATCCATGGCATCAGCATTTTTGTCCGCTCCACTGGACCTCTCTTATTTGTGGCCTTTTCGCGACACTGACCTACTTCAAACTCTCTCTATTTCTGCCTAAGGATCCATGCTCAAGCTAGAAAGATGTCTTCCCATTCTGTTTAATCCATATTCCTTGTTCTTGTCAAACTTCCTTGGTATAGTAGGCCTGCTCTCTACAGTACTCTTCTTTAATTTGTGTTTGATGATAAGCATCTTCTTCTTCCTAATTGTAGCTAGAGCTTCCTTTTCATCAGGATTCAACTCCACTTCCCCCATCTCATCATCCTCTTCACCCTCAGCTGCCATCCTAATCCCTTCTTCCCTCTCCAGTTCTTCAAGCCTCTGCAAGATATCTGGATCAATAAAGTCTACAACATTGTGTCCATCCATGATCTCGGGAATATCATCTTCTTTCCACTCTTCATTTGCCAAAATATATTGCTTTTTCAAGCTTGCAGAGTAAACTCCAGCCCCACCATTTTCATTCTCAATATCCTTCTCCAACTTCCTCGCCTCCTTGGCAGCATGCACCCTAGCATCCAAAACAACTTGAGGAATACAAAGGGGCCTTTCTTTCCCATCTCCCAGCTTGGGCATTGCAACATGAATCCTATTGAGACAACTACTAATCTTCTTTGAATTCATCTTAATTTCCACTCTCTGCTCCAACAACCTCTCGCATGCCGCATTCTTCACCACAATCACCCCTTCTTCCTTCAAAGCACTCATAGAGAGTAGCGCGCTATCATCCCCCCCTCTTGATTCCCAAAGAACTCACCCATATTTTTCCCAACCTCAGATCTCATCTCCACAACCAATTTTGCATCCTCCTTTAGTAGTGTCTCTAGTGGTTGCAAATAAATCTTATTACAAACTACAATAAGAGGCTTATTGGCAAATAGAGGTTTTATGTTGTGAAACAAAGCTGCCTGTTGTGCAATACTATAACCACAGGACCCTAAAACATCAAGGAAAAACAAAACAACCACCTTCAAATGAGCCAAGGCAGTAATACTGAGCATCTCGATGGTGTTCCTGTCCTCCAAGGGGTGGTCCAAAATACCAGGGGTATCAATCACCTAATACCTCAAGTACTTATAATCAGTATGCTCGACAAACAGAGACTTAGTAGTAAAAGCATAAGGTTGCACATCCACATCCGTCCTAGTAATCTTATTAATAAAAGAACTCTTGCCAACATTAGGGTACCCACAAATCAAAATAGTCTTGGTATTGGGGTCAATAGAGGACAACCTTTCCATATGCTGCCTCACCTATTCGAGGTAAGCCAAACTCGGTCTAATTCTCTTAACAATGGTACACATCCATCCAAGTGCAGCAACCTTCAAAGATTTGCAGCGGTAAAGAGAATCCCCATATTTTATCAGCCTAACATAGTCTTTGGCCACTTTGGCAATGAGATTGTGAGCAGTATTGATCTGGCCAAGGGCCAACTTATTCCTGAAATTATATTGCACCATTTTTTCTCTCTTTCTCTTTTCATGCATTGATTCTTCCCCAAATTTGATCGCTTAGTCAAAAAACAAAACGAGCAGGGACCCGCTGGCAATAAGCCTCATGAGATTCTAAAGAAGGCCTCACTCTTTTGTCTTTTTTTAATGGGGAATGATATTGTATATTCTAATAATTTTTCTCAAAGATTAACCTTATGTTTCTATTATGTTTTATTGATTAAAAGATATGTTCCATGGCTTTTCAGGGATGGAGGGACAACTATGTGTGTGTGTGTGTGTGTGTATTTATGGTAAATTTCATATATGGCCAAAAATAGGGGACAACTGTGTGTGTGTGTGTGTGTGTGTGTGTGTGTGTGTGTGTGTGTATTTACACACATGTTATTTCAAATATCATGTCCATAAGTGGGTTTGGGACATGGCCAGTGCACTATGAAACCGTCATTTATGGAGTTTTATCCATACTTTTCTTCTATAAATTGGTTTGAAGCATAATTTTTCATGCTACTAGGTGGAAGATTGGTGATAAGGGTTAGATGAAGATAAAGACTTATAAGGTATTTTGACTTGAGTTTTCTAGTTTTTGTGTGATTTACGTTTTTACTTAGTGTTGTTCAAGTTTCATGAGTTTTTGGAGACATTTCTTAGCAATGGAAGGACCATTCCAACTACACAGAGAATCAAATTTCTGAGCATAAAAAAGGCATGGTTATGTTGAATGTGGATTATGGTATGACTAAAATCTCATGGAAGACCTGTAGTATTGTTTTTTTAAGCGTTTGATGGTGATTTAAAGGCATTTCAGACATGTATCAGTAGGAAAATGCATTATTTGTAAGGTATTAATGTTTAGTTTAAATGCCAAGATTATACATTAGTTATATTGTTCATGTTGAAAACTAAACTATCTATATTTTGTAAACAGCAGTATGCATGGTGATATTATTTCAGTTTTGGGTGGCGTTACTGTTATTTTCCATAGTCATGTACTTGATATGAATAAATAAAAAAAATCAAATCAGTATATTTTGCAACAAATTCCATTTTTTTCTTTTGGAAAGAATTTTTATGTCAAACTACTACAACATAAAGGCAAAAAAATCAGGGGTATACATCACTTTTGTATTCTAATAGGAAAACCAACAAGCATGAAAGTATAATCATGGTTGCTGAAGGTATTCAATGCTAAATTATGAACATGAGATTGTGTTAGTTACCAGAGGAACTGTCAAACAAAACCATTAAAAGACATTCTGAAGACCCAGATTCTTGCAGATGCAGTACAGAAGCACTATAAGTCAAAACAGAAATAACAAAAATAGTCTTCCAAATGTCTCTATTGTTTCAAAGCATAGGAATAAACAGGATAATTAGAAAAATAAAAATGTTAAAAGCTTTACAAAACAATAATGTTCAAACTTTACCAACCATCTAAAGAAGAGGAGGAAGGAGAGAAGCAGACATGATGATGATGAGAACTATCAAACTAGTTTAAGAAAAAGAATAGTTATATTAATGTCCACAAATGACCAAAATTATATCAATAGAGAATACATCAATTTACAATAGAAAGTCCTAGGAAAAGACTAGCCTATGAAAGCAAGAAAAAAGAACATAAGTACTTTACAATAAAACACTTTTGTATTGAACTCACAAAATAAATAAAATGAACCAATATACAGTTTTCAAAATTGTAGCAAGCTAGGAACATTATTTTTATGGATGATTGATATTAGGTGTTCCGCGAGGACGTGCCCCTCAAAATAGAATACAATTTCCAGTATATTATTATTATTCTATTTCTTTGTTGTAAATATGTCATTGGTTTAGTTTTGTAAAAAAAATTGTGACCATGTCTTTTATGTTACTTGGTTTTATTGCATTGTATTGCACTGGTTTGAAGCTAGGGCATCCATGCTAGCAGTCTACAGAGTTAGACCTTGATTTTAAATGCATTTAACACACACAAAAAAAAAAATTGAACCAATGGCATGTTTACAACAAAGAAATAGAATGATAATAATATGCTAAAAATTTTATTCTATTTAATACACGCCAAAGGACCAATCCCAACAATTCTTAAACATACTTTATCTGATATGATGAATTCTTAATAAAGGTCTAATTCATCATATCAAATAAAGTATGTTTAAGAATTGTTGGGAGTTCTATTAGACCTTTGTTGTAAACATGCCATTAGTTCAGTTTTGTAAAAAAAAAATTGTGTTAAATGCATTTAAATGGAACATTAAGCATAGTAATAATATGCTTAATCTATTAGTAATTGGCATATTAAATGCAGATAACACCTTTATCAGTTTAGCATGTTTAATGCATAGGTGTTATCTACATTTAATCTGCCAATTACTAATAAAAAAATGAATAAAACACTCACAACCTCTATGAAATGGATGCCCTCTTTGCAACTCGAAAGAAAAAGTGCAGTGCCCTCTTCCCTCTTTGTGCACAGTGCCCTCTTAGTAGCTCACGAAAATTACAAATGAGTGTTTCTTTTTTATTTTGTAAAAAAAATTACAAAACTAAACCAATCATATGTATTTGTCAGACAAATCTTCATTGTCCCCCACAAAAAACTAAGTAATAACTAAGTTCCACCCTTAATTTGTTTAACAATGCACCATATTGTCTAAAGTAGGTTCTATCACACATGGCATAGACTCTCTTCAAACTCACAATGCACCATATTAGATAAAGTAGGTTCTATCACACAAGATAGCTTGGGAAATAGTAAGTTCTCAATTTCCCAAATAGTAAATTGGGATCACTCGATAGCTTGGGAAATAATAATAATTTAATATAATTTTTGTAGTTACAAATTCAAATTTATCACAACAAACAATGCTAAATTATGAACATCTTCTCTTGGAAGCATTTTTTTGGTTTTGGTAAGTTGACTAGTAGCTGTGGATTGGTTTTTCAAAACTTTATTTGGAAACTTTTGGCATTTAGTGGCTTTATGGAAGTTTTCATAAAATGATCATGCCCATTTCATGCAAGTTTTTGAACTTTCCTCCATTTTGAGTAGTGGTATTATGGTGTCAAATTGAGTTTCAAATTAGTTTTGAACATATATGCTTGCTTTTGGCTCCAAGTTTCATTATCCAGACTACACATTTTTGATAAGTTTTGGCTTGTTTATTCAAAATCTAATAAATAGTAGAGAAGGAGACTAGATAGAATGGGATTTTAATAGTTTCCATGTGATCTAAGGGTGTGAGTCAGATGATTACCAAGTGATCTAAGATAGGGTTCAAGGATTACCATACTATAATCCCATAATAGGTTATCATTGTGTTGATTTGTAAGGATTTCTTAAATTTTGAGTTTGTATGTGTTTAATAAGTTCATGGAATATTTGAGGTCTATGGTTTGCTATTTCTTATATGAAGTTTTGTTTATTTTATCAATGCGAACCTTGATCTATAAAATTTGGTAAGATTTCCTTAAGTTTATAGTGTTGTAAATTGAATCCTGGACTCAGTTTGGATCTCTCTTTAAGAGAAAAGTTGTTGCATATGTTTGTTGATATTGGCTACAATATTTGATACAAAATATGATGTATTTCATTCTGGAATTTTTTTTTAACCAATAAATTTTGGTAGCATAAATTATATATAGAATTGTTGGGACTAGCAATCATGGCAGGACTGGTCCTACTTAGTTAATCTATTGAATTCATTTTTTTGTGTGGTACAAGGACCCTTCTAGTGATAGAACCTACTTTATCTAATATGGTGCATTAACTATGTCTACATATTAAATTCTATTCTGTTTAATACACGCCAAAGGACTAGTCCCAACAATTCTTAAACATACTTTATCTGATATGATGAATTCTTAAACAATTAAGGTTGGAGTAGACATAGTCAATAAAGTATTAAACTAGATTAAACATACTTTATATGAATAACTGAACCTACTTTATATGCTTTAAGAGTAGACTATTGAATTAGACAATTGGGTATTAATTGTAAATTCTATTTTTTATCTAAACATACTTTATCTTAAAACCGAACCTACTTTGTTTGTCAGCCAATATGCTGTAATTCTAATCTATAAGAATTGTTTAAATAGATTAAGAATTTTCAGCATATTATTATAAGTTACTAAAGAAGCCCTACTATTTGTCAGACAAATCTTCATTGTCCCCAACAATGAAGACAATGAAGAATGACCTATTACTATGCTTAATACCACATATTAGGTGTTTTGCAGGGCGGTGTCCCCTCAAAATAGAATACAATTTTCAGCATATTATTATCATTCTATTTCTTTGTTGTAAACATGCCATTGGTTCAGTTTTGTAAAAAAAAATTGTGGCCATGTCTTTTTTGTTACTTGGTTTTTTTGCATTGTATTGCATTGGTTTGAAGCTAGGGCATCCGTGCTAGCAGTCTACAAAATTAGACCTTTATTTTAAATGCATTTAACTCAAAAAAAAAAACTAAAACAATGGCATGTTTACAACAAAGAAATAGAATCATAATAATATGCTGAAAATTCTATTATGTTTAATACATGCCAAAGGACCAATCCCAATAATTTTTAAACATACTTTATCTGATATGATGAATTATTAATAAAGGTCTAATTCATCATATCAGATAAAGTATGTTTAAGAATTGTTGGGAGTTCTATTAGACCTTTGTTGTAAACATGCCATTGGTTCAGTTTTGTTAAAAAACAATTGTGTTAAATGCATTTAAACGGAACATTAACCATAGTAATAATATGCTTAATCTATTAGTAATTGGCATATTAAATGCAGATAACACCTGTATCAGTTTTAGCATGTTTAACACATAGGTGTTATCTACATTTAATTTGCCAATTACTAATAAAAAGATGAATAAAACACTCACAACCTCTATGAAATGGATTCCCTATTCATAGGTCGCAAGCAAAAGTCCAGTGCCCTCTTCCCTCTTTGTGCACGGTGCCCTCTTCGCAACTCATGAAAATTAAAAATGAGTGTTTCTTTTTTTTTGTAAAAAATTTTACAAAACTGAACCAATGGTATGTATTTGTCAGACAAATCTTCATTATCCCCCACAAAAAACTAAGTAATAACTACTCCACCCTTAGCTTTGTAAAAACTAAGTAACCACTTTGTTAATTAGACAAAGCTACAGATAGAGGTCTAATTTTGTAGACCGCTAGATCAAATCTTCCTTCGTGCTAGTAGTCTACAGAATTAGACCTTTATTTTAAATGCATTTAACACAAAAAGAATTTACAAAATTGAACCAATGGCATGTTTAAAACAAAGAAATAGAATGATAATAATATGCCAGGAAAATTCTATTCTGTTTAATACACGCCAAAGGAGCAGTCCCAATAATTCTTAAACATACTTTATCTGATATGATGAATTCTTAAATAATTAAGGTTGGAGTAGACATAGTTATCACATAGTTTTTTGTGTGGTACAAGGAAGATTTGGCTGATTAAGAGTGAGGCCTTCTTTAGAATCTCATGAGTTTTGTACTACATGTGCAACATATTGTGAGTTTGAAGAGAGTCTGTGCCATATGTGATAGAACCTACTTTATCTAATATGGTGCATTGTTAAATAAATTAAGGGTGGAGTAGTTATTACTTAGTTTTTTGTGGGGGACAATTTGAAGATTTGTCTGACAAATAACAGGTCTTCTTTAGTATCTCATGAATTTTTACCACATATGCATGAAACAAATTGCAAAGAAGGACAATAACCTTATAACTCAAAATTTTAGGAGTGCAAGGCATTTCGAAACAAAACTAATTATTGATGTAATTGTTTATAATATATATAACTAAATAGAACAGTGACCAAATTTACATCATGTATATGCCCGTATCAAAACTCACAGGCCCCAAGCAGTGAGTAAACAAGTAATAAATAGATGCCCTAGCTTCAAACCAGTGAAATACAATACAATAAAACCAAGTCACAAAAAAAAAATGGCCAAGTTCGTGCATGCAAGCAAAAGTATTTCAGTCAATTCTTGTAATATTTTTATACATTTAAACAAATAAAAAATGAATAAAACACTCACAACCTCTATGAAATGGATGCCCTAGCTTTAAACTAGAGAAATACAATGATAAAACCAAATAACAAAAAAGAAATGGCCAAGTTTGGGCACGCAAGAAAAAGTATAGTTTGGACCTACCTCGAATCCATGAAGAGTTAGGGCCAAGTTCGCACACACAAGAAAAAGTCTAGTGCCCTATTCCCTCTTCGCACATGGTGCCCTCTTTGCAACTTGCAAGCAAAAGTCCAGTGCCCTCTTCCCTCTTCACGCATTGTGCCCTATTCCCTCTTCATGCACGGTGCCCTATTCCCTCTTTGCGCACAGTGCCCTCTTCACAGCTCACAAACAAAAGTCCAGTGCCCTCTTCCCTCTTCGCAGACGGTGCCCTATTTCCTCTTCGCACACGGTGCCCTCTTCGCAACTCGCAAGAAAAATTCCAATGCCCTCTTCCCTCTTTGCGCACAGTGCCCTCTTTGTATCTCACAAAAATTACAAATGAGTGTTTCTTTTTCTTTTTTTTGTTTATAATCACGCGGGTGTCAAAATTATGATGGAACCGTCGCTATTACAATACCTTCGGGGGCACTTGCAAAAACAAAACACATGCAAATGGTACTGCCGTCAAAATTGGCATTGAAATTCAACCCCAAATGTTGTAGTGCATCAATTTTTGTTTTCCATATTTTCTTTGTTGGGTTCAAACACCGGATTTTCTCCTTATAACCATGGGTGTTACCTCTGAAAACATCGAGTTAAGTTTGTCCTCCAATAGCATGTAGAATGGGGATTGTCTTTGAGGCTCTCTTTGAAAACATAAGATGCATACATTTTTTTTTAAACATCATTTATTAATAAGTATCTGGTAAAATAATTCATAGTCAAGAAACTAATTAGTTGTATATAACCAAGATGGTGATTCTATGATTTTGTGTTGTTGTAGTTTATCAGAGAACCAATTATGTCCTTGCATTTATCAATTGGTTTTGAAATTTATACCTAAGAGTCGTTATATGCTTTGTACATGAGAATTCTTATAACTTCTTGTTATGTTATTAATCTTGTAAAGAAGATATGGGATCTTGAATATTGATTAGATTACATATAAGTTTTATTTTATTATTATTTATTTGGTGTTTGATAGGAAATGACATGGTAAATCTGAGACGTCTTTCATAGACTAGCTATTCCTTGGCATTCTATGAATTAATTGATCTCTTGACTCATAAAAAGAATATTGAATCACAAATGTTATTGTACCACTTAGGAAGATCTGGAAAGTTTTCCTATCCTGATGCACCCAAAATTTCTCCTCTTCCAAAACTTGGAACAAACTTAGGAAGCTACTTAGCCTTTAATACCTTGCACATTTATCTGGCATCTAGCTAGGCATACTTTATTGGAGAATCTTCATAAAAATTAAAGTTTAAACAATGTTCTTGGTGATTTTCGAATGGAAAACTTGTGCAATTACTTTAAGGCATAATTGATGAAAATTTGGGAGGCTCTAATAAGAAAAACTTACTAACAAAGCAACAAATAGATATTGAATGCATCTTAAGAACAAAATAAGCACTTTCGAGTTAATAGGATACTTCGGTCCTATGATTAAGTATTTTAGTGTTGTTATGTTAGAAATGGAAATGACGATCTGTTAGTAACTTTGATTGTAGATTTTATCATGTGAAGCAAATCATTGACAATTAGAATAGAGAGGTCCACTTAAATGTGAAGTATGATTACTTGACATTACTAAGATGTTTATATTACTAGCATAAAAAAAATTCTTACTTCAATTTGTGATAATTGTAAAGAGTGTTACATTTATCTCAATTAAGCAAATGAAAAAGAAAATTTATTTTAGTATATTCTTTTGAAAGCGGAAGAAGTAGCATGAATGTAGAAATGTTACTAAATTAATAATTCTATAATTGATATATTGGAATTATAAAAGTAAAGCTTCTATTATTCACAGGAAATTATATTTACTAGGTGTTATGGAATTCAAGAAAAGTTATGATTTGAATCATAAGATTAAGATGTGTCATGGGTAATGAGCCTATCAAGGAGATCTGTTTACCTTACTTGTTCTTATCTTAGAGGTGTGGATAGATATACACTTTAGTTTATGATGCTCTTTGAATGAATTGAGAACTAATGACTTCATTGAGAAAAGTATGAATTACCAATATGTTTTTCATGTGTGAGATGAAATAATAATTATATGAAATTGTAATGAAAAGCAAGATTTGTTGTTTATATTATTGTAATTTGGATATATGTATTGGTGTGTCCATGAAATTATTATACTAGCTGTAATGGTGGATAAAGATGTGTAGGGGATCTATCTTTACCCTTATTACAAAATATTGTTGTGTCTATGTAAGGGGAATATAGGACCTATCCCTAATCCAAATTCCCAAAAGAGAGATCCAAATTGATTAATCACAATGAAGTGATCAATGCACAAATGAATCAAACAATGGAGAATATGAAGAAAGGAGGAAATCCTATAATTTTCTATAGAAACTATGTGCTTGAAATTTTAAATGAATAAAAGGCAAATACTAACCTCAAAATAGGGAAAATCTAGAAAATGTTGATTTATGATGTCTATGTACAGTTTCAGGGAATTCTGCAACCTACTTCGGACTGGAAATACCGAGACAAAGAAAACCCAGAAAACTTTTGTCTTTATCAGGTCAAGTTGACTTTGACCCAGATAGCAGGGCACAATCTTACCCTGGGGCACAATCTTACCCCTCACTGAAGGTCATCCCTGACCTGAAATAGCTTCGACATAAATTTTATTCACGGATCTCAAAAGTTCACCGAAAAGGGTATCCAGATCTGAACTACAATTCAATGTCCTATACATGTACCTGCAAGAAAAATGGTTTTTTGTTGTTTGGATGGGGGGTTTGCCTTGGTCAAACCCCATTTTTGAATCAACCTTGAAATGTAATTAAAATTTCAATATGTATAAACAAAGTAAATGAAATAATTCACCTTGCTTATATTGAAATCCTTGTGGAGGATTCGAATCCTTGAATCCACAAGTAGGGATACTCCAAATGAATGTAGAATTGTATGTAGGATGTCTCAAATCAATGGCATTATATCTTCAACACAAATCTTGAATGGATCTTAGCATAGGAAGAGGCTTGGATGAATGTGGATGGAGAAATCTTCAACAAGAGGGCTCCATAGAGATTGAATCCTTCAATGGCTAACAATGGATCTCCTTGATGAATACTTGAATGCTTGAAGATGAATGAATGCTTTCTTGCTTTCCTTCTCCTTCTTTCTTGCTTTCACTTGAGATCTAGATGTCTTGATCATGAAAGGTGGATGTGAAAATGAAAGAGGAAGGCTTCCTTTTATAGTGATCTAGGGCACAAATTTCTAGAGAGGCCGACATTGGAGAATTAAATCCCAATTAACCTTAACCCCTAGAAATGGACCTAGATTAAATGCAATTTAAGAGTTTACCATTCTGAAATTCAAAATAGTTGACCTAGAAGTGGGAAAATAAAACTTTCCAAAGCTCGATATCCTGAAACCTCTAGAACTTAAAAATTGGACCCAGGGTCAAGGTCGAGGTCAACTCTTCCCTAGGTCAAAGTTGAGGTCAACTCTTCCCTAGGTTAGGGTCAAGGTCGACCTTGACCTAGGAGGTCGACCTGGACCCTGAGGTCTCATATCTTAAGTTCTTACAACCAGGTGCCAAAAAAAGCTGGAAATAGGTGGGGAGAGAAGAAGAACAGGGGGAAAAAGGTAGATCCATGCAAAGACCTAATCAAGGTGCTTGACATGACCCCAGACCACTTACTCAGAGGGCTAAGCATTCTTATCATGGAAGTGCTTCCATTTTAAGATGATACATTAAGCCCCCACTTTAGCAAGAGTATGGACTCGATGCAAACTCTTGGTAAAGGAGATCATAATGAAAAGATAATATAATTTAAATCAAAGGAACAAAGGGATCCTCAAGCCCCCAGGGACTCAAGTCTTCATCAACTCCAAGATCATAATAAGAGAGACATCTCTAGAGAAGAGAGAGAAGAGGGTGTGATTATCTCACCCAATGAGAACTTATGTCCCACTATGAACCACACCAGGAAATAGTGCAACTGGAAAGATGGAATTGAACCGCATAGTGAATGTGGCTACTCACTAGTCAACCCATCAAGGATTCACCCTTAAGAATATTCTATTCCATAAGAGTAAAACCAAGAGCAAAAGAGATCTAGTCTTAAGGACACCTTCGACCTTAAGGGATCAAAAATTTGAACTAGAGGGATCAAGAGATCCTAAATAAAAATCCATGCTTTAAGGATTAGTCACTAATCCATAAAGGGAGAAAAGTATCTTGAAAAATAATATATGTATATCAAAAAGTGTGTGTGTGCGCACTAGGTGAGCAGAGCATATGCCCCCACGTCAAAGTCATTGCTAACACTTTAACAGGAGCAATGTCTTTAACGGAAACATAAACAACTCCACTAATTATGTCTCCACTACGAGATGCCTCCAGACAAAGACAAATCAAGGGAAATACCACATAAACATATAGAGAAGACAGAAGGGATCTACCTGTCATGGGGTCAGTATGATCATAAGATAATATATATATGATATTATTACAAATGAATTGGCATCATTCCCCAAAGAAAGTAGAACTACAGTCACAAAGGAGGAAAGATCACATAAGAGTTATGAAGAAGAATCTTTTCGGACCATGACCTAGAGACCAAAAAGAATCAGTGCTACCAAGTCGTGAATCCAAGAAGACTATACAAGGAAACATTTACAAATAATAGCACAAGTACAACATAACATGAAACAACATATGGAAGAATAGAGCTACATATAGAGGAATTATACAACAGGTTTGATTCCTTTATCACCTTGTACCAACAAAGTAACAAGGGTCGTATAAAAGAATCTAACAACACTTAGCAAACACATCATGGGGGAAGCATAGTACTACAAGAAAACACACAACAAAGATACCATAAAGGACAAGCTAATCAAGTGTTCTACCTACTCTCCCCATCTTGTTCTATATTATTTAGGGAAGGTGGGTAACTTGCAAGAGGGACTATATCCAACACAGTTGGAATGATAGCTAGTTCCAAAAAAGGATCCTCTTGAGAATCATAATATTTGATACTAGGTGTAATTGTCAATTGTGATGAAAGCATATTAGGTAAATCAATGTCAATGTCAATAGTTTCATATTCATCATTAACATCATCAAGAGTATCTTCTTCATCTAGATTAATCAAAATAGGATCTAAGATACGAATAGGACCATCATTATTAGTAGTAACTTCTTCTAACACATCATGCATAGGCTGATCAAAAGAAGGTAAAGAATTTTGAAGCATAGAATTACGAGCCTTAGCTTGAGCACGATGCTTTTTATGACATTCATTAGTAGATCGATTACATTTTTCTTTACTTAAAAAATGTTGACAACTAGGAGGAACAATTACAGGATCCTTCACAGGTTCTATAGTAGGATTAATAGGATTATTAGTAGACTGAGAGGCAATAGTAGGAGTTTGATTAATAGATGTAGAAGTCATGGATAAAGGAGGTATGGAAGGTGTAGGCAAAAGACCATGATTAAGATCCATAGGAGGTAAGCTTAACTTGAGAATCTTACAATGCTTATAGGTTTGATATGAGCGGAAAAGATTATCAAGTCAAGAAGGACATGAATTAGGTAATGAAGGCCAAAAGAAGTCAAGGGTAGCACAATCTTTGGGCCTAGAAGGTTGATATAAACTATGATTAACCATCTTCACTTCTTCATCATGAAAAGATTTAAGACATTTATGGATAGGTGAAGCAACAACATGCATGGCATTTAACCATGGCAAACCAAGTTTAACTTGAAACTGATCAGAAGTAGGAACAACAACAAAGGTAGTGTTCACAATTTTACCACAAAGTTCAACTGGCAAGTTAATAGAACCAAATGATGGATAAATAAAACTATTACAAGTTTGAATCCACACATCATATGTATCATAAGAATCATGTTGTAAGTTTTTCATAAAAATATTTTCTTCAGTAATAACATTGACTACAGATGTAGAATCAACAAGACAACCACAAGTAGGTATCTGAGAAATCCTAGCATAAATGTAAAGGGGACCATCAGGAGCCTTAATAGTCTTAGAATCATCAAAGGCAATCAAAATTTCCTAAGGTCTTTTATTCTTAGGTTTTTTTCGAGGTTTAGGCTGAATTTTCAATTTAGGTTGCGGTTTTGGTATAGGTTGAGATTGAACTTGAGATTGAAGCTAAGGTTGAGGCTAAGGTGGAGATACATATTGAACAACATGTTCCACTTGGTTAAAAATGTTATTAAGATCACCCATCTTTGAATCATAAACAATATCCATAGAAGATGGCTGAGCAAAGGTATTAGTATCATGTGTAGGTAAAGATTCATATAGATTTGAAGATTTTGATTAGGAGGAGAGATAGATTTGTTCCCACTACCATCAAGATTATCAATAGATAAGGCATTAGAGTCAATTAAGTCTTGAGTCTTATGTTTTAAAGAATAACATTTCTCAGTATCATGACCATTCTGATGATGATATTGACAAAAAGCTTTAGGATCAAAGGATTTAGATGCAATCGTAGCAGGTAAAAGAGGTCAAATAGGAGGTAAAGTAATCATATTAGCAGTTAACAACCTATTCATAATAGAATGTAAAGATTCAGAGAGAGGAGTAAACATACAGTTTAATCGAAAAGCAGTGGATGTAGAAGTGGCATTGTGAGATGCAACAGCAACTTGATCAACAACTGTATTCACTTGTTTGTTTATCTTGACATAGTTGTTGAATTTTTTAAGTTTGTTTGGATTAGGAGAAGCATCACTTTTATCAACAAGAACAGGAGCCATTGGAGTGTTTCTCTCAAATTGACTCACTTGTAATTGATAATGATGAAGTGCTGCACAAAGTTGTTGAAAAGAGGTAAATTCAGTAAGTAGAATCTTATCTCTAATATCCTTTTGCAATTTTGAAATAAACATAAGTTGAATATCAATATCAAGAACAAGATAGGAAATTTGAGCATGTAAATGCTTAAATCTACCAATAAATTCAGTCAATTTTTCCTTAGCACTATGTTTACAATGCATCAAATCAATCAAGGACACTTGCGGACCAATGTTATTTTGAAATTTTTGAATAAAAACATTGGCAAGTTGTGGAAATGAATCAATAGAATAAAGAGGCAAGGAAAAATACCATTGTAAGGCCTTGTCATGAAAAGTTCTAGCAAATATCTTTGCTAAAATCCTATGGTCATGAGCATAATCACTACAAAGGATTTGAAATGTTTTAACATGATGAACAAGGTCTCCTTTTCCAATGTAATTCTCAAGACGGGGCATATCGACTTGCTGAGGAACAAGAGTACAAATGATGTCTTAGGACAAAGGACTTCACATGTCACATGTAGGATTGCTAAAAAAAAATTGAGTCAAAGATGCAAGTTGTTGTTGTAAGGATGACACAGTTTGAGCCAAATTAATGATTGTTGAATCATTAGAAGAAATAGGAGGAATAGAAACATTAGAAACACTAGGTAAAGTGTATGAAGCTACAAAAATGGAAGACACGACTGGAGGAACACTTGGAACTACAGTTGGAAGAGGATTAGAATAAGTAAAAGGAAAATTATGATAAGAAGGTTGTGATGTAGGAAGGGACATGGGAGGAACACTCATAGGAACAAAGGGAACCGTCACAGTCACCAAAGAAGGAGTATAGGTAGGAATACTAGATAAAGGAATAGAAGAAGGTTTGACACTAGTAACCAGAGGCATCAACCCTAACTCTTGAGCTTCCTAAGCTAAAATTTTAACATTTGAATGCACAAGATGAGTAATACCATGCAAGAGATTAACACCTTGATCACTATCGCAAAGAACTTTCTTAAGAGCCTCTATAGCTTGAATAGAATTTTGATTATGGTTTTCTTGAATAAGCCAATTACCCATTTTATCAAGTTTAGTTGAAAATTTTTGGACTTGTTCAGGAGGAACTCTTAAAGCATCATCCTCGTCATGAGATGAGTGAGAAGAGTTTTGCTCCATAATAGGATTGGAATCATGAACAATCAAATTGTCATTTGGGATCCTAAGGAAAGGAGGGGAAGATTCGGGATCAAAGGCACCCATGAGTCTACGACTTCTTCTAACCGGAATGTTATAAGTAGGACTAGAGGTAGTAAAGCTCATATACCAATGCAATGCAAATGAACTAAACTAGGCAAACACAAAGCATGAACAAATGAATATTTTTGTATTTTAAAGAGATTTTTGCAATGTTTTTGTATTTTAGAAATAGAAAGGAGCATGCAAGATTTTACATAAAAGGAAAATCTAACACCAAAAAGATATAAAGAGAAATTTAACACCACAAACACTATAGGGCATCTAATTCCAAAAAATAAAAGGGGTAAGTACGTCGGGTTCACCAAAATGTAAAGGTTGGTAAAGAGATGTAGGGGATCTATCTTTACCCTTATTACAAAATATTGTTGTGTCTATGTAAGGGGAATATAGGACCTATCCCTAATCCAAATTCCCAAAAGAGAGATCCAAATTGATTAATCACAAAGAAGTGATCAATGCACAAATGAATCAAACAATGGAGAATATGAAGAAAGGAGGAAAGCCTATAATTTTCTATAGAAACTATGTGCTTGAAATTTTAAATGAATAGAAGGCAAATACTAACCTCAAAATAGGGAAAATCTAGAAAATGCTGGTTTTTTATGTCTGTGCACAGTTTCAAGGAATTCTACAACCTGCTCCGGATTGGAAATACCGAGACAGAAAAAACCCAAAAAACTTTTATCTTTCTAGGCTCAGATCGACTTTAACCCAGATAGCAGGGCACAATCTTACCCCTCACTGAAGGTCATCCCTAACTTGAAATAGCTCTGATAGAAATTATGTTCGCAGATCTCAGAAGTTCACCGAAAAGGGTATCCAAATTTGAACTGCAATTCGTTGTCCTATACTTGTACCTACAAGAAAAATGGTTTTTTTTGTTTGGATGGGGGGTTTTCCTTGGTCAAACCCCAGTTTGGAATCAACCTTGAAATGTAATTGAAATTGCAATATGTATAAACAAAGTAAATGAAATAATTCACCTTGCTTATATTGAAATCCTTGTGGAGGATTCAAATCCTTGAATCCAAAAGTAGGGATACTCCAAATGAATGTAGAATTGTATGTAGGATGTCTCAAATCAATGGAATTAGATTTTCAACACCAATCTTGAAAGGATCTTAGCATAGGAAGAGGCTTGGATGAATGTGGATGGAGAAATCTTCAACAAGAGGGCTCCATAGAGATTGAATCCTTCAATGGCTAACAATGGATCTCCTTGATGAATACTTGAATGCTTGAAGATGAATGAATACTTTCTTGCTTTCCTTCTCCTTCTTTCTTTCTTGCACTTGACAGCTAGATGTCTTGATCATGAAAGGTGGTTGTGAAAATGAAAGAGGAAGGCTTCCTTTTATAGTGATCTAGGGCACAAACTTCTAGAGAGGCCGACATTGGAGAATTAAATCCTAATTAACCTTAACCCCTAGAAATGGACCTAAATTAAATACAATTTAAGAGTTTACCATTCCAAAATCTGAAACAACCGACCCGGAAGCAGGAAAATAAAACTTTTCGAAGCCTGGAATCTTGAAACCTCCAGAACTTGAAAATTGGACTTGGGGTCAGGTTCGAGGTCGACTCTACCCTAGGTCAAATTTGAGGTTGACTCTGCCCTAGGTCAGGGTAGAGGTTGACCTTGACCTAGGAGGTCGACCTTGACCCTAAGGTCTCAAATCTTAAGTTCTTAGGACTAGGTGCCAGGAAAAAGCTAGAAATAGGTGGGGAGAGAAACAGAACAGGGGGAAAAATCCAAATCCATGCAAAGACCTAATCAAGGTGCTTGACATGACCCCAGGCCACTTACTCAAAGGGATAAACATTCTTATCAGGGAATTGCTTCCATTTTAAGATGATACACTAGCATATAAATATATCTTGCCAGACAATTCCATTATTCAGTTAGTTTTACTTTGTTAGACTACTTCTAGCTAGGCTAGGTATCCTTCATGTTAGGAAGGATTCCAGGGAAGTGTTAATGCTTTGTGGTAGGGTGGAAATGCACTCCCACAATATTCTCACCTTGATGACTTTTGTGAACAGTTTTCTGAAGTATTTTTCAGGAAGGACTTTCCTTTACAGTGCTATACACTTCTTTGTATTTGACATGGTGGTATTTGGTAATTTTGTTGTTTACTTTTTTCATTAATATGAAAGTACATATTTTCTCTAATGTTTATCTTTTATTAATGTGATTCAATAGTTGGTCAAAAATATCTTGGTTTGTTATCATGACTTGATAGTTTGTACTTGCTTGTACTTGATGGGAAATCACTTATTGTGACTCCACTACTAGGTTCAACACATAGTCGACATTCCGCATATCTTTGGACAGAGGTATGCTTTATCATTTTGACAATTATGGTCATAGTTGTACTTTTTTTTAGTTCTATATTATAGGGAATCTATTGGTATTTTGTCAACTTATGTATTCAACCTTTGACTTGTTGACCGACTCCTTAGATCATTGAGATTTTTTTGATGTGGCATTTGTGCCATAAGTTCTTTCATTACTTATGGTATCAGAGTCAGGTTCCATACTAGGGCCTTGAGTTCACTATGCTTAGTTGCAACCCTTAGTCACAGAAATTGTGATTCGATTAATGCTTAGTCTATGAACGTAACTACGGTTCCTTGGATTGACTAGATTGTCTTCCAAATTCAGTTTATCTTGATAGAAAAGGGTAGGATGTTCCTTGTTTGGTGGGAAATAGACACTTGAGGGACAATATTTCTTACGTGTGTGAAATTTTCTGAATGTCCCTAGTTTCTCTTGAAACTATGAAAGTTTGAAATAGTTCTGTGAGCTTGGAAACTATCTACCTTTAGTGGTGTGATTGTTTTCTATTCCATATTGCAAAATGTTAGAATATGTGAAAATTATGAGGTACTTTGTGTGTGGGATACACTTTAAAATTTAATGTATTTTCTCTACATTAGTGTAACAAAGAAAGAAGATAAAATTCTATGAGATATTGTGTAGTTAAATAATGATGGTTATGCAATAAAGGTATGAGAGTTTGCTAGAATCTAGGACTTGGCTTGTGATGAATGATGGAAATATGTATTATTGTAAGGTATATTTGCAAGTGTTATGAGATGATTTTAATACTAGAACCTTATGAAATTCTTGGGGAAGAAGAATTCAACATGTTTTATATGAAATATAAATTTGTAGAAAAATTGTGAAAATATATTTATATGTCTTACCTTGCATGGCATGAGATTTCAAAAGAAAAGAGAGAATTAACAAATTCATGTGGGTTGGCTTTAGTGGATAGAGCATTGTTTAAGGTAATTGAATGTGTTATTACATGATGATGTAAACTTTGAGATTTATGTTCTAGAAGTATGGTCATGTTCTTTAGCATACCTTAGATGAAAGGTGACGTGTATCTTTTACTCCCTCCTTGTGGCTAGTGTTAGTCACTCTATAAATATGGTTTTGGTTTCAATTGATGTTTTATTATGAACTTTAATAAAATTTGAAAGTGGTGAAGGACTAGCTTAAAATTTTAAGTTCTCTTGTGACCACCTAGCCACCAATTTTGAGTTTTTCAAGAGTTTTTCAATCAACTTAGATTTTGTTCACACTTACTTCTTTGATTTTTCTTACGACTGCTGAGGATTTGAATTGAAATTTGGAACTTGAAATATTATGATTTCTTATGATCTTAGGGTGGCTAGAATATGTGTTTTATGTTTCTAGTCCTATGATGTGAAGTGATGTCATCTTCCATGTTCAACGTACAACATTGATAGATTGTAAAAGGGAGTAGATTGCAAAGAACATGCCATTTCTAACCTTGCATTCATATGTTACTTGAAATATGTTTCAACTATTATGAAATGATCAAATTAAATTGACATGCAAAGGGTTGTGTATATTAGAAATGCATTTTATGAAGTAATTAACATTGGTTGATATTCTTTGATGTGAGTTTAGATGCTATGAGGAGCATTGCATGGGTATTCACAGAATGAGGGAATCCATGGAAAATACATCTTTTTTACATTATATAAAATTACTAGCACATGGGTGATTATATTTGAGACCTTGCATGAAATTATTATGAGGTGATTGAAATAGATGTATTAGTTGATGCACTTGATGATCGATAAGTAGGTCGCCATCTTTTTGTGAAAATGGAATAGAGTTATTTGGTTATGAAGCACTATTGGTGTTTTTGATAGAATGGTCAACACCTCCTTCTTGGTATGTGTATGTTTATTTGACTAGATGGTTCAAATTTTGTGATTGCTTATGATGAAAGAGATTCTCATGATGAAGGGCATAATTATTTTAATTAGTTGATTATTGTATGACTTACATGCTCTTGTTTAATGTGTTATTGCATGAAAGGAAATATATGAAATGCATTTTTTTTCTTACTATATATGATGTATTGGAAAGCTTACCTTCCGGTGAGGGTGCTAATGTGGAAGAAGTAAACAGGGAAGGGTAGAAAGAGATGTTACTCTACTTGCCAGTTTTCATTCCTGGTGATAAAAAGATACTTTGGCCAAAGCTTGTTCGCATATGTTTTCAAAAATATGCTGCCTATGTTTCATCTCCTTGCCACATTCATGAACAATAGAAAGTTTCATGGTTGCACCAGATACCCCCTGCCTTTTATTCCTTTTGGGCATTGCAAGGTTGGGAAATTTGAAGGGTGATAGAATCCCAAGGAAGTGTAAGGCTTTATGGATAGAACGGACAAGCATCTGAGCCACATTCCTATCTCAAGATTTGTAGATGGACGACTGACTACTCAATGGCATAGGAGACATGGACTTATAGAAGGACGGATGTCCAATTACAATTAAGTATCTAGTTTCATGATTGACCTTTATGGTTATGTTGATGGATGCATTGTTATAGATGTATAGCATGCATTGATGTGTTGATGTTATATGGTGATGAATTATCATGATTTACTTGGATGCTTATGTTTAGATGAAGCACACTTGCATTACATTGATGAAAATGTGAATTCTTATTTGTAATAAGATGTAAGACTTGTAGGACTTATATTGTTTTAGAGATGAAATATAAATGCTATGATGAAATGAGTTAAAATTTCTTTGAAATATTATCGTGACAAGGTGGGTATGAGGGCCTAGGTCACATAAATGGAAAAATGGATCCACTAACCTTTTCAATTAATTTGTGAAATGGACGGATGACTTTCTCACCTAGTAAGTACCACATATTAAATGGTACGTATGAATGATTTATTTACTTGTGATCAATTTGTGATTTAAGGAATATTTTAGTTCAAATTTTGCAATCTTCAAATGACTCTTTTCTCTTGAATATAAAATATTGAAAATTTTCTTTTCTAAAGTATTGACACTATGATTGGGCTAAAAATATTGTGAGTATATAAATAAGAGTATGCCAAGAACGTGGATCCAAGGACACTAGAAATGTGCTCAATTTATTTTGATACCACGGTAAGGTATAGTAAGCACAGGTATGCGGGTATTTTGTTGCTACTTGAGAGTATCATGTAAGTTATTTCTGAAAGCATTGAGTATGAGAATGTTGGATTTTCAAATTTTGATTATGATAGAGACATGAACCGATGCTTTGATGTTGTTCCTATGTATCACAGATGTTATGACACATTATAATAAAGGGTGAATATTATCAGAGAGAGGTAACTCTAACCTTGTAAAACTAAAGGATAGTAATGGAATTCACACACTCACATAGGAAATGTTCTTGAAATAATTATGATACAAGTGTGTTTATTTTGCCTCAAATGTGTTTGTTCATGGTGTGAGTTCTAACTAGAATGCATAACTAATGAAAATCTGACATTATGTAAGCAAATGAAATTGAAACTTGTTGATTTTATGTTAGAATCTGAAAGTGTATACATGCATTACCTTTAATAAATGAATAATGGGAGATGATTTATTATCATGTCAATTGTAAAATTCTTGTCTTATCTTTGAATATGATTGCAAATTTTGAATTATGCATCTAGACGATGCATTCTTAAGAGGGGAAGAATGTCACAACCCAATTGTTTTTGGCATGCACTCAAGGGCGTGACTAGTAGATTTTTCTTACTACAGTTGGAAGGGGAGTCACGCAAGAGTTAAGGAGTTATAATGGGGAAATAATTTACGTGGCAGTGGGGATATTTTTCAATAACAAGCAGGTAAAGTAGAGTGTGGAGGATGTAAGGATGGCACAAGATAGTTAAAGGAATAACCACTGAGTCATAGAAATCATTCCTCCTGCCATGTGTGCAACAAGAGTTAAGGAGACAACATAGGTAGTTGAGAGAAATGGCATCAAAGGAGGAGAACTTAGGGGAATAACGGTGAGTAGAAGTAAATGTGCACGCATGGATTGAGGAAAGAAGGCGTGATAGATCTCTGTATTGGAAGGGAGGTTAAAAAAAACATGAATCCTCAGAGATTACGCCAGATTAGTAGGAGGTTAGGGCGGAGTTAAAAGAGGACTATCATGATGAAGGTGGGGGACTAGGATAAAAATGGGGCTGCCACGAACACCTCTTCACGGGATGGCTTCTTCATTCTCTTTGGAATTAAGAGACAATTTTCTTACATTATGTTTGGTAATGAAGCAAATCTTTATTAATTCCCTTCTTATCTCCCCCTCCCTCTCATCTTGAGACAATTATTTCTCTATTACGATGCAACAAGAAAAACAAGAAGAGCGGGAGAACTTGAATTTGATGTCTGATCATGAGGTTTGGCAAAGTCATCTCCTTAGACGAGTACCAGGCCTGTGTAAGATTTTCACAAGGAGTCACCTGTTGTATCCATCATGGGTTTCAATCAACAACTTCCTCACTGGTATCTCTACTTTGAAATGCGCAATGGGAAGTAGGCATTCAATAATTAGATCAATTTTATTATTTGGAAAAATAAATAAAATGGCATGGTAGATTCTTGTCTTAGTAACAAATAATTAATGGAAACCACCTGTTTTGGGATTTATATTTCAATTATTCCTTTGGAAAATTTTACCTTTTGTTATCCTCACTATAGTTGCCATAGTGATTCTCTTTTCACTAAGCTAGTATGACTGACACATTCTATCCAAGTCTTCATGTGTAGCCATTTATATTTTGAAATAATTCTTCTTATCATGTTTGATTTTCCTTACTCATGCCTGGCATATTTCCTTGTTGTTCTTTGGGGCACCATTTGTTCTTTTTTATTCGTTTCTAACTCTTATTTTTAGCAAGCATACATATGTAGAGGTTTTTGAAGTCTGAGAGGTATTGAACATGTTGAATTCTCCTGTCATTTCATCACACTATTTGTTGGTGTGTAGCATGTTAAGTCATTTTCTTATCTACGCTTTACAGTGTTTTCTTGTTTGGTCTATATGTATGCACCTAGGCATCAACCTATCCCCAAGGTGTGATCACGCTAGTGTAGGCGCATCCATCAATTTTTGTTTTCCATATTTTCTTTGTTGGGTTCAAACACCAGATTTTCTCCTTATAACCATGGGTGTTACCTCTGAAAACATCGAGTTAAGTTTGTCCTCCAATTGTATGTAGAATGGGGATTTTCTTTGAGGCTCTCTTTGAAAACATAAGATGCATACCTTTTTTTTTAAAACACCATTTATTAATAAGTATCTGGTAAAATAATTCATAGTCAAGCAACTAATTAGTTGTATATAAACAGGATGGTGATTCTATGATTTTGTGTTGTTGTAGTTTATCAGAGAACCAGTTATGTCCTTGCATGTATCAATTGGTTTTGAAAATTATACCTGAGAGTCGTTATATGCTTTGTACATAAGAATTCTTATAACTTCTTGTTATGTTATTAATCTTGTAAAGAAGATATGGGATCTTGAATATTGATTAGATTACATATAAGTTTTATTTTATTATTATTTTTTTGGTGTTTGCTAGGAAATGACGTGGTAAATCTTAGATGTCTTTCATAGACTAGTTATTCTTTGGCAATCTATGAATTAATTGAGCTCTTGACTCATAAAAAGAACATTGAATCACAAATGTTATTGTACCACTTAGTAAGATCTAGAAACTTTTCCTATCCTGATGCACCCAAAATTTCTCCTCTTCCAAAACTTGGAACAAACTTAGGAAGCTACTTAGCCTTTAATACCTTGCACATTTGTCTGGCAGCTAGCTAGGCATACTTTATTGGAGCATCTTCATAAATATTAAATTTTAAACAATGTTCTTGGTGATTTTCGAAATGGAAAACTCGTGCAATTACTTTAAGGCATAATTGATGAAAATTTGGGAGGCTCTAATAAGAAAAACTTACCGACAAAGCAACAAATAGATATTGAATGCATCTTAAGAGCAAAACAAGCACTTTCGAGTTAATAGGATACTCCGGTCCTATGATTAAGTATTTAAGTGTTGTTATGTTAGAAATAGAAATGACGATCTGTTAGTAACTTTGATTGTAGATTTTATCATGTGAAGCAAATCATTGACAATTATAATAGAGAGGTCCACTTAAATGTGAAGTATGATTACTTGACATTACTAAGATGTTTATATAATACTAGCATAAAGAAAAGTCTTACTTCAATTTGTGATAATTGTAAAGAGTGTTACGTTTATCTCAATTAAGCTAATGAAAAAGAAAATGTATTTTAGTGTATTCTTTTGAAAGGGGAAAAAGTAGCATGAATGTAGAAATGTTACTAAATTAATAATTCTATAATTGATATATTGGAACTGTAAAAGTAAAGCTTATATTATTCACAAGAAATTATATTTATTAGGTGTTATGGAATTCAAGAAAAGAGGTTATGATTTGAATCATAAGATTAAGATGTGTCATGGGTAATGAGCCTATCAAGGAGATATGTTTACCTTACTTGTTCTTATCTTAGAGGTGTGGATAGATATACACTTTAGTTTATGATGCTCTTTGAATGAATTGAGAACTAATGACTTCATTGAGAAAAGTATGAATTACCAATATGTTTTTCACATGTGAGATGAAATTATAATTATATGAAATCGCAATGAAAAGCAAGATTTGTTGTTTCTATTATTTTTATTTGGATTTATGTATTGGTGTGTCCATGAAATTGATATACTAGCGTATAAATATATCTTGCCACACAATTCCATTATTCAATCAGTTTTACTTTGTTAGACTACGGTTGGGTATCCTTCATGTCAGGAAGGATTTTGGGGAAGTGCTAATGCTTCGTGGTAGGGTGGAAATGCACTCCCACAATATTCTCGCCTTGCTGACTTTTGTGAACAGGTTTCTGAAGAATTTTTCAAGGACTTTCCTTTACAGTGCTATACCCTTCTTTGTTTTCGACATGGTGGTATTTGGTAATTTTGTTGTTTACTTTGGTCATTAATATGAAAGTACATATTTGATCTAATCTTTATCTTTTATTGATGTGATTCGACAGTTGGTCAAAAATATCTTGGGTTGTTATCCTGACTTGATAGTTTGTACTTGCTTATACTTGATGGGAAATCTCTTATTGTGACTCCACTACTAGGTTTGACAGATGGTCAACATTTCACATATCTTTGGACATATGTATGCTTTATCATTTTGATAGTTATGGTTGTAGTTGTACTTTTTGTTTATTTCTATATTATAGGGAATCTATTGGTATTTTGTCGACTTATGCATTCGACCTTTGACTTGTTGACCAACTCCTTAGATCATTGATATTTTTTTTGATGTGGCATTTGCGTCATAAGTTCTGTCATTACACTTCATTTTATGTATTATTTTGAGATATTTAGACTAACAAAATATTTTTGAATAAAAAATTCAAGAATATGGAGTTGAATTTGAGAAATGCACTTAAGTGAATTAAGCGAAGTCAGAATTAAACATCTATTCAATTCAAATGAGAATTGAGAATTGTGTACTTTGTGATATGGACTTTGTAATTGGTATACAAGATCTAAGATTGCATTATGAATCTAGGACCAAAGACAATTAAACCCTATGAATAGAAGTGCATGGGATAAAATTAAAACAACAATCTTGTTGTTATAGTAATGTGATCATATTTTATTCATGTGAAAATATGGAGAGAAATATATTATCTATCATAATTGGAAATGTTTAGGAATTATCGCTTTAGTCGATCCCTAAGACTATGTTAACATTGATGTGCAACATATGATAATGGAGTTAGATGCTAATGTAGTTAGATTAGTAATGAGTTGGAATTAGAATATTTTGATGGTAGATATAATTTAGTAAGTTTCTCCTAAAAAATACTCTCTATGTGATTATGCGATCAAGTAGTTAATGTAATAAATTATTATTTTATTAATTTTACGATATTATTAATTTATTTTTTATTAATTTCATATTTTTTAAAGTAATATTCAAATAATAACATTTATAAATTTATAGTTATATATACTTTAATCAATTTTCATATATATAATTGTGGTATATGTCACAAAAATATATCTCTCCACCTATTTTATATTATATAATCATTACTTTTATTACATCAATATGCATAGGAAGTTAGTACACTTTGTATAAGAAAAAATTAAAAAGATCCACTGTATAAAGTAGAAATTGGATTTCACTAGTTTTGGATTTATTTTTAATTTTTTTAATAAGACTTTTTTAACATATTATTTTCCTTACATGGATTGTGTTGACCTCCTATAGATCATGGTACCATTATAGAATGCTTACGTAATAACTAAAAATAAAAATTTTAAAAAACCTCTACTATGTTACTTTTTCAGTCATAAGTCTTGTAGTTATATAATCTTATAGTTTATCTAATTGTAAAAATCTTTATTCTAAACATGTTCAATATTTATTAAGTCGATAGGTTTTGTGTGGGAGCTTTGCTCCCGGAAATGACATTTTTCTCGTGGAAAATTGTTAGCCCTCTTACCGGATAGTATTCCTTTTCTGGCTTTGGAAAGCACTTTTAGTTTTTTTTCCCTTTTTCAGTTGGAAATTAGAAAAAGATTCCCAAATCAGAAATAGCAAGTTCTCTTTATTAGTTATAAATGAAAATTTGTTAAGAATTTTCTATTTGTTTCTAATTTAAAATATTTATAAAATAAATGCTAAAAAGATAAGAGTCAATGAAAATAAATATTTTATAATATATTTTCTTGAGTAATGACCATTTTTAATTATGTGAGATTGATGTAATTGTTGGATTTTTTAAAATATATAGTTTAATAGTTTTTAAGATTTATTATAGATAATTTTAATATATTGACCTAAAAATATGGAATAATAAGTAGATATATGTTTAAATGCACTTATATAAAATTAGTTTAAATTTTTAGTTATATATTTTAAATATATATTTAAAAAAATATAATGAGTTTGAGCAAGGAAATTTCTATTTAATGTTGATCTATTTGTATTTTAAAAATTCAATAATGAATGTTATTTTATATTTGCAACATTATAATAAACACATAGGGTTTGATTTTTACTATTTCTTAACTCTTTTTTCACATTTATACAACAAATTGTTCTCACATTTTGAATGTAGTTTTGTGTTTCATTTATCATTTATTTGCTATCAATATTATACAATAAACCACTCACATATTTGACACAGATCTCAACCAATATAATTTGCAAGAAAACCTAACTCCTATCGGCTCATCGTTGCATGTACAAAAGCATGCAACTGCTAGTTTAATTTGTTGGTAGAATTTATTTTTTTAAAAGTGTAATGTTTTTCTTTACTTCATGCATAATTTTGAAATACTTAGGACACCATATTAATTTCAAGGATAAAAAATTTAAGAATATAGAGTTGAATTTGATAATGAATTTTGATATGAATGAAGTGAAGTTAGAATTAAACATTTTTTTAATTAAAATGAGAGGTAGGCTTTCTGTACCTTGTGATGTGGACTTTATGATTGGTATACAAGATATAAGATTGCATTATGGATATAGGACCAAAGACAATTGAATCCTATGAATCTAAGTGCATGGATTAAATATGGAGAAAAAAATCCAATCTATTGATCTTGCAAAAATGTTTTCCTAGCGATATCTAAGGAAAGCAAAAAAATGAGGAAGGTGCTAAAGAGCACAGTGGGACTTGTAAATTATGTAAGTTTTTAAAGTTTAGAAATTCTCTGCACCTTAGTCAATATCTATGACTATCTTAACATTGATGAGAAACATATGATAATAGACTCAAATGCTAATGTAGCTAGAAGTTAACAAGTTGGACATAAAAAATGTTAGAGTTACATGTAATAGTATGTTTCTCCTCTAAAGTGCTCTTTGTGTGAAGATGTGATCATGTAATTAAAATGAATTGGGACACAATGTCATCAAATACACAACCAAGACACATAACTCAAATTTTGTTAGGATTCAATGCCACTTAAGAACATTTTCATTTGTGTAGAAGGATCCCCTTATGAATATAATTATATATGTTGAGTGGTGTAAAACAAAACCCTACATTTCTTTATGCTACAAATTTATAAGATAAATCATCTCTACTTGTTTGTGGGAAAAAAATCTATTTTTAATTTTGTTTATGGGATTGTAATGAAAATAACTCACTTACATAAAAATATAGGCTAATTAAATAATTAAATTAATTTATAAATAAAATTATAAATATATGTGCAAGGAATGATGTTGAAATTGAATGCAAAATTTAAATAAATAAACAAATATACTTAATTAGATTCTAGAGAGGAATATGTTTTAACATCACAATGACAACCTCTAGTCGGGACATTTATGGACGAATGCACAGTGTGCAAATGTCTTTCTGATGTGGAAAATAAATCAAACCATTGTCCTTGATTTAGCTAAGGTAAAGGCCCTTATGTGATGTGAAATTGCACTAGGTTCAATTTATGATGACATTACATTTTTCCCCACTTTAGCGAGCATCGAAAAGTGCTAGCTAAAGTAGAAAAAATGGGTTGAGAGGATTATGCCAAGATGCAAAAGCAAAGTGGAGTATTTTGTCCATGTAGGGTTTCCCCCATGAGAAGAGGTCTGATTTAAACCTTTGTGATAGTGCCACAACATGTTAGCTACAGACAAACATGTTAGACAAAAAGCTAAAATTTTGATACAAAAAAAGAGCATGGATTGGACATAGATATTGAGATCAGTCATAGAATGTGAGATAACAACACTTAAGATACAAGATCATTGAGATAGCACCGATATGGGTTGAAAGTTGTGTTCAGGGATACTTTAAGAAACCCCCTCCTAGGAAAAGGTGTAAAATCCTAGCAAATCCTACATTATTTTGGGGGGAAAAAATTTATATTGTCGGTGAGATTTTTTAATTTGAAAGGAAAAAATATTAGTTTGCACTAGAAAAAAAATTTCAATCATATAAAATTCTATAAAATTAAGGCGAATCTTTCATTATTGAAGAAAATCATGGCCACATGCACACGTGCCTAGCAACCATCATTTCACCATTATTGTTATATGGAGCCTAATCAATTATCAGACTCAAAGGGTAAATTTTCCCCACTTTTATTATTGCAATTTCTCCCCAAATTTTTCAATGGGGGTTTGGAGGCAGTGCTCCCAAGATGAGGTCAAGGGACAACATCCCTTGCAAGGTCCAAAGGCCCCTGAAAGCTCAAATGACTTTTATTATTTTATTAAAAGGCATCATGAGTTAATTTTCTATCATCTAACATATACTAACCCTATTTTTTATAACCATTTGATGATCCTGGATCAATGGAATAAATCCTATTTTGGGCCAAACTTTTAAAGGACACAAAGTTCCATAAAAAGTCTCCAAAATAGAGACACATGTCCATTATCAAATCTATTTTGGGTCAAAGATTTAAAGGATAAAAAGTTCCATAGAAAGTCTCTGGAATAGAGACACATGTCAAATCTATATGCTTAACCCATACCCTAACCATAAATGTTGACCACATATTGGTGAATACGACCGTCAATTAAGACACACTTCCAAAATTGCAGGTGAAAATATTAAATATGTCATTTGGAAAACATAGAATCTATTGGGGAAATCTTTAAAATGGATGAAATTAATAGAAATGGTGGTGAATTGAATTGTATTTGACCAAAATTTTATAAAGTTAGGGTGATTTGACCACCCTATTTGATCTCACTTATTCATCAATTTTGAAATCGCGGATACTAAATATTCTCCAATCGGTAAATATTCACCACTAAAGTTATCCATGGTTATGTTTTTCTATATAGACATACAATTAGTCAATACATGACTACTACAAGATGTGTTAAAGAACAAAAACATAAAATTTACAAAGATAATTTAGATGAGAATGCAATGGTTTAGCCCCCATGCAAGGCATAATCTAAGACAATGGATGCAGACATATTTTAAAAAGAAATATCTAATAAAATATTTTGAGATAGAAAATGATAAGATAGATATGATACCCCCCCCTTAGAATGACATGTGTTACACAAAGAGGAACACAAACCAATCTAAGGGGAAGAGACAAGGGAATTTGATTATTTGGGGTTCATAGAAGCTGTGGTAGTGACATCAATATATATATATTAGGTCCACATGAATTACTCATCATATCCCCCAAAGTGTCCAGACCATATTAAGAAAGTCACATAAAGACAAAATAAAAAATAAAAATGTGGTTGTACATGGAAGAAGTCCTAAATGCCCCCAATGCTTTGTATTGTCCCTAAATGAAAAAGTCAAGATACAATAAAAAGGAGAATGATGAAACAAATAGAGAATTATGCATGAGATATACTATATCCTATTTAACATTTCCTATAAAGTAACTTGGGTCCTTTAGGAGAGCACACAAATATAAAGCCAAGCATGGGGAAACATAAAATAAACACACTAGTCTAGATATAAGATTTGCATCTCTCTTGTATTCATTCACCAATATATCCTCATCCTCCAAATCTAGATATAAGGAGAGCGAGGGTGATCTTGAAGGGTAAAAACTACTAAGGAAGTACTAGGTGCTTCACCAACAGTAAGATCCAAGGATGAAGCTACCTCAACATGCTCATCCAACAACTCTAGTGTGGAAAGAGTTAATGATTATATGAAGATAGTCAACAATAATGAGATATCTTCCAAATAGTCAAACATACACTCTATAGAGTGAGGTGACTCAACTCTAGTTGAATGTGTGGAGAAGCTTTTCAAATCCCGAAAGAAGAATCAATGAAGCTCAAAATGGGATTGTAATAGCCAAAATTGAATTTCAATGTCTTTGGGTGGTAGAATTGGGTGTTACAATTGCAAGGTGGTAGTTTATAAAATTTTAATAATATTCTGCACCTCTAAATATTCACAGATGAGTGTACGCTGCCCAAATATATTTGTGGTGTGTATGCATCATGTGTCATCCATGCCACGTGGTTGAGATTCTAAATGGGTGGCAATAGAACTAGGACGAGTGGGCATGAAAGGTGACATGGAATTTCATGTCTTAAGCTAAGGTAGAGGCTTTGTGGGCATGAAAGGTGACATAACACTATCCTCAAATTCATTTAATTTATTGGTGGGTGCACTAATGGATCAATAGATTTTGACAACGTTTCTAATACTACATTAGTTCTTGAGTCAACAAATAATGTACAAAAAAATTCTTTGCCTTTTTTATCCTTCACCATAATTATAAGATGGGTGTTAAATAATATTCTTGACAATATTCTCCATAGGTTGACCATGCATTAATTTGGCTGGTGACAAAATTAATTTGAAAAATGAAGATTCTAAGGACATTATTAAAGCTTGTTAGTGGGTTCTTGCGACATAAATATTTCTTATCTCAAACTCATTTATTTTTTCTATTAATGGTTTCTTTTTGGATGACGGATAGGAATTGTAAAAGGAGTCATAGGGATTTTTAATTCATTATAATTTTCATTAGGTGAATGAGGGTTTTCAAGTAGTGAAGGAGGATTTGGAGGTGGAGGAGAAAGGTTTTGATTAAAGTTGTAAACAAAAACTTAACAAATCAAAATCAATTAAAGTAAAAGTCGTTTAACCTTAGCTAAATCAACAAAGACTATATTAAAAATCACCTCTTTGATTTTGAGGCATTATTAATGGATGATGGTTAACTATGAAATGTGCATGCATAATTTCACTCATATTTTTCTCTATGTGTGTAAGGTAAAATGAATAGGTTGTGATTAAGTGCTTTTTATTTTATTTTTTAACCAAATTGACCAAGCCTAAACTTACTCAAGTACATAATTAAGTCAACTTTCAATGTGTTAACATTATTCTCTATTTCACATCCTAAACATTTTTTACCATTTTTTCTCCTCCATCTTTGTGCACAGATACCTTGAGCCATCAAGGAATATATCAAGGAGGTATATATCTTAGTTAAAGTTAAGATAAACCCAAATAGATAATTGTGTTTGTTTTGGTGCATCAAATGTAGGAGAGATATTTCCATGGAATTTGTTATCCACCTTAATTGAGGTTAGCACTATCTATTTTCTATTAGGTAAGTTTCTTTAGATGAATCCAAAATGGTGCTCAAAACTTGAGGAAAGGTTGCCTAAAGGAATGCACAAAAAATATGATAAATTCAATCTTTTTCTTGTTGAGGAATACTGTAGCAAGGGAAAAGTCAAGATGAATGAAATAGAGCTTCAAAAGGTGCAAGAGATTAGCTCTATAGAAAAAAATAGATTTTTTTTTGCCTTTGCATATGCTATGTTGAATCAAATGTATTAAAATGGTGTATATTCAACATCCTTGGAATATCATGTTTTGTTTGCCCTACTCTTGATCACAATAAATATTTTTGTGTTTTGTTTTGTATTTAGTTCAATTTAGTAAGTTGTACAGTGGGTGAACCCACAATAGTGGGTTACACATTTTTGCCTAAATAGACACTGAAACGTACATTTTGAAAAAAAAAATTCACTTTTGGACGCATATTGTTGCTAAATCATTACAAATTTGAAGATGAAGTAAATTAGAGTCTTCTAGGATTTTTTGTCTAGATTCTAAATATATTTTTAAAAAAAAAATTGGAATTCATTTGAATATCTCCCTCAAAAACTAGTACATTGTTGAAAACAACATTTTTAAAGAGTGTCACTCACTTCATAGAGCATGACTTTTTTTCTAAAATAGATATCAAGTTGATTCTTTCGAATTTAGTTTTGTAACATCCATACCTAGTGTTTGCAATTGGTTTCATGAATTTCTCCTTAGTATTTCATATTTTATTCATGTTTGAAGTTGACTTAACCATAATTTTGACGTGCGTTCACTTCATGGCTTGTAACTTGTGTATTCGTCCAATTTCAAAAAAAAAAATTTAATAGAAAGAAGACTTCAATACCTAGTGCATAGATATTTTTTAGAATTTTTTTCTCTCGTTTACTATTTTCCATGAACGTTGAACATAGAGGTTGATGTTTGGTAAGAAACCTACATTTGATTGACATCAAAAAACATATGCATAATAAACTCAAAATTTATTAAAATCATAACCATTGGAAAGTTTGTTTCAAGTACTTGTGTCCTACACATGGGTTTGTCAATATTGTCCCATTTGAGCCCTTAGATTGAGCTTTGAAGACCTAAAAACTTTGAAATTTGCTTGGCCTATGGAGAAGCATGCTTACCAAGAGGTTTCGATTGAAAGTACCTCTGATTGAAACCTAGGGGTTTCGATAGAAAGTAATTTCGATACAAACCCCTTGACATTTTTACAAGATTAAAATGCTTAACTTAGGCACTTTTGATTGAAAACACTTAACGACTTTTGATTAAAAAAACCTAGTCGACTGATTTTTTTTTAGGCTATTAATGAAAATTCATATTTAAATAAAGATATTTTTTTTCAATTTTGTAAATATGAAATTTTAAGAATAATTCATATTTTGTAGAAGGAAGACATTTGGAAGTGCTTTTTTTATATTTTGTGAAATTTTAAAAAGGCATATTTTCAAAGGAAAGTGAATAGAAATAAGAGGACAAGGGAAAATAAGACCACAAAAGTGTTCACCTAAAATTGAACAAAGACTATGTGAAGAAGCATTTGCAAGCTGTTATAGTGGGAAATAAGGTACATATCTCTCTCTCCCTCCCCTTTAGTCTTCTTATGTCATTTGAACTTATATGTTCTTGTTAGGATCTCTCTCTCTTGTTATTTCATAGATCCCCTGAAGACTCTATCTCTCTATCTTTTCCCCCTTTAGTCTCTCTCTGTACTTCTTTTTAAGATCTCTCTCTTTCTAGTCTCTTTATAGTTATTTCATAGGTCCCCTTAAGGCTCTATCTCTATCTCTATCTCCCTTTAGTCTCTCTACCTCTTGTTAGGATCTCTCTCTCTGCCCCCTTTAGTCTCTCTTTGTACTTCTTTTTAGGATCTCTCTCTCTAGTCTCTTTATAGTTATTTCATAGATCTCCTTAAGACACACACACACTCTCTCTCTCTCTCTCTCTCTCTCTCTCTCTCCCTCCCTCCTAGGACCCCTTAAGACTCCTTAAGATCATGTACCATACACTAATGTATAGTAAGGATCCTAATCAGTCTTAAGGGGTCCTAGAAAACATTACTATATCTTATGACCTGTTAGAACCCTTTAGGACCCCTTACCATACATTAGTGTATTGCAAGTGGTCATAAGAGGTCATAAGGGGTCCTAGGACCCCCCATACACTAATATATGATAAGGCCATACATTAACATATGGTAATGGGTCCTAAGGAGTTGTAATGTGCCCCAAGACCCGTTAAGACCCCTTACAACACCTTAGGACCCCTTACGACACCTTGGTACCCCTTTCCATACACCAATGTATGGTAAGGAGTCCTAAGAGTTCTTAATGTGTCTTAGGATACCTTATGACCCCTTACCATACAACCCCTTAAGACCCCTTACCATACACTAATGTATGTTAAGGGGTCCTAAGGGGTTCTAAGGGGTCTTAAGGGGTTCTACCACACATTAATGTATCCTAGAACCCCTTAGGACCCCTTAGGACCCCTTACTAAACACTATTATATGGTAAGGGGACTTAAGGGGTTGTAAGAGATCATAAGGGGTCCTATGACACATTAATATTTCTTAGGACCCCTTATGACCTCTTAAAACCCCTTAGAACCCCTTACCATACACTAATGTATGGTAAGGGGTCGTAATGGGTCGTAAGGGACCCTAGGACACATTAATGTGTTTGAGGACCCCTTAATACCCCTTAATACCCCTTAGTACCCCTTACCATACACTAATGTATATGGTAAGTGGTCCTAAGGGATCGTAAGGGGTGTTAAGGGGTCCTAGGACCTCTTATGACACCTTACCATAAATTAATGTATGGTTAGGGTTCCTAAGGGGCCTTAAGGGGTCCTAGGACACATTAATGTGTCTTAAGACCCCTTAATACCCCTTAGGACCCATTACCATACATTGGTGTATAATAAGGGGTCATAAGAAGTTGTAAGGGGTCCAAAGGGATCTTAACGGGTCCTAGGACACATTAATGTGTTTTAGGACCCCTTAAGACCCCTTAGGACCCCTTTCCATACATTAGCATATGTTAAGGGTTCCTAAGTGCTCTTAAGGGTCTTGAGACTCATTAATGTGTCATAGGACCCCTTAATACACCTTAGGACCCCTTACCATGCATTAGTGTATGTTAAGGTGTTCTAAGGGGTCTTAAGGCATTCTAAGATGTCTTAAGAGGTCCTAGGACACATTCATGTGTCTTAGAACCCTTAAGACACCTTAAGACCCCTTACCATACGCTAACGTATGGTAAGGGGTCTTAAGGTGTCTTAAGAGTTCTAAGAAACATGACTGTGTCCTCGGACCGTGTATGGTAAGGGATCTTAAGGTGTCTTAAGGGTTCTAAGACACATGAATGTGTCCTAGAACCCCTTAAGACACCTTAGGACCCCCTACCATACATTAGTTTATTGTAATGTGTCTTAAGGAGTCTTAAGTGGTCCTAGGACACATTAATGTGTCCTTGGACCCCTTAAGAACCCTTATAATACATTAATGTGTCCTATGACTCCTCAAGACCCCCTAGAACCCCTTTCATGGGACACATGTACACATATACACATGTGTACATGTGTATATGTATACACACATATTTATAAATTTTACTTATATATACATGTGTACATGCATATGTATGTGTATATTTTCATATTTATAGACACATATATGTGTATACATATGTATGTATATACATAGATTTATGTATATATGCATATACATATCTATGTATATGCATATATGTGTCTATACATATGAACATGTATGCACACACACACACACACACACATAAATATGTATATATATATATATATGTACATGTGTGTGTGTGTGTGTGTGTGTGTGTGTATGTGTGTGTGTGTACATATATACTCATATATATGTATATATACTTAAATTATATACTTATACATACATACATAAATATATGTACACACACACACACATGTGTGTGTGTGTGTGTGAAAAAAATTATTATTTAATGTTAAATACGATAAAATTTATTAAAAATTTTGACAAACCCCATTGTCCAAATGATAACAATAGTGGGGTTAATTTTACTCAAAAATACAAATGAGGGGGTTTCGATCAGAACCCCCTGAGTCAGGGGTTTCAATAGAAATCCCTTTAATTTAATTTTAAAAATAAATAAAAGTGGGGTTTTTATTGAAACCCCTTGCTTATGGGGTTTTGGTCGGAAGTCAAGGACTTTCGATCAAAAGTAAAAAGCACTTCGGGTCAAAACCATTAAAATTCATCAACTTTGCCAAGAAAGAGGAATTTCTTCCTCCAAAAAAGTGTAACCCACTATCGTGGGTTCACTCATGTAATATATTACAAGTGACTAAATCTACAATTATATAAGTTAAATCTAATTTATAAATTTAAAATTTTCAAGAAGGTGGCAGTTTCATGATTAGTTGTTTTAACAACTAAAAATACTAAATCGACAATAATATTAGCTAGGGCAAGTGTACCATTAATTTTTTTTGTTGTCTTCATATGCAACTTTAACTACTTAATAGCTATTGTTCTAGCTTCTGGGTAGTAAAGACGAATCAATGTGTGTAAGGGTCAAAAAGTGGTCATTTTAAAGTGTTGTTCAGAGCATATTCCTTATTGCACTATTACCTATTTGCTTTAACAACCAAAAAAGATACACAATTGATCCAATACTCTTGCACAAATGCCTCAATAACCATGCATTATTGGTACCAATAAACTTGCACAATTGATCTAACTATTAACTTTTTCCCAAAAAATGGTGGCTCATAAACGATTTTCTATTAGGTTTTTAATTTGCAAAATCTATTGTGTGGTAATTAGAACATCCTTGATAGTATAATACTCTTCTCTTAAATCTAAAATTATTATTAACAAAAATTACAACAATTATAAATAAATTTCAAATAACACGAAAAGTTGAAAAAGTAAATAGAAACAATTTCTACCCACTTTAAACACATCCTCTAAAAAGTAGGTAGATGCTCCTACTTTATTAGATAAGATTCTAATTTATTCTATCACATAACTTTTCCCTTCTCATGGAGTCCACTATTCTACAAAGACGACACCTCCACCTCATTAAATAAGGACGCGGCTAAGCTCCCTACAAAATGCACAATTGACCAAATTTAATGGATGGCATTAAATACAATCCTCCAACATAAAGAATCTTTTCTCTCATCCAATACAGTCTTTAACAAATCAAATTTAATATTTGGACTTCTCAAAATTCCAAACAGACGATGGTGGTCTTAGCCCCATCAATTTAATTTCTACACGTTATCCCTATTCTAGTATTCACAATTCCTATGTGTAATGAACCTAACATTTTCATGAACGACAGATTTTAGCCTCTGTACTTGAGTACAATTTGATAACCTCTCACATCAATATCTAATCAGGAACAATTAGTCGATGCAGACAAGTTTTGTTTCAACTGGCCCACCCAATGACTTAAAAAATGGCCTCTTTCCTCGAAGTTTCATTCATGTGCCTGCCTGTACAAGGCAAGATTTCTAAAAACACTTTTCTAATTGATTTCTTGCAGGTTTCAATAACCAGCCTCCCTGAGGTAAGATTTCCAAAAGAGATTTCTTATTCCGTAAGACAAATCCAACGGCTAGTATTATTTTCAGCCAAGCAATGTGAATCCCGTGTAATGTGAAACACACAATTGTTTGCAGGCATCGCCATCACCAAGCAAATAACGTTGTGTACGGAAAGAAGACCTTGGTTATATTCTTGGTATATTATGAGCATTTATTCTCGCATATTCTCTCCAGAGGAACCCCCTGTGGTGGTTTACTGGGTGTTTTCAGTGACCACTGGTTAATTGGCTTGTTTTTACGTTGTACAGAACAGATTTTGTCCTTCCCCTTGGTTTTCTATTGCAATAAGAAAACCCATTTCATTGGCTTGGAGTTGGATTCCCAAACCTTGAGCAGAAAGACTGTATATATTGCCTTTGATTTAACAGTGCTCCAGGGGGGTCATCTAATTTGCCTGGGCTAATATGGAGTTCAAGGGAATGGGTCTTCTGTTCCTGTTTTTCTTGTGTTTCTTCTGTGGGAGCTGCTCTTCATCGATTCAGGATAAGATTGATTTGATCAATCAGGAAAATGGATCTCTGAGTTTCTTAGTAGTTGGTGACTGGGGAAGGAAGGGGAATTATAACCAGTCCGAAGTGGCATATCAGGTATGCTCTCAAAAGTGTGATTTTTGTCTGATGTTTTAGGTTGCAGATATAATTTTTACAGTTGGTTTGTTTTTTAATTTGTTTTTGAATTTGATTGTGTGTGATTTTTTTGGAATGATTATAAATTGTAATAACAGTATTATAAGAGTTTATCATGTGTGTTAAAACAAAAAGCTAATACTAAATTAAACAGACAATACGAACAAAATAGACAATTCATGGGTATGTTTCTTTTTAGAAGATTTAACAATTCATGGGTATGTTTCTCTTTAGAAGATTTAATTTCATATTGGATATGATTTGTTTTTTATCTCGGATTCTCCACTGTAATTTTTGTCAACAATTTTTAAGTTTTAGGAGATTTGGTATTTCTTGTTGCTAAAACAAATAATCAGGGGTTTTAGATTGCAGGGATATAATTTTCAGAGTTGTATTGTTTTTGAATTTGATTGTATTTAATTTTTAAATTTAAATTTAGGTTCTTTTCTGAATGTTCATTAGGCCAAACGTAACCTACAATGGCAGTACTGTAGGAGTTCAACACGTGTGAGAAAAACAAAAAGCCAACAGTAAACAAAGAAACAAAGTAGATAACATGTACATGTTTCCATTTAGAAGATTTAAATTTATACTGGATTTGAAATGTTTTGTATTTCCACAATGTAAAGTATAAAAGATTTGATTTTTAATCATTGCAAACTTTCTATCTAGCTGCAAATGCAATTCTAATGACTGCAACTTTCTATTTCTGTAAGTAAAAGATTTTTTTCGATTTTGAAGCAAAGAAACCTGACAATCTGTAAATTTTACAAGGATATCTCTCTGCTTGTTCTATATAGATTAACTTTAAGATATATATGCTATTAAAAAAAATTGAAAAAAACGAATGTTTTGGCATAACAATGTTTTTTTTTTTTTTTTTTAAATTAGGATTTCAGATTATGATACTTAACCCATCATTAAAATCTGGGAATAAGTTTTTAAAATTCAAGTTTAAAATTGGTGGTGGTTGTATGCATGAATGATGAATAGCTGGGAAGAATAGGGGAGAAGCTTCAGGTGGAGTTCATAGTTTCAACTGGGGATAACTTTTATGAGGATGGGCTCACAGGTGTGGCAGACAAAAGCTTTCGAGAATCATTTTCTGACATTTATACGGCCAAGAGCCTACAAAAGCCTTGGTATGCTGGTATGTCGAAGCAATTAAACAAATCATGTTTACACAGTTTATTATGATATAGTTCCTAAATTTTTGGTAGAAAACTTGTAAATTAAGGAACTCAATAAGAATGAGATGGGTTCATAGTAGTTTAGTTTGAAGAGGAGTGATGGGTCAATGCTTTTTCGCAGTTCTAGGTAACCATGATTACAGAGGAAATGTTTTGGCCCAACTTAGTCCGATCCTTAAGAGCCTCGACCATCGCTGGAATTGCAGGAGATCATTCACTTTGAAAAGAAGTTTTGCAGCTGGTACGCACTCCCTCTGTTTTTTCTTTTCTTTTGTTTGTAACTATTAAGCATCTATCAAAGCTATTAAGTTTTTACAATCCATTTGAATTTGTTAGATAATTTCTAGATTTAATCGTGTATCAAACTACATGATCCATCATCAGGATGCAAGAAAGCAAGAAGGAGAAGAAATGTTGATGATAAAAAAACTTACCCAATTTTTTCTTCTCCTTCTTGCTCTCTTACATCCTGGTGATGGATGATGTAGTGTGGTCCTACCCATTAATGATAAAAAAACTTACACAATGAAATCCAGAAATTATCTAACAAATATTAAGCATCTTTTTATAATTAATCTGATTATAACTTTATATTGAGTGTTGTTAGCTTATTTTATATAGATTTTTATAAAGATTTATACTAAAGAAATAAAAAAAATAACAATAATTCTGAAAACAGATAAAATTTTGTATTAGTTCAAATTGAATTATAAAACCTTTTTTATCACAAGAACATTAGGAGAGATCAGAGATAAATAATTCAATACAATAGTCTTAGTAGAGATCTTTAACACAACAAACACATTCTAGAAATTTTGGAAACTTGTTATGCAGTTCCATGCAATAATATACAAAGTTTATGTTTAGCAAATTCTTGTTTAACTTGCTTAAAAAACTCAGTTCATATGCAAAGTCTATATTTAGAACATGTAGTTCTCACTCGTTAGAACATATAGTTAGTTCTAACTCATGCAAGTAGTATAGTTCTAATATATATAAGTAATATATCTATCTTATATATTAGTAACATGTCATCCACCTTCATAGATTTTTTTAAAGATTTATATACTAATAATAGTGACGTTTGTTTATGCATCTCTCCACAATATAGTTTATACAGATTTTTAAAGATATACTAATAACATATCATTAGTAATTGGTTAAGTTTGAAGAGAAGTGATGGGTCAATGCTTGTGTATAGTTTAATGAGCTACAGGATATGATGATTTAGAGGAATTCAGAATCCATTTTTATATATTTATGTCAGGGTCAGTGGATCTCTTTTTTGTGGATACAACGCCATTTGTGGCCAAATACTGGAAAATGCCTAATGAGCACACTTATGATTGGCGAGGCGTGGCCCCTAAAGAAGCCTATGTCAGTCGTCAATTGAAGGTCACATTCTTTCCAATCCACCATTCAAATAAACTCTTTGAATTTCTTGGGTAAACTTTTAACAATTCACCTTGTCACTTTTGCATTGTTTTCATTCTAACTCTGGTTATAATAAACAAAGAGCAGGAGCTTGCAGAGGGTTTGGAGGAATCAAATGCCACGTGGAAGATAGTGATAGGCCATCACACCATACGTAGCGTTGGTCACCATGGTGACACAGAAGAGCTTCTTCAACAACTCCTCCCAATTTTAGAAGTATTAGAGCATTTTGTCATTTCCTAAAAACCCATTTATTGTTAAATTGTTAAATGCTTTTTACAGTTGTTCTCTCATATGCTTGAAGCTTATTTAACATTCTTCCTTGTTTCAGACACACAACGTAGACCTGTACATCAATGGACATGATCACTGTCTAGAACACATCAAAAGTGCTACAAGGTAATCTAGTTGTATTAATCTGTGTAGACACAAACTTGATTAATGCATTTTCCTTTGAATTCAGATCTTGTACATATTGTATCGTTTTCATCTTATTTGATTCATATTTTCTCGAATTCAGATCTTGTGTTGTATTGTTTATCTTATTTGCATCACAGTTTCTTGACTTTAGATCTTGTATTGCATTTTTGTGCATTGTTTTCATCTTAATTAATTCATATTTTCTTGAATTTAGATCTTGTGTTGTATTGATCTTACATTTTCTTGAATTCATATCTTATATTGCATTGTTTTCATCTTATTTGATTCACATTTTCGTTTTCATCTTATTTGATTCATATTTTCTCCAATTTAGATCGTGTGTTGTATTGTTTATCTTATTTGCATCACATTTTCTTGACTTTAGATCTTGTATTGCATTTTTATGCATTGTTTTCATTTAATTATTTCATATTTTCTTGAATTTTGATCTTGTGTTGTATTGATCTTACATTTTCTTGAATTCATATCTTATATTGCATTGTTTTCGTCTTATTTGATTCACATTTTCATTATCCACAACATGAATCAGTATGATCTAAGGTACTTTTTCTTTTGAATTTTTCTTCATACCCATGTGTTTAAAAGTCTAACAAAGTACTTTTTCTTTTGGATTTTTCTTCATACCTATATATTTAAAAGTCTAACAAATTACTTTTTCTTTTGGGTTTTTCTTCATATCTATGTATTTAAAAGTCTAACAAAATGCTTTTTCTTTTAGGTTTTTCTTCATACTCATATATTTAAAAGTCTAACAAAGTGTTTTTTCTTTCGAATTTTTCTTCGTACCTATGTATTTAAAAGTCTAACAAAATACTTTTTCTTTTCAATTTTTCTTCATACCCATATATTTAAAAGTCTAACAAAGTTATTTTCAATCACAGTGACCTGAAATTTTTGACCAGTGGGGGAGGTTCAAAATCATGGAGAGGAATAGATAATGATGCTAACATGAAAGGCCTAGAGATGTACTATGATGGACAAGGTTTTATGTCACTGCAAATTAGTCCAACAAATATTCACGCTGCATTCTATGACATTGAAGGGACTGTCATACATCAAGTAGATTTGTATAAAAGTGACCTAAAACACTTGCATCAGAAGTATTAGTCCCAGCCACCATGAGTGCTTCAATTTTACATATTTTCCGGCCATGGTGAAAATAGGATAAGTCGTTTAAATTTAACAGATGTAACCTTTATGAGGGGATACTACTTTGTTCGGTGATTATACAGATTTGACATACAAAATATATGTACTGCTTGACTCAGCTAATATGTTCTTAACCAGAAGGCCTTGAAAATAGAAACTAATGTATAGTTAAGTTTATTAAGTTTCCTGTAACTGAATCTTCCCTTTTAAATATCTTGTGTGTGTGTGTTACGGCTAGTTCAGATTGGCCAAAATTATTCCTTTTTCAAAACAAATTACTTTCTCTTGTAACGGTCAAATTTGGTATTCAATAAGTGACACACTTTTAAATTAAATTTGGTTTATGTCCTTACACACATTGTTATGTACTAGTTTTTAATTTGTTATTTGTTGTATCTATGTTCATACATACTTTTAATTTAGTTTTATGTCACTTGTAATTAATTTAGTTCTATATTACGGCATGCAAGCTTAAATCTTAAAAAAAAATTATTAAATCTATAATTGAGATCTTCACTTTCAAATTTTAACTTCCTTACTCTTTTACACTAGTTAATGTGATCTAAATTAATACACATTTAGTGACTTAAAACTACAAGAAAACTAATAGAATAATTTCATTTTCTAAAGATATATTCATTTTTCCTACAACAAAATCATTTTTTTTAGGGGGGTTGACTTAGAAGCGCTGGACCCTAATGATCTAACAATATCTCTTGAAGTGTTTTGTAAACACCGCCTTGATAGATTTAAATATAAGGACATTGAAGAAAAAAATCTCTCTACATACAAGTCTTCATATTCCATTCTTAAACAATCTAATTAATTTTCTAGCATTAGATCAATTACCTCATGTTCCCATGTGACTGCTTAAGTACATTTTTTGCTTAAATTTAACCAATTAAGTGTTCCCATAGAATTTTAAAAGTGTGAAAAAAGGATAATTTAGAATCTTTTACTATTTTTGTGGAGCGGCTACTATTTAGGTATTGAAAATAAGTTGTGGGGAAAAGGGAGGGAAGGGGGGGGGTGTAGAAATAAGCAGTGACTACATATTGCCAAAAGCACTACGTGTCTCCCCAAATATTTCCCCCCCCCCCCCCCCCTCTTTTTTAGAGCTTTTATTTATGTTTTTTCCTCAAATTTTAAGTGTACAAATTATTATTAAATGTATAAATACAAATTTCAAGTTTTCTATTTTAAAATAATTAAAAACTAAGCATTCATGGGCCACCAACTCTACAAATATCTCCTTTAAAAATTGAGGTCACCACTAGCCAAAATAAGCTAAACAATCACATGGGAACATGCCCTTAGTAACCCTTATATTCAAACTTGAGGGACTCATATTTGAACCATAAAAAATCTAATCTACTTAAAGTCTAAGGCATTTTCTAACTTGAGAGCATTGATTTATTTACCTATGTCAAATGACTCTAACTTGACATCAAGAAGTGTATCTTCATCATTGTACCCTATCTTAAGTGTGTCTCTCCTCCTAATTTAATTTTCAAATGTTTACTACATATTTATTAATCCAATTCCTGATTAAATATAGGTTAATTATGTTATTAAATTGTTAGCAAATTTATTTAATTAACCTAGATTTATATAAAATAGATCAATATTCCTTATATTTTTGGTTAACTTCACATATCCTCACACCCTTTGAGGTTTGGCCTTAGAATTTAGTCCTTATATATTAGGGTTTTAGATTTGATTCTTTATCCTCTCCCTTAGATTTGTTTGGATTTTGGATCCACCCTTATTTTTATCATTAATTTGTGTTTATAATTTAGGGTTTGATCTTTATTCTTGATATATATTTGATCTATATCCACCCATTCTTTTATTGTGAATTGTTGTTAAATTATTCATGTCATGTAGGTTCTTACAAGACTTTGCCTTTGGATTGTCTTCATGTCTTATCAAAAATGATAAGGTGTTTCCACACTTTAATGATTCTTATGCTTTGATTTTAAACATGATTTTATAATAAAATTCTACTTTAAGGAAGCTTTGTGTTCCATGCTCGTGATATCTATCTAGTTTCTCTCATTTCATTGACCTTATTAGTACTTTTCTATTCATGTTAAAGGATTTTATCTCCTTCATATACTTGATTCATGAACCCCTTGTGTGATAAATAAAGACAAGATAATCGTACATTCTAGTGATATATCTATGGATCATGCTTTATACAATGATGTTATATCTTCTTTATCTATATACATGCACAATGTTGTTGCATATTGAAATGGTATTTCCCTTTTGTGTTAAGATAACCCTAGATTTCTATCTCCTTGTATTGATAAATGAAATATCTTATGAGAAATTAAATATAGTGATCTATGTTAAGTTATCTTTTTTAACACAACATGATGATACGCTTTGCAATGATATTTCTTTTTCATTACATGTTGAGTCTATGGTCACCCATGATAGTATTTTACCCAGTGATGCATTACATGATAGCAACATGTAGTATAAGAATTATTTCTAGTTTAGTTGTGTATGTTTAACATGTATTATGATCTTCATCCATTCACTTTCTATGTAGATATTGATGATGCTTCATATTATTACCTTATTGTTTATGTAAATCCAGGTTGACCACCAGATCTTTTTTCCATTAACACACCCACATAGGACTCTAAGCCAAATCTAGGCCTAAATCCAACGGTATAGATCGGCTAGGTCGATCTATACCTAGGATTTTGATTCTAGATTCAAACTGGATGCCAAGATAGTAGAGAAGAAGCGAGAAAAGAGGAATCGGGTTGTTAGGATCAAGCATAACAAACATCTGATCTTGAAATCACCAAAATGGGGTCTAATAGAGCATCCAATCATGGGTGCTAACTTTTTAGGGTGGTACATTTAGCCCCAAATTTAGCAGGAGTATTGCTACCCTAACTGAGATTGTTACTGAGATTGTTACCCAACCGATATTGTGATGCTGAGAATGAACAAGGTTAACCAAGCAATGAAAGGTGTGTAGAAGGATTGGATTAGTTGTTATGTTTTCACTGATGTCAAGCCTATTGACTTATTGATTTCAAGTTTCCATATCAATCTGAAATATGTTGGTAAAGATAGAAGATGAAATAAAGAAGTAATTTTAAGTATGTGAGCTTAAATGGGCAAGTGTTGAATCGGTCTTTGACAAGGTAATACTGATTTCATTATTTTGCATAATTTAATGAAGTGTTAGAATAAAGTACAAGTCAGTTATATTGGTTGGTAATAAAGGATTGAAGTTGTGAAGTGAAAAGACAAGGAAACTGTGTGTTCTACCAAGTTGGAAATGGTTGTCAATAAGTAAAGATATTGGTCACTCACAGTTAACCGAGTGAATGTTAACTAAGTAAGTGATAACCGAGTAGATGGATTTAACTGAGTAGGTGAAGTTGGTTAGTTAAACAAGAAATCAAGTAAAAGATGACATCGAGAAATGATCTGGATTGATCTAGAAGATTCTAAGGAAGGAACACAGTCAATTAATAAAATCAACGGATCAAAATCGTTAGGTAAAAATAAATGGTGAAGATTTGATGGTTGGTTTGAGATCTAAGAAAAGTTCAAGTTCTAAGGTGACGATATCGCTGACAAGAATCATAAAATGTTTTACTGATCTATAAATTTCATCGAATGGATGAGATTAAGCAGTGAAAAGGATTAAGTGGAAAAAAATGTCTATATAAAGGATGATCATGATGATCATATTATTGATGTTGATACTGAATTGTTGATTTGAAGATAGCCAAAGCCAATAGTCAAATTAGTACAAAAGGGTACACCAAGAAAAACAAAGTTGAAGAAAAGTGTGAATGAAATGAAGGAAAGTGATGAGATGAAGTGTGTGTGTGTGTGTGTTGATCAGCGAGAAAGGAAGACTTTGAAGAAAATAAATTAGCAGGAAGTAGATCTGAACAGGAAAACGTAGTTTCATTTTTTATCAGATTAGTTCATTGTTACTTTCTAACCATTGTAGCAGAAAATCTCTTAACCAAGTGGATTTAACAGTCTTATTTCTAAATCCTTTATAAGGTGGCATTCTAATGAATGTTCTAAGTCCTCTAATAAGGCCACTCATTATAGGGTGACAGATCTAGTCGATCTTTGGTGAAAATCCCCTAACAGGGTCACATCTAGCAAATGTGTTTGTAATCTTTAACATTATTGGCTTTTAACCAAGCTCACTCAGAAGAGTGAATTATTTTGTGGGTGATAATTCCTGTAGTGGTTTTTACCCAAATTGAGTTTTCAGATTAAATATTGGTGTTAATGTGTGATTGAATGTTTTACATATTATTTATTAATTTCTTGATGAATACTGCTATGCTTGGTTGAATGATTAAATCTGATTATTAAGATTAGTTACCGAGAATATTTTAAGGTTGAAAATTGTTAAGGGACCTAATATAGCTGATTCTATAACTTATTCAACCCCACCCCCCCTCTCAGTTATCCAACAATTGCTATCCAAGCATTTGGTGCTTAGAGGTAAAAATTTAGAAGGCTTAAGCTAAAGATTCGAAGATGTATAGGAGAGAAGTACCAAAGTTGAACAAGGAGAGTTTCCATGCATGGAAAATTAGGATGAAGTAAAACCTATCTAGAATTGGAGATCTACACTCTACTATTTGGAAAATGACTACACTCTCCCACCTCCTCGACCTATGACACTTGATCAAATGAGAGAAAAGAAGGAACACAACTTTGTAATGATTGAGATTGATTTGTCCCTGACTGATGTTGAGTTTAATGACATAAAGCACGGTGATATAGCGAAAGAGATGTGGGATAAACTTGCACTTATTTATGGAGGTGATTTGCATGTATAAAAAGAAAAGGTTGATAGTCTTAGAGGAAAATTTGATGAGATGAGAATGAAAGAAGATGAAAATATTGCACAATAAAATTTTAGAATCAAGGAAGTGGTTAGTGCTATCAAAGTGTTGATGCAACAATAAATGGAGAAGATGTGGTAAGAAAAATTCTTAGAACTCTCTTACCTAAATATGCCATTCAATTCTCCGCTATTCAAGAATTAAGATCCATACCTGGTAATGTTGTTACTCTTGATGCTTTGATCGGTAAGATGACTGCATTTGAGCTTAGTAACTTTGACAATAGTTTACCATAGATAGAAATAACTTTTAAGTCATCTCTAACCATTGGTAGTTCAAGAAGAGAAAGAGATAATCACTATAGCTCAAGTGGAAGTGACTATGACAGTGTACTAACCGAGGAAAATTAACAAGAAGAACTAGAAGCACTACTGGCAAAGAGGCTACCAAGAGGAAAAGGAAAGTATAAAGGTAAATTTCCTCTAAAATGTTTCAACGGCAACAAGATTGGTCATATTGTATCTAGGTGTCCTGATAATGACAAGAATGATAAGAAGGACAAGAAGGAGAACCAATACTGAAGGTTTAGAGACTACAAAGATAAAGGAAAGAAATCATGCTACCTAGCTGAGGAAGGAGAAACTGACGATGAATTTGATGACACAGAAGAAAGTGAGGAAGTGGTTTATGTTGTTATGAAGGATGATTCAAAAGAAGAAAGGTATGAAGATGAAAAAACCCTTATTTTTGAAGTGATTAAAACTGACCCATGGATTATTGACAGTGGTTGTTCACATCACATTACTGGAGACATTGATAAGTTTGAAGAATATGATGGAGGATTTGTTAGATTTGGAAATGATGCTCCATGTTATGTAAAAGGAAAGGGATCCATTATGCTGAATGAAAAGATTAAATATGATAATGCTTATTGGGTTCAAGGACTAAAGTACACCTTGTTGAGTGTTGCACAACTAAATAACACTAGTCACCAACTGGAATTTCAGAACAAAAAAGTGAAGATCTATGATGCTATTGACGATTTGATTAGAACTGGTGAACAATCTAAAGGTTACAACTTATTTTATCTAAATTCTAATGGAAATGTGTGTTGGTTTGCAAGGAGTGAAGATGCTTGGTTATGGTATAAAAGATTGTGTCATGTAAATTTTGATAACATGATCAAGGTTAAGAAGAAAAGAGTCAGAGGTCTATCGAGATTGAGCAAGCCTGATAAATTTATGTGTAAGGATGTCTGATCGATAAGATGACAAAATCATTTTTTTCAATCAAATATTACTCATCTAATGGTATATTGGAATTAGTTCATACTGATCTATGTGGCCCTATGAGAGTACAAAGTTATTATGGTTATCGATATTTCATTTTGTTTGTTGATGACTACTCAAGGATGATGTTTGTAATGTTTCTAAAAGAAAATTTTGATGCATTCCAAATGTTTTAATGGTATAAGGCAAGATTTGAGAAGGAAACTAGGGAAGCAACCGAAATGTTTAAGATCGGATAGAGGAGGTGAATTTATCTCTGATGAATTTACTTTCTTCTGCAATGAGAATGGAATCAAAAGACAAGTCTCTGCACCTAGAATTCCTCAACAAAATGGCATAGCTCAAAGAAGGAACAGATAAATAGTTGATTGTGCTAGAACATTATTGATTGAGAAAGAGGTTGCACAAACATTCTGGAGAGAATCCATTAGTATTGTTGTTTACACCCTCAACCGAGTACAACTAAAGAAAGGTATAAATAAAACTCCTTATGAACTCTGGTATGGGCATACACCTAATGTTAGCTACTTTAAACTTTTTGGAAGTAAGTGTTATGTACATTCTAAAATATATTAGGAATGGAAAGTTTGATTCTAAAGGAGATGAAGGTATATTCCTAGGAAAATCCACAAATATCAAAGCTTATTAATGTTTGAATAAGGCTACTAACAAATTTTTGGAAAGTGCAAATGTAAGGATTGATGAGTTTGCAGATAAGAATGAAGGAGATAGAAAAAAGGAACCAAAAAGAAAAAAAAATTGGCGCTATTTTTTCAGCTAATATTTTTTGGCTATTTTTTCAGCCAACATGTTGTAACCAATTCTAACCCTAAAGTGGCAAAAGGTTTGTATAAAATAGCTTAGGGTTAGGGATTTCATATTGTGTGTGTTTTAGTAGCTTCTTGCGGTAGTATTAAGATGTAAGGGATTGTAGATTGTAATCATGTTGTAATCACTGGATAATAATAATATTGAACTCGTTGTTGGTGGACGTAGCCCAAGGATTGGATGAACCACATTAAATATTTGTGTCTTGTGCTCTCTTCTGTGTGGTTTATTATTTTCTGATATTGGTTATATTTGCATGTAACTTTTATTTCTATCTTGTTAATCCTAACAAAGGTGTGAAGATTTTACTTGCATATGTTGCTTATAAAGGTTTCAAGGTTTATCAAATGGATCTAAAGTTTGCATTTTTAATTGAATATTGGAAGAAGAAGTGTACATTGAGCAACTAGAAGGATTTGTTGACAAAAGTGAGAAACACATGGTATGTAAACTTCACAAGGGACTGTATGGTTTGAAACAAGCACCCTGAGCATGGTATGAAAGACTCCACTCATATCTAATGAGAATAGGTTTCATTAGAACTAGTGATAACAGTAATGTGTACTTGAAAAGTGAATTTGAAGATAAGGTATTAATTATTGAAATCTTTGTTGATGATATCATATTTGGAGGAAATGAGTCAATGTGTAAATCATTTGCTAATGAAATGAGAAAGGAATTTGAAATGTCAATGATTGAAGAAATCAATTTTTTAATTGGATTAAAAATTCAACAGATCAAAGATGGCATATACATAACACAGTCAAAATACATCCAAGAGATCCTAAAATTTTTTGGGATGGAAGACTCAAGGCCCGTTGGTACACTGATGATTACTAGATGCAAATTGTCAAAAGAAGATGACTCTACCGAGGTGAATGAAACTTTGTATATATCCATGATTGGTAAGCTACAACATGTTGTTCATAGTAGGCCAGATATTGCTCATGTTGTTGGTACTGTGGCAATATTTTCTTCTAATCCTAAAGAAACACATATGACTGTTGTGAAGAGAATCTTTAGATATATGAAAGGAACCGAGGACTGTGGATTATGGTACAAAAAGGATGGAGATTTTGAATTGAAAGTATATATATTGATGTTGATTGGGCAGGTAATTTGGATGAAAGGAAAATTACAAGTGGAGGATCTTTCTTCTTAGGAGAAAGATTAGTGACATGGATAAGCAAAAAGAAAATATGCATTTCACAATCAACTGTTGAGGCAGAATATGTTGGTGTTGCAATCAATCGCTCTAACATTGTTTGGATAAAACAACTACTTGAAGGGATACAAGAGGAGATGGATGGTCCTATGACAATCTATTGTGATAATACTAGTTCTATAAACATTTTAAAGAATCTAGTGATGCACTCAAAGATAAAGCATATATCAATCAAGTATCACTATTTGAGAGAATAGGTACAAGAAAAATAAGTAAAGTTGGAATATGTGAAATCTAAGGAACAACTTGTTGATATATTCACAAAGCCATTACCTAAGGATACTTTTGAGTACCTAAGAGGTAAAATAGGGTTCATTCCCCTATCTAATGTTCATTAGAGAAAGATGTAGATTGCATCAATTCATGTTTTAACAAACTATCTATTTGTGAGTTGATGCAGATGTTCACTCTTTAGGAATGATCTAAAGTTGTGAGAAAAGATATGAGGAAATAGAAGTAATTGGTAAGGTACAAATACAAGGATTAAGGTTTTGTAGGTACCTTTGGCATTATTTTCAAAGGGGGAGAGAAACTGATATAAGGGATGAGATATTAATGAGGAAATATGACTATGTAAGAAGAAAGGGGGAGAAGAAATAAAGAATGAAGATTACTGATATTGATGGTATATTTCAGATGTGAGATACATGAGATATATAAGATGTTTTGTCATCAATGCCCAAGGGGGAGATTGTTACCCCAACTAAGATTGTTACCCAACTAATATTGTGATGTTGAGAATGAACAAGGTTAACCGAGAAATGAAAAGTATGTAGAAGGATTGGATCAGTTGTTATGTAGTCATTGATGTCAAGTCTATTGACTTACTAATTTCAAGTTGTCATATCAATCTAAAATATGTTGGTAAAGATATGAGGAAATAGAAGTAATTGGTAAGGTACAAATACAAGGATTAAGGTTTTGTAGGTACCTTTGGCATTATTTTCAAAGGGGGAGAGAAACTGATATAAGGGATGAGATATTAATGAGGAAATATGACTATGTAAGAAGAAAGGGGGAGAAGAAATAAAGAATGAAGATTACTGATATTGATGGTATATTTCAGATGTGAGATACATGAGATATATAAGATGTTTTGTCATCAATGCCCAAGGGGGAGATTGTTACCCCAACTAAGATTGTTACCCAACTAATATTGTGATGTTGAGAATGAACAAGGTTAACCGAGAAATGAAAAGTATGTAGAAGGATTGGATCAGTTGTTATGTAGTCATTGATGTCAAGTCTATTGACTTACTAATTTCAAGTTGTCATATCAATCTAAAATATGTTGGTAAAGACAAAAGATGAAATAAAGAAGTGATGTTAAGTATGAGAGCTTAAATGGGCAAGTGTTGAATCGGTCTTTGAAAAAGTAATATTGATTTGATTATTTTACATGATTTAATGAAGTGTTAGAATGATGTACAAGTCAGTTATATTGGTCGGTAATAAAAGATTGAAGTTGTGAAGTGAAAAGACAAGGAAACAGTGTGTTCTAGCAAGCTAGAAATGGTTGTCAATAAGTAAAGATATTGGTCGGTCACAGTTAACCAAGTGAATGTTAACCAAGTAAGTGATAACCAAGTAGATGGAATTAACCAAGTAAATGAAGTTGGTCAATTAATGATTTGGATTGATCTAGAAGTTCTAAGGAAGGAACAAAGTCAGTTAATGAAATCAATGGATCAAACTCGTTAGATAAATAAATGGTGAAGATTTGATGGTTGGTTTGAGATCCAAGAAAAGTTCAAACTCCAAGGTGAAGATATAGCTAGCAAGAATCATAAAATGTTTTACTGAGTGATAATTATGATCGAATGGATGAGATTAAGTGGTGAAAAGGATTAAGCAGAAAAAAAAATGTCTATATAAAGGATGATCACAATGATCATATTGTTGATGTTGATGTTGAATTTTTTATTTGAAGATAGCTGAATTAGTATAGAAGGGTACACTAAGTAGAACAAAGCTGAATAAAAGTGTGAATAAAGTGAAGGAAAGTGATGAGATGAAGTGTGTGTGTTGATCAGCCAGAAAGGAAAAATTTGAAGAAGATAAATGAGCAGAAAGGAGATCTGAACAGGAAAAGGTACTTGCATATTTTATCAGATCATTTCACTATTACTTTCTAACCATTATAGCAGAAAATATCTTAACCGAGTGGATTTAACAATCCTATTTCTAAATCCTTTGTAAGGTGGCATTCTAACGAATGTTCTAAGTCCTCTAATAAGGCCACTCATTATAGGGTGACAAATCTAGTTGATCTTTGGTGAAAATCCTCTAACAAGGTCACATCTAGCAAATGTGTTTGTAATCTTTAACAAGATTGGCTTTTAACTGAGCTCACTTAAGAAGAGTGAATTATTTTGTGGGTGATAATTCCCTCAGTGGTTTTTATCCAAACTGGGTTTCTGCATTAAATATTGGTGTTAATGTTTGATTGAATGTTTTGCATATTATTTATTGATTTTTTTATGAATACTGCTATGGTTGGTTGAATGATTAAATCTGATTATTAAGATTAGTTATTGAGAAGATTTTAAGGTTGAAAATTGTCAAGGGACCTGAGATAATTAATTCTATAATAGATTCACCCCCCCCCTTCCCCTCTCAGTTATCCAACAGTATGAGACAAACTCATGCTCTGGGTAAAGTAGATCAATGCATAAGAACGATCTTATCAAGGTCACTTGGAGACAAAGAAACATCAAGCACCCAAGTGACTTAAGTCTTCATCAAATCCAAAACCAAGAAGAGAGAGAGAGAGAGAGAGAGAGAGAGAGAGAGAGAGAGAGAGAGAGAGAGAGAGAGAGAGAGAGAAAAGCATGACCACTAGCCTAGTAAGGTATTAGCTTACTATGGATCATGCAAAGAGAACGCTTTATTGAAAAAGATGGCATTGATAGTCTATCAAATTATGTTATGATAGTCAACCCATCAAAACAAAGGGACTAGTCCTTAAAGAAAGCATTTCCATTAAGGGATCCTTAAAAGGGGATCAATCCTTAGGAAAGAATTGTCTCCAAAGAGATCTATAAAAGGATGATCAATCCTTAAGGAAACCATTTTCTCAATCAAGGGATACACTAATAATACACACGGGAATGATAATGAAAAGATGATCGTAAGGAAAACATTGTCTCCTTAGCCATCTACATAAGAGATATTGCATCAAAATGTTGTGTGTGTGTGCACATGCAAAATGTGAAATAAGAAGCAGAGTGTATGCACCCACATTAAAGTGATTGAAAATGCCTTAATAGGAGCAATAGCTTTAACGAAGCATACATGCACCCACAAGAGATATTTCCACTATGAGATGCCCCCAAGAAAGGAAAAACTAAGGGAAATGAACACATGAAAAAAGAGAGCACAAAAGGGATCTACTAACTTAGGGGTCAGTATGATCATGTGATAACTCATATATATCAGAATTATATTAAAATAAATTATATCATTCCGCAAAGGTAGCATAACTACAAGCACAATGGAACAATATCATGTAAGAGTTACGAAGAAGAGTCTTTTTGGGTTGGCATCACAAAGACCCAAAAGAATAGGTAGCTATCATTTTACATCATCTCTAATAAGACAATACAAAGGCACATTTAGGAATAGTGGCATGTGCATGACATAACATGTAAAAACATATAGAAGAAATGAGTTACAAATAGAGGAATGCCACAACATGGTCAATTCCTTCATCACCCTGTGCCAGTAGAGCCACAAGGGTCATCTAAAGAAATCTAAACAAAATATATAACAAGAAAAACATCAAAGGGGAAGCACATTAAAACAAGAAAACATAAAGAATCTATTGTACAAGAGGAGCAAGTCAAGAATATCGCCTACCTCGCATCTCAGTCTGTAGTATTTAGGGAAGGTGGACAACACACAAGAGGAGAAACATCAAGCATAGTAGATGGAATAATAACCAGCTCCAAACAAGGACCATGATGTAAATTTGGGTCACTTTTTTCATCACTAGGACTAAGAGATAATTATTTTGAAAATATAGTTGATAAATCATGATTAACATTAATAAGCTCATACATATCATAAGAATCAATAGCATGAATATCATCATTTGCATTAAAAAGATTAAAATCATCATCATCAATAGTATCTTCTTCATCCAAATTAATTGTAATAGAATCTAAGATACGAATAGTTCATTATCATGTTTGTTCAATTTCATCTTTTCAAATTAACTTCCTTCCTTGAGCTATGCATAGGTTGGTCAAATTGAATCAAAACATCAGTATTTGTCTTAGGGGAGGAAAGATTTTGGTAAGCATACTCATGAGCTCTAGCACAACATTTATAGTGAAGGTCACGAGCGCAATGGTTACATTTTATTTTACTTGAGATTTGGTTTGGTTTAGGATCAATTAACATTGGGTCATGTTCTTATTTAGGAGGAAGAATGGAAGGAACCACACTAGGTTGAGAGATGTCATAAATGGAACATTTATAGGATATAAGAGGCGGAATAGAAATAAATAGAGGAGGTGTAGAAGGTGTATGAAGAATTATAGGTCCAAGGCAATTAGATGGAACATCCTTAGGATTACTAAGTTCACAAATCTGAATTTTTATAAGATCAAAAAATATTGTCTTAGTGAGGTTGAGATGGTTGAGGCATAGAAGGCTAAAATAAGTCAAGGTCAAAGTTCCCTCTAGGTTATAAAGGCTAATAGAGACTATGATTAATCCTAATTACTTCTCCTTTGTGGGGGAATTTCAAACACTTGTGAATAGGAGAATCTATAGTTTTCATGGAGGTAAGCCAAGAAAGACCAAGCCTAACTTGAAATTGATCAAAAGTTGGGATGACAAAAAAGGTGACAACTCGAGTTTTACCACAAACTTCTATGGGAAAAGTAATGGAACCATGGGTAGGATAGGTGAAACCATTGCAAGTTTGGATCACCACATTAGATTTATCATAGAAATCATGTTACAATTTTCTAGTGTAAAGATGTTATTCAGTTATAATATTCACCATACAAGTGGGATCTATAAGGACATCATGAGAAAGAAAACCATTAACCTTTTTTACAATGTAAAGAGGACCATCAAGTACTTTAATCATCTCTTTACGATCAATTGTAATGCAAAGTTCAAGTTCAGGTTTGGGTTTAGGTTTGGATTGATCAATAAGGTTGACAACATTATTGGCTTTTGTACACTCAATGACATAGTCAACAACATGGGTGAAAGAAGAAGGTAAAGACTAAGTAGACTCAATGAAATTGGTCAAATGAGAAGACAAAGGATTGGTATAAATTTGCAAGTTTTGGTTCGGAGGTGCGACAGATTTGTTTCCTTGATCATTAAAACACTCAACATATATAGCATTAGAATCAATGAGGTATTGAATACCATATTTAAAATGGAAACACTTCTCAGTATCATGGTCAAGTTGATGATAATATTGACAAAAATCTTTGTGATCAAAGGATTTAGGCCACAAAGAAGCACTTAGTGAACCTGAATCATAGCACGTGCATTCGTGACATACTAAAGAATCCCCCTATTTTCAAAAAATATTGCCCCAAACTCCTTTTTTGTCACACCCTCTAATACCCACCCAATACCCCCCACGCCCATTTCCTATATAAAACCCCACCCCCTGCCCCCCCAAAAAACCCCTCCTCCCTATTTAGGCAATATATTACCCCTTGTTTTTCCCATTTAAAACCCCCCAATATGAATGCATGTGGAATTGTATCTCCCTTTTAGTGAAGACCTTGTAATTTAGGTAAAGGTTTGGATGTGTCAATTGTTTTAATGGGAGGAAGTTGTATCATATTAGAATTAATCAGCTTCAACATCACATTATGCAAAGAATCAGAAAGAGATGTAAAATTATGAGAAGGTCTAAAAGTAGATGACATAGGAGCCACACCTTTGGATGCTACTACCACTTGCTC